>PXOE01000003.1:0-321176 GCA_003012245.1 Microcyclospora tardicrescens
CCTTCTTCACCGACGACGCCCTCGACCTCCCCGTGCAATCCCGCTACTTCCACTACCTCTCCCAACACCTCACCGGCCTCGTGATCCTCGGCACCAACGCTGAGACCTTCCTGCTGACGCGCGCCGAACGCAGCGCCCTCCTGCACTGCGCCCGCGAAGCCGTCGGCCCCTCCTACCCGCTCATGGCCGGCGTCGGCGGCCACTCGACCGCGCAAGTCCTCGAGTACCTCGCCGACGCCGCGGCCGCCAAAGCCGATTACGCGCTCGTGCTGCCCTGCGCGTACTTCGGCAAAGCCACGAGTCCTGCCGTCGTGCGCGGGTTCTACGACGAGATCGCCGCCAAGAGCCCGCTGCCGCTGCTCATCTACAACTTCCCCGGCGTGTGCAACGGCGTCGACGTCGAGAGCGATGTCATGAGTGCGCTGGCAAGGCGGTGGCCGGGTAAGATCGTCGGGACGAAGCTGACGTGTGCGTCGGTGGGCAAGGTGACGAGGCTGGCGGCGGAGTTCCCGGACGGTGCGGGGTTCAAGGTGTTTGGCGGACAGGCGGATTTTCTCGTTGGTGGGTTGGCGGTTGGGTCCGCGGGGTGTATTGCGGCGTTTGCGAATGCGTTTCCCAAGACCATCCGACGGGTGTATGAGCTGTATAAGGCGGGGAAGGTGGAGGAGGCGATGGCGCTGCATCGACCTGCGGCGTTGGCGGAGTTGGTGTGCAAGAGCGGGATCGCGGCGACGAAGTATGCGGTTAGTTTGACGAGTGCGAAGGCGGCGGGGATCGAAGGGGCGGAGGAGATGTTGAAGCCGAGAAGACCGTATGAGCCTCCATCCGATGCGGTCAAGCGGGAGATTCAGGAGAAGTTGAAGGAGATGATTGAGATTGAGGCGGGGCTGTGAAGAAGTGAGGGAGGAGGCCAATGTATGACGACCTGACGACTTTGCATGGCATATTAGACGCATTCAAAGCTTTCGATAATACAAACTACCTAGAGCGATGCCGCAGGGGCGTGTTCCTTCCACTCTCCCCACAGACGCTCGAACTCCTGCACCAGCACATCCGGCAGCGGTCCCTTCGCGCATGCTTGCACGTTCTCCTCCATCTGCTCACTACTGCTGCCCCCCAGAATCACGCCGTCCTCCTCCCCAAGGATGGAATGGTGCATCAGCCAGCGCAATGCAGCCTCCTTCATTCCCACGCCCTGCTGCTCGCACAACTCCCTCAACCGCCGATGCAGCGTCAACGCCGTCTCGTTGACATACATGTTTTTGAACGCCACCATCTGCTGCATCCTCGCCCCCGTCGGGGGGTCGCGGAGCTCGGCCTCGGTCTTGGCAAACCAGCCACCAGCCAGCGGCGCCCATGCATAGAAGCTCATGTTAAGCGCACGTAATGTTGGGAATAGATCCTTCTCGGGCTTCCTTGCGAGCGGGTTGTATTGGCCCTGGTAGACAGACGGTGTGAGCCACAGGTTCTTGGTGCATATGTCGTGGATCTCCTGGGTCTTGCTCGCCGAGTAGTTGCTTATGCCAAAGCGTTCGATCTTGCCCTGCTTGTGCAGCTGCGCAATGGCACGGCAGGATTCTTCGAGAGGCGTCTGACTGTCCGGGCCGTGGAAGTAGTATAGATCGATCTTATCCTGCTTCAGAGCGGCAAGACTGGCAGCGCAGTTTGCGATGATCTCATCGTAGGCCAGCGAGCCGGGGGAAAAGCCGGGCGCCTTGGTGTGGATGGAGAAGTCCTGTTGCGCGCTCGGGATCTGTCCTAGGCTTTCTTCTGATCGACCTGAGTTGTAGGCCCGGGCGGTGTCGAGTTCCTTGACCGAGTTGGCCTTCAACATGCTCAGGAAGGGTTCCAGACTGGTGGAGGTCGCGGCACTGCCGGCCCTGACTGAGCCGCCCATGAGGCCAACGATGACTTTGGGCATCTTTGATCTTATCATGTACTTGTGACTGGATATGTAGTGAATGCTCAGATTGGATTTGGCAGAGAATGTCTTGGTGAGGGACGGAAGCGGAGACGAATGGCTCTGATTCTTGAATGAAAGTGATGGGGACGTCGGAGGCAGAAGAAGAGGATGGACAGTGAAGATATACGAATGGATGTACCTACTCTTGAGCTGCGCTTCGCGCATACTATGCTTGATGCACTGACTGGGTCTCTCCTTCTCGTCTGCGTATCCGTCAGCAGGATGCTGTCAACAGGTACATTTTGGCTAGCTTCCAGCCACTCCAGCCGTCGATGCGGACAATGCGGCCGCCCGCTGAAGGAAGAAGCTGATCACGTGAGCCCGATGAAATCATGCGAAATGAGCTGGATCGAAACGAAGGACAATCAGACTTTGAACGATCCTCATCTTCGCGCGCGCTGTACTGTACTCACTTACGGTTGAAGGGTCAAAGAACCGTCACCGTCTGAGAGCGTGTGAGGCGTAGAAAAAGCATTGGAAGCGACGTCGGCATTGAGCATGGCGGAACCCTGAAGCTCTCTGGCATGCCCACGTGCTCGCCATGGACGTCGGATTCGAGCCTCACTAGATTTCTCAATGCCTCGCTATCACGCACCCTATCGCGAGGAATAGACTGCAAGCGATGTCAACGATACCTTCAGACGCCGAGGGCTCGGTCTCCTGCCGCATAGAGACAGCTCAGCCGGATCAGCCAGTCTGCACTGATGCAGTCACCTAGTGGTCGCCGGCTACGTGGTGGCAATGAGGCTCATAAATATGCATTGCTCGACCCTCATCCACGACCTTCCTACCTCCAACAGAACCCCACTACTAGGCGAAGACCAGTATCTAACATAGCCATTATGTTGACCTTATTTGTTGCCACGGCTTTGTTTGCCTCGAGGTATGCAATAGCCACTACACATCCTCAGATGAATCAAGGCTGATCAAGGGAAGCTCTCTCGCAACACTCCAACTCCTCGTTTCTGCTTCGTCTGAATGTGACAGTGTCCAGAACGGGTACCAATGTGATCCCAAGGCCTCCCACTTCTGGGGACAATATTCGCCATTCTTCAGCGTGCCATCGGACATCTTGGACGTGGTTCCTCCAACCTGCAGCATCACATTCGCTCAAGTCTTGTCTCGTCATGGTGCCCGCGATCCCACAGCCTCAAAGACAAAGGCATACAATGCAACCATCCAGAAGATCCACGCGAACGTGAAGAACTACACCGGTGCCTATGCGTTCCTGGCCAACTACACCTACACGCTGGGTGCAGATCAGCTCACGCTCTTCGGGCAGGACGAAATGATCAATTCTGGTATCAAGTTCTACAACCGTTATGAGAAGTTGTCCAGCAAGTCGACGCCCTTTGTGCGGTCCTCCAGCGAGGCTCGAGTGGTAGAGTCTGCTCAGAACTTTACTCAAGGCTTCCATTCTGCCAAGGTCAACGATGCTGCCTCTCAGCACACCGACGCTGCATACCCGTATCCGATCGTCGTCGTCTCGGAAGCGACTGGCCAGAACAACACCTTGAACCACGGCCTCTGCACAGACTTCGAGAATGGCCCCGACAGCACTATTGCCAGCAGTGCTCAAACCACTTGGGCTAACATCTTCGTTCCTCCGATCCAGTCACGATTGAATGAGAACCTGCCAGGTGCCAACCTGTCAATCACGGAGACCATCTATATGATGGACCTCTGCCCATTCAACACCGTCGCATCCGATAATGGCACCATCTCCGACTTCTGCAACTTGTTCACGAATGACGAGTTCCACCAATATGGCTACTACGAGTCACTCAACAAGTACTACGGATACAGCTTCGGCAACCCTCTCGGTCCAACCCAAGGTGTCGGCTTCGCCAATGAGCTGATCGCTCGCATGACCAAGCAACCCGTGCCCGACAACAGCTACAGTTCTGTCAACCACACTCTTGACGACGACACATCAACCTTCCCGTTGAACCGCACTCTCTATGCGGACTTCTCGCACGACAACGACATGACCGCCATCTACTCCGCTCTGGGCCTGTACAACAGCACCACCCTCCTGCTGCCCAACAACACCGTGGTCGAAGCACAACAAGCTGGTGGCTACAGTGCGGCATGGACCGTGCCATTCGCCGCTCGTGCGTACTTTGAGAAGATGCAGTGTCTTGGCCACAAGGAAGAGTTTGTGCGTATCATCGTCAACGATCGTGTCCAGCCGCTCAAGCAATGCAGTGGTGACTTGCTTGGACGGTGCACGCTGAGTGCATGGATCGACAGTCTGGGATTCGCGAAGTCGGATGGACTGTGGAGTCAGTGTTTCGTTTGAGGATGAATGACGAATGAACGATGAGAGTGTCAAAAGTCTCAATGGCATAACAGTTAGGTATAGAACATATATCGTGGCGATATAAAATTGACGTATCCCGAGTTTCGGTGTAACGTCCTAGCCATAGTGCCATGTCCCGATATGGAGTCACGATGTATCGGCCGTACCACTACATACTCATCTACAGTCTCACCGAGAACAGCATAGCGATTTTTCGTATAGAAGAGTACAGCAACAAGTGTCCGGCGCAAGGGAACCGCAACGCCGAACGACTGTCGTTGTATCCGTTCAGGCACACCCAACACTGCGGGGTGAAAGGTGGGGTGATGCATTCAGGAGGAGTAGTCGCCAGGGTACACCACACGTCTACATCTTTCGCCGATACATATAAAATCAAGTATGGCAGTCGAGATGGCACCGAAGACTTTGGGTACTGTCAAGCAGTGGCGACTATTGGCGAAGGAGACTAAATCGATCGATCCGCCATAAAACCTTGGGAACCCTCGGGAACACAATCAGAGCTCCTTACCCATCATTGCTAGAATGGTCAACCAGAAAGCGCAAGAAGCGGTGCAGAAAGTACTTGACGGGGTCACAGGCGATGCCTCGACTGGTGTCGCCGGTCTTGTCTTCGCGGCCGTGGATAGGAACGGCCAACAGCTGGCGTCTGTGGCATCAGGGAAGAAGGGCCTCAATCATGCCGAGCCCATGACTCTAGACACAGTCTTCTGGATCGCGTCCTGCACGAAGTTGTTGGCAACGATCGCATGTATGCAGGCGGTCGAGCAGGGTAAGCTTCAGCTCGACGACGCCCAGGCAGTGTACAAGGTGTGCCCGGAACTGGAGAAGGTGCAGGTGTTGCAGGACGATGGCACGTTGGTGGCGAAGAAGAAGGACATCACGTTGCGGATGCTGCTCTCGCATACCGCTGGATTTGGATATGAGTTGTACGTCCTTGCTGCAATGTTCATCCTGACTTCGTGATTGGTGAAAGAGCCCCTACTGACTCGAAGACGACAGCTTCAATCCCAAACTTCGCGACTATGGCCGCCCGGTTGGCTTCGACGTCTTCCACGCCAGCGAGCGTGACATCCTCAAGATGCCTCTCGTCAATCAGCCAGGCGAGACGTGGGAGTACGGCATCAACATCGACTGGGCCGGCCTAGTGCTCGAGCGCAGCACTGGCGTGCGCCTCAACGACTGGATCCAGCAACACATCATGCAGCCGCTGGAGCTGTCCAACATCAACATGTTCCCCACCGCGCAGATGAAGCAGGAGCTTGCCAGCATGCACCAGCGCTGGCCGGGTAGTCAGACGTGCGAGGAACGCGACCACATGTACCGTGAACCTCTCCTCGCCGAGTCTGCCGACGATCAAGCACGACTGTTCCAATCTGGTGGGGCTGGCGCGTTCGCCAAACCGACTGAATACGTGCAGGTCCTGGTAGCGCTAATCAACGACGGCGTCAGCCCGACCACGGGGAAGCGCATCCTGAAGAAGGAGACGGTAGACATCATGTACGAGAACCAGATCCCGCAGCACCCGGATTATGCGCGCCAGGGAGTTCCTGCCTCGAAGCCAGAGCAGACCAATGCGCTGCCAGAGATGTACCCGCAAGGTGAGTTGGCATGTCCATCATTCGATAAACGATGCTTGGAAAACCTCTTCATAAACTGACCGCTTCTCTCGCATAAACAGAGGGCAACCCGCCGCAAGGCTGGGGCCTGAGTTTCATGCAGACACTCTCGCCTGGACCAACGGGACGCGGCGCCAACACGGCGTGGTGGGCGGGCATCGCGAATCTGTTCTGGTGGGCCGACCGTGAGAAGGGCGTGGCGGGCATGATTGCGTCGCAGATTATGCCGTTTGGCGATCCGAGTACGTTACCCTTTTCTCATTGCTGATTTGTGTCTAGGGGTTTTCCTGTTACTAATGTCTGTGCGTGTGATAGATGTGATGGGAGCTTGGGGTCAGGCTGAAGCGGCGATTTACGCTACATTGTGAGATATGGGACTAGTAGTTGGCTGGAGAGGAATGTGCGAGTTGTGAGCTATAGCTATTGCTCCGGTGAATAGTAGTGCTTTTCTTCCCATGTACAATGCTACTGTATCCTATGTGGAGCAAGAATGAAAGGGGAATCGGCAATGTCAGCAGAATGAACCCTACGTGTTGAATGAACATGATGTTCATATGACTTCACCCACTGCAAGAACAGGAAAGTAGCATACATCAGGTATACATTCATGACACTGTACGGGACAAACGATATCGCGGCCGTGAAATTCATCAATTGTGGTTCTGGACTTAGTTTCTACTCACTTCCCGTCTGCTAGTATCACATCGTATGATGTGTCTAGGAATCCGGCGTAATGAGCCATCATGCCCTCTACAGCAAGCAGTCCTGCAGCATCTAACCCTAGACATCATCCTGAGCATCGCACGATAGCGAGTCTAGAGAGCTTCGCCTGGTATATAGTTCGCAGAGGGCCAGCATGATAAGCTTCTAGATCACGCTGCCTCTCCGTGGGAAGTGCACGCCCTCGACCGCTGGGTGATCCACGAACCAGCTCACTTTGTCCCCAGCATTCTCATTGACCAGCCCGCAGGGTAGTTTGCTGCCCTCCTCTGTCTCGAAGATCTGCTTGAGGACATCCTTCTTGCCCCCGCCCGTTGCGACGAAGCCGATCTTTGCTGCATGACACACTACCGGCAGGCTGAGACTGATACGCTTCGGCGGCGGCTTGGGCGAGTCCGTGACGGAGAGGATCCACGCATCCGTCTCGCGTAGGGCCGGGTGGTCCGGAAACAGCGAGCAGGTGTGGCCGTCGGGCCCGCAGCCCAGCAGGATCAGATCGAACAGCGGCAGCTTGACCGAGTCGCGCGCAGCAAAGACGGACACGAGCTGTTTCTCATACTGGTCCGCCATCTCCTGCACGTCATCGAGGTATTTCTCGTCGACCGGGAAGACCTTGGGCTGTGCGGTCCCGGCCGGGATCTTGTCGAGCAGCTCTTCCTTGACCAGCTTGTGGTTCGAGTCCTCGTGGTCCAGCGGCACGCAGCGCTCGTCCGCGTAGAAGATCTCCCACTTTTCGAATTGTACGCCCCCTTCGGTGCCATCGGAGGAGGAAGGGGTGAGCAGCGCTGTAGCCAGTGTCTTCGGGAGGGAGCCACCGGAGACCGCCACGCGGAACACATCATGGCGCTTGATCGCTTCGTTCTGCTGCTCGAGGACATACTTGCGGAGGTTCGGCGCGAGTTCGCTGTCGATCGAGGCGAACGAGTAGAGATTCGGCGGACGACCCATGGTGGTGAGAGAGGTGTCGAGGGGAGGATTACGGTGGAAGTCAAGTTCCGGGTGGGGGTTGTGGTTCAAATGGTGGGGTGGGAGAGGAAGATATGAGTGAATGATAAGGTGGACTAGGGCAGGCAGAAGGAATGATGCCACTCAGAACAAGATTGGCCGGCCGATCATCGTGGTGATGGAGTATGAACAAGCTGCAGGGGATGTTGGGTATGGCGTGCAACGCAGCTTTGTTCTCCAAAGCCTGGTGGGTGACTTTATCAACGGCTGACCTAATCGCGAGGCCGAGCACATGCGCCGGGCTGGGAACGAAAAGTGTTGCAGATTACGATAACCTCCCCTGGTCACCTTCGACGTTGAGCTATCGTGTTTTACAGTACTCAATGGGGTATCTCCCATTTCAGCAAACGAGTACCACCTATTCACGTCTGCCACTTTGGGACTTGCTGAACCATGTCGTTTTTGCGTGTTTCAAATTCAACGGCCGGTCATTTCTCCGAGTTTTGGTAGGTCTGGAATGACATGGGTGTGACATACTGAAATGACGTCACGCCCACCCTGGCGTGCGGGCCGACTGCATGTGCAATTCCGTCACCGTTGGCACGTGAAAGCCGACGCAAAAATCTGAGCATTTCCCGAACAGGAAGTAACCGTGGTGGCTGCGATATTCACTTGGAACCAGTCTATACGATGCCTTTGACACGCCCACCCAAGAAGCAGAAACCAAAGGCCGCAGTCCCGGTCACTGCTGATGACTTTCAAGAAGCTGCCGATGTCGAGGAAGATGCTGGTGGCAAATGGCGAGCAGGTGATCCAGCCAAGTCTGGGCGGGCCTTTGTGAGAGCGCTGGAGATCTACGATAAAGGCTTGCAGAAACATGCCAGTAACTTCGACCTCGCGTATAACAAAGCGCGGCTCCAGCTGGAGGTCACGCAACAGCCTGCGCTGGTCGCTCATATCGGACTACCGCTCCCGGAACTGTTAAAACAGACGCTGGACTCCCATCGATATGCGCTGAAACTGAACTCGTCCAACCCGGATATTCTGTTCAACACTGCTCAGGTACTGAATAGTCTGGCGGAACTCTTGGCTGAGCAAGATGACACTGTAGATGCCATCACGCTTCTGCATGAAGCGTTGGAGCTGTTATCAGCATGCCTGTCCCGTCAGGAGATGTTGCTGGAACAGCACCAAGCCGACTTTCCTGACGCTGACGATGGTGGGGTCATGCTAGAGCCCGATGACAAGGAAGAGTCGACCACAGCGTCAGATGAAGTCGAAGAGCAGAGCGCGACCATCGAAAGTCCTGTGACTGCCAGTGACCTGCTGGACACACTCCACTCGTCGGTTGCAACTTTGACCACGCTCGTGCCGCTTGTGGAAGATTCTGCTTTACAGTTCCTAGGAGACTCTGCTCAGAATCTGACCGACTTGAAAGCACCTGAATACATCAAGCTCTTGCCAGCTGAAGACCAAGGTTCGGCTCAGTTCACCGCTGCCCTTGATCGTGCGATCTTCGTTGCTGCATTCGCTGATGCACAATTCAATGCTGGAATGATCGATCTGCCAACGTACATTGACCGTTTTGCTGTATTCGATATTCCAGGGAAAGAGGAACAAGTCATGGCGCTCTCGTCTGAAGGCGAGGCACGAACCGAGCTTGCATTATCCTTACTACAACGATTCGAAGGCTCGCCAGATTTACCTAGCGACATCTGCTGGGCACAGCTGAAGCTTTCGCAAGATCTCTATACCAGAGCTAGCAAACTTGAGAGCTCAGGTACCCTCTATCTTTCGCGTGGCGATGTCGAAATGCTCAGACATCGTATTGCAACCAACAAAGCTGTGAAAGTATCAGAATCCATCCAGAAGGCGGCCCCTACACTGGCGCAGAACGCCCAGACATATTACAAAGGTGCAGCGAAGCTGGCTGCGAATGACGATGAAGATGAGGTCGAGAAGGCTTTACAACGTCTATGGCTTGCAACGAATACTAGGAGGGTTCTTTATGGTGTGGAACCAGCAGCTGATGTGGTGAACACTCTCAAGCCACTGGAGGGTGAGCTCGACATACAGGAAACGCTGGAGGAGTATGTGGAGGATGGCCTGATTGATACCGCGTTGGCGGAGAAACTGGTCCATCAGTAGTGCAGTCAGACGGTTGAGCAGATTGCCATTTCCGCAACGAAAGCATGGAAGCTAACCTCTTAACGAAACCAACGATTCTTCTTTGTTCCAAAAAGCTCACAACATCTCTTGCTTGCAGCATCCCACTTTCTACCCTAGCCATGCAGCACTATCTAGTTCAACTGCGGAACCAAGTTTGCGTGTTTACGCAAGAGATAATCACACCCACCGAACTCCGATCTCCTGCGATTTCCGTGCAGGAGACTTAGGTCCAATATCACCTGATTGTAGCTGAAATATCGAGGTAACTAGCAGAACCCCCGCCATCTATTGACCAGCGTTGTAAATTCTTAAAATCAACATTCTGAGGACCTCGGGTACGGAGACGTCACCTCCACACTCGCATGTACCTCTTAATCACCCTTCATGTTCAATGTAAATGTATAGCCTGTATCCAATCCCTCCAGCACATATATAGTCCCAAGAAGATCAGTTCCACAAAAGCTCTACAAACCAACCCATGAACTTGCACAATTCCTGGAAACATTGACCCTTCAATTCATCGTCCAAATCATGGCGTCAACAACGTCTCTAATCAACGACCCGGACCTCGCCCTCGACCGGCGTCCGGGCAACATCTTTGTGCTGACGATGCGCAAAGCGCCCGAGAACCGGCTCAACGTCGCCTACGCGCAGAAACTCATCGGTGCATTCAATCGCGTGCGACGGGTGCTCGGCGAGCCTGGATCGGGGGCTGCAGAGATCGGAGGCGCGGTCATCACGAGGGGAAATGATGAGAAGTTTTGGTGTACGGTGAGTTGAATGGATGAGTGGGGACTGAATGTAGTTCATTGGAGGAAAAGCAGTTTCGTTTCTTGAGACTTGGTTGGTTGGGATTTTGTTTGATTCATTACGCATACCACAAGACCATCACGATTGAACAACCGCTAGCAAGATTGAAAAAGTCGTCGCTAACACGATTCCCAGGGTCTCGAGCTGGACGAAAGCGATACCAACCCATCCGCCAACTCAGAGGGTTTCTTCCCACTGCTCGCCACCATTCTGGACTTCCCCTACCCGACCATCGCGTTAATGACAGGACACACATTCGGCGGCGCCTGTCCACTCGCATTGGCGCACGACTACCGCATCATGAACGCGCAGCGCGGTTTCCTGAGCATGCCGCCGGTGGATCTCGGCTTGCATTTCCCGGGCATCGGGACACTGCCGCGGTTGAAGCTGCAGCCGCACGTGGCGCGCAAGATGTTGCTCGAGGCGCATCGGTGGACGGGCGAGCAGGCGTTGCGGGACGGGATCGTGGATGCGGTGGCGGCGCCGGGCGAGATGTTGGAGGTCGCGGTGCAGTGGGCGGAGCGGTGGCGGGGTAAGGGCAGGATGGGTGTGTATAGCTTGTTGCGGGCGGAGTTGTACGGCGAGGCCGGGAAGGCGTTGAGGGAGATCAGCTATGTGTATGGCAGGAGTACAGGCTTACCGGCGAAGGCGAAAATCTGAAACGAGAACGAAGGGTGGGAGGGGGTCAATCAGCATTTGTTGGCTTTGTTCGTGCTGTATCAACATGAAGCACGGTATGGAAGTGATAGCAAAAGCAGGCTCTGTGGAAAACGCCGGGCTGCTATCCTGTACAACCGAAGTCCTTGCCCGAGCACAACGCTGCAAAAGAACTCATAAATAACGTCAGAGGCCATTTTCCGTGGGTGATCAAGCAGGTTTGTATTTGCGCAACTGTAAGAGATGTCAGCAATGATTCGTCAATGTCAACGAGACCGTATATATGGCAACTCACGTCTAAAGTTAGCGGTCGACTACTGTTCACTGCTTGGTCTCTCATCACACCGACCAGTGTCTCGGAATTCTGAAACAGGCCAGGTTTGAGGGAGATCACGACAAATTGCATGCCTGGCCCGGCGTGCTCCTGGACATATCTCGCAAGTTGAGAAGTGTTCGCATTATCAAGCGCGGCATCCACTTCGTCAAGAACGAAGAACGGACTTGGGGCGAAGGTGTGGACTGCGAAGAGCAATGCCAGTGCAGCCATGGTCTTCTCTCCACCAGACAGGTGCTCCATGTCACGGAATTTCTTCAGAGCAGGTTTGGCGTGGTATCGGATGCCATGGAGATACGGTTCGACATCGTCTTCGGCATCGAGAGAAGCCTCGCCACCCATCGGAAAGGAGACTGTCTTCGTCAGCTCCCGATAGACAGAGTGAATTTGTTCCGAGATGTGCGAGAATGCTTTGTTGAACAGATCCATGCGCTTCTTCTTCACGGTCTCAAACTCCTTCATAGCTTGCTTGGCGACTGCTCGAGAATTATTGAAGTCCCGCTCCGTCGCCTTTAGCCGCTCAGACGTCTGCTCAAGACGCTCTGCTGATCGCATGTTGGGCGCCATTTTGTCGAGCTGTGCTTGTATAGATACGATCTTCTCAGCGAGTGAAGTCTCTCGTTCTTCGCTATCATCCTCTTGGAGCTCGTCCTCCAGGCCGGAGAAATCCACAAGGATGCCGTAGTCGTTGATTTTGATGGGCTGGAACCCATCGTCTACGTCCATGGCATCATCGTCTTGCTCAAGAATGGCGTCCTCAAGTGGCAAGGAATCTATCTTTCGACTTCCTTGCTCCAATGGTAAGCTTATGTTTTCGAGTTTACACGATCGAAGAACAGCATAGCGGGATGATGACGCCTTCTGAATCTCTGCCTCACTTAAGGCGACTTCTTTCAGCGTCTTTTCCACTGTCTTCATCCGCTTCTGCACCTCGCGGCGAGCTTCATTCACTTTTTCGCCACGTTCGTGAAGCGATTCGCGCAGTGTACCGAGGTGCTCGTTCAATTGTTCGATCTGAGCGTTGATCTCATCAGTCTGTTCGCCAATGCTTTCTCGTTCGGCATTGAATTGTGCAATGATTCTATTCTGACGGTCGACTTCGTCCTGCATTTTCTTGAGACGTTCATTCGTCTTCTGCAGTCGTTCTGATGCGAACGCGAGTTTGTTCGTTATGCTGCTGATGTGTTCTTTCAACTTGACAGCCTCTTTCTTGGCTTCTTCCCGCTGTGCACCTTGCTGCTTCTCGTACTCGCGTATATTAGCGAAGCTCGTCCTGGCGCAGAATTCTGCAAAGACCTCATCTTCCACCTCTGCTACACTAGCAGTATACTCTTCGAGGCTTGCGCGTAGCGTTGCCAGTCCTTGAGCCTGTTCCTCGTACTTCGGACGTATTTGGTCGAGTTCACGTTTATGATGAGTCAACTCCTTTTTTCGTGAGTCAATGTTCTTATCCAGTGCCTTGATTTCCTCGGAGATCATGTTCAATGTATGGGTCAGCTTGGACAATTCATACTGGAGTTGCTCTTGTTGCGCCAAAGTCTTGTCCATTCTTGGAAGCTCGTCCTTCTTCGTTCTGATCTCACGCTCTTTCGCTCTGAGTATCTCCACATCGTCTTCCTTGAAGCGACGTTTCTTGTCTGCAGGCTCCGAACCACCGGTGATGTTGCCGCCCTTGGATATGACTGTACCATCAAGCGCAATAGCGCGAGCATTGACGCCCTTTCCATAGCATAAATCTTTCGCAACTTTCACGGTGTCCGTTACGATCGCATCGCCACATACCATGTTCATCACGCGCTCGTATTGCGTATCGAATTGTATCGTGTCAATGGCGAGACGCATCTTGTCATGGAGATTACGAAGATTAGCATTCGGTTGCTGTTGCGTAATCGTGTCCAGCGGTAGAACCGTCATGGTGCCAAGCCGTTGGGTTTTGAGATAATCTATGCAGTCTTGTCCCGTTTTGTTGGTGTCCACCACGACAGATTCCCAATGTCGTCCCAAGACCATCCCAACGGCCAGCTCGTACTTCTTCGAAGTGGGCTTGCAGAGACGATGCACCATGTCTTTGACACCCGGAAAAATCCCTTTGAGAGTTGCAACAGTCTCACGCTGCTGCGCCTCTTTGTGCGATTCGCGCTCTTGTCCTTGAGCTGCTTGGAGCTCTTTTAGTATTGCATAGTGTTTCTCGTCAAGATCCCTGGCTTGCATTTCGGCCTTGGTTTGTGCACTTGTCAATTGGTTGATCTCCTTTTGTTTGGCATTGATCTCTTGTTGCGTTGCCTTGGCGGATTTGCTTCGTTCGGTACGGCTGTCGGTCAAACGTGATATCTCGTTCTCCAGACTTATCACTTGTGCTTCTGTATTTTCGACACCCGCCTTTAAGCTCTGAACAGTCTCGCCCTCAGTTCGGAGGCTGCGCGTGATCTTTTTCAACTCGGCTTGATCAGGCCCAGACCGCTTGTAGACTTCACCACGTAGGCGCTCATATTCTTGCAAGTCAGCATCTGTCAATGCTCTTCCACCCTCGCGTTGTTCCACAAGTCGCTGCTCCTCTGTGCGCTTCTGTGCTTTAAGAGTGGTATCAAGCTGCTTTTGCATATGATCGACTTCTGTTTTCTGCATATCTCGTTCTTTCGATACCTCGGCGATGGTTTTTTGATACACCTGCAGCTTCTTGTGTCCATCTGAAAGCTTCTGATCGATTGGTACTAGAGCGTTCTCTTTCTCTCGCAGCTCCTTCTCTTTCGCAGCAATGTCGCGTTCGAATTTGCTGGCATCTCGGTTCACCTTCGCCTGCTCGCGCTTCGCTGCCTCCAATGCATCCTCATGCTTCTTCACGTTCCGCCGGTATTCCTTGAGCTCGTTCTGATGTTTCTGGATATCAGCATTACTAGCTTCAATTGTTTGCTGGAAGTGGAATAGCTTCCATAGGATGTTTGTAATGACAGCCAGGTCTTTTTCTTCTCGCAGTGCCTCATACCGGTCGAGTTCCTCCTTCTGTTGTTGGAAAGCCCGAATCTCGCCGTTGATGCCGCGCCGCTGATGTAGCTTGTGTCCCTGCTCTTCTTCCGCTTTCTCCTTCTCCGCTTGCAGACGTTCATAATCAGCCTTGTACTCGAGGGATCCACTGACAAGCTCAATCAGTCTGGTCAAATCCTTAGGGTTTTGTGACGCGATTTGTTCAACATCGCCTTGAAAGACCAAAAAGTTGCGTGCCTTAATCAAGATGTTCTCAGCCTCCAGCGACTCGTTGTACTGCTTGGCGGTGACGGTGCGGTTGTTGATGCGATACTCGCTCTGACCAGCAGCAGTGATACTCCGCTTCCATCGCTGCTCTTCGCCAGCATCATCCTCATAGATGGCCATGACCCAGGCCGTTTGTGGATCATTGCGCTGCGTGCTTGTTTGTGTTGCTGCCTCTTCCTCATCGTCATCCAACGCACCGCCGTTTCTTTCCCCGTTCGCGACACCATTCTCCGCTCCATCCTCAACAGCATCACCGTCGGCGTTGATCTTGGAGTGCTTCAGCACGCGACCGCGATAGACCAGATCCTTTAGATGTGTCGATCGTAAATGCGACGACTTCACCCCGAGCACGAAAGAAATAGCATCCATGGAATTTGACTTGCCCGATCCATTGGGTCCGATGATGGACGTGAAGTAGCTGTCGCCGAATTGTAGTACATGGTGGCCTTTGTATGATTTGAAGTTGAACAGCTCGAGTGCGAGCAGTTTCCCCATGATTGCGAGAACAAGCAATGAAGGCCAGGATCTGCGATCGTGTTGGTGGGCGTTCCTACAATATGAGAGTCATGTCTGGGCAAAGCAAACGTCTTGGTTCTTTGCTGTGGGCGCTCATCTATAGCGCATATAAAGCGGCCTCACGTGTTGGTGGTGCTGTGGGGTGGACGCGCCCGACGAGACGCGCTCGATCGATTACATAAGTCCCAGGCATCTCGAAACAAATCAGGGCTGAGGTCTGCCGACATCCGAACATCGATCGAACGGCTCTTCTCCACCACGACGGGACGATCCAACCATAGACGTTTAGGTACGCAGCTGCGTGGCTCAAGCTGCAGACACATCTGACCTCTGTCTACAACTCTAAACCACACTGACAGCTTGAGGACCAGCTGTCCAGTGCATGCATTTGCGCCTCACGGCCACCACTCCGACTTCACCCACCTCTGCAGCACACTCTGCATTTCCGCCATTCCTCCCCACCTCTCCGCCGCCCCTTGCCCACCCTCCGCTAGACGTACACAGTAGAGATCTCCGCAACTACGTAGCAGCAGAAGCAGAGCCACAGCGGACATCTCTTGCTTCACCGGCAGCAGGAGACAAAGGCTTTACCGCGCGACGCAAAGACGTAAATTTGTCCAGCTCCGTGCTACCTTGTCCGTCGTTTGCGCAAGCTTATAGATCTTGCAGCCGTCTGCTTGTATCATTCTACCTATACTGCCTTTTTGCTTTCTGTAAGCTCCTCCACCGAACCCCCTCTAGGCATCCGCCTTCGACTACGTGCCTCGTGCCGCGTGCCGTGCGCTGCTGCGGTCTGGTCACATGTCATGCTTCGCTCACTAAAACGACTGCCATGCCAGTGACTTACTCTTCGTCCCTGCGACGACCTTACTACGCCGGCCACAAGAGCAGCTATCTAGATCTCATTCCTGAGGAGATAACCGAAGAGGAATTGGCTGCGTTTGCCAGGATGGAGGAGATGCCAGATCCGAGCGCTCAGCGCGCGCACGCATCACCCAACACCGATGTAGATCAGATGGCTGCAGCCAAAGAGCAATCGATGAAGTCGGACGCGAATGGCAAGGCCAGGAACAACTCGACGGAGGCAGTCGACTATCTCGCGGCTGGTTCAGGAAACTCGTACGGCGGCTACACACCATCCACACCCGGCTTGTCGAGGACGACAAGCCTTTCAGACATCGGGAATTTCGAGAGCTTTGGGAATAGCGAGTTCCCCCCGGTTGATCGATTGACCATGTTTGACATACTCGAGAACCTTGCGCTGCCCCAGCGTCTGGAGAAGATGCAGAATGTGGTGCACAACCAGGCCGAAAAGGTCAGGCGACAGAGAGCAAAATTGGCTGCCAGAGCATCGTCGAGCAAAGACGTCTTAGTGGACGAATGGAGGCGACGGGTCAAGCTGGCACCTGACGAATCGCTCGACAAATATCGCAAGCGCATGCGGGATGCTGTAGACCGCATGGGAAAACGGTGGAGGGACGCGAAGACTGTCACCATGAAGGAGAAGATCTCTTTTGTGACAGCAGTCCTCAACATCTTCGTTTCGGCGTATATGATCGGAGCATTCCCTGAGTATTTCCACTACTGGTACACAATCCAGCTTATGTATGTCCACCAAGATCACTGGAAGTCAGTCGATGATTGTGCTAACTAAAGGCAGATACTTCATGCCCATTCGGTGGTACAATTACCACAAGATCGGCTATCACTACTTTCTGGCTGATCTGTGTTATTTTGTGAATCTGCTACTTGTGTTGGCCATTTGGTTCTTCCCACAATCAAAAAGGTTACTCATCAGCACGTATTGCTTAGCTTTCGGCAACAATGCTGTCGCGATTGCCATGTGGCGTAACAGTCTGGTGTTTCACAGTTTGGATAAGGTAATGAGACACGCACCCTTCTCGCATGTACATGTACTAATCGATTACAGACAACAACGTATGTTCCATACTTATCACGCTAAATGGCGTGTGATGCTAACAATTTGACCATAGGCTGTTCATCCACATCATGCCTTGTGCCACATTACATGTGCTGGTACATTTGATACCCGAAAGTATGCAGAAGGAAAAGTTCCCGGCCATCCACACTATCAAATATTCTGCACCAGACGCACCAGAACACTATCGATTATGGGATATGATCATCTGGGCAACACTCCCATATGCTTTCTGGCAGCTTAGCTACCACTTTCTCATCACAGTACGGAAGCGGTCCAAGATCGCGGCTGGTCGTCCGACTTCCTTCACTTGGCTTCGGAGATCTTACCGCGGGAACTTCTTGGGCAAATTCGTGCTGTCTTTCCCAGATGCTTTCCAAGAACCCATCTTCATGGGTATCCAATACGTTTACGCCGTGCTCACCATGGCACCGTGTCCGCTATGGTTCTGGTATCGTTGGGCATCGGCATCCTTCATGATGATCGTCTTTACCTGGGCGTCATGGAATGGCGCAACATACTACATTGACGCATACGGCCGCCGTATGGAGAAGGAGCTCGACCAACTTCGAAAAGAGGTGGCACGCATGACCAAGAGTCCCGATATTGCTGGTCAAGAACCGCTTACTCCTGGAGTCTTTGGCACATCCCCACTCGGCAGTCCCGCTGGTCCTCAAGGTCTCGATACTGCGCTCGACAACGCCGCCAAGAGCAGCGCGCTTGACCTCGGCCCTCCTGCAGAGGCTGAACAGCGTCCCGGGCATCAGCGAGCCACTAGTGCAGACTCACTAGGGACTATGGATTATGCAGAGGTCAGCGGTGCAATGGCTGCGCTCAACACGGCAGACGTGTCTGGTGTCAATGATGCGCCCCACGTTAACGGATCAGTGCAAGCGAGCAATGTCACGAATGAGAACGAAGCGAAGAAAGAAATATGAAGCGTATAGCTCACCGATACCCAATAAACCAGATGAGTGCGTGATCCGACTCCGAAGGACATACGAGCGACAGGTAATGAGGCGTCTACTTCCTTCAAGAGGTGCTCGACGCCAGGGACTGATATAATTCATGCGGTGTCTGTTATGTAGAGCAATCTGGCCACCGAATCCTGTTCGAAGACAAGGAACGCTGTGCAAGTTTTGATTACTGTCGACGAACCGGAGAATGAGTTAGGAAGTCTTAGTGTTTGTCACGATACCCAAACCCAAGAATGTAATCCGTCTGGTTTCACGAATTTTATTTGGTGGACTTGTGTTGACCATGCTTCTCACATGTCGTATGTTGTATGTCGTGCTTAAGAATAGTCATAGAGCACTGT
Source organism: Microcyclospora tardicrescens (assembly GCA_003012245.1). Lineage (NCBI taxonomy): Eukaryota > Fungi > Ascomycota > Dothideomycetes > Capnodiales > Microcyclospora > Microcyclospora tardicrescens. Next base: position 18,560 of record PXOE01000003.1, read on the forward strand.
GAAATGGTATCATGGTTGCATCGAAGTATATATCTCAGCATAGGAGATGAATCCGCAAGCTGATACAACGGGATACATGTACTCTGTGTAACCTTTTTCCGACTGACGCCCTTCCATATATCCGGTGAGATGTCGGATGTACAGCGGACGAAAGGCGGGATGCAGTAACCTGCGACTTCGGGTGCGATCAGCGCCAGCAGAATTTCCCCAATCGTCATTCGGCAGATATACAACTCGTCAAGCAAATATGGCAGCTTAGGGCGTTGGACGGCACAGAGTCTATCGCGAGCTGCGTCGTCGAATCGCTTTCGCTTCCGTGGTTTGTAAGAATGTGAAGCTACAAAGTAGGCTATAGCCACAACGATCGTCTACCTTCAATGTTCCTGTCTGGTAACCCTATGACTCTACCGGTTGCGTCTTTGCAGGTCTTCAATGCCGTGGCAACATAAGAACAAGCTCACGATCCTGTCCGTTTCCGCTCGCAACGTCTGTCTTGCAGGGGCTTCCAGTCATTATGGCAGACCCTGAAATCTATCTTCCGCCGCATCCAAGCGATTTCGACAATGCGAGCAGCAACCCTGAGATCGAGCAGGCGGAGAAGGAGAAACGTCCTACGGACGATTCTTGCAGCAGCAGTCTCACGCCGGAGGATGGACGTGGAGAAGACGAACCCATCGTCTGGCATTATCTTACGTTCGAAACGGTGTTACCTTCGTCTGCACATCTCTCACAACATAGTGGCTCGCCGCAACGAGAATATACCGACCTGCCAGAATGCCCGGACCTGAAGAGATATACTTCTCCTTTCCTATGGTCCTCAGGTCACAAGAGCTTCATCACCTGGCTATCCTGCGTCGCCACGGCCTCTTCAGCATGGACGGCGGGATCGTATGCTGCCGCCATTCCCCAGTTGAGGCAAGAATGGGGTCTGTCCGAAACCGTCGCAACAATCGGCATCACCCTCTTCACCTACGGGTTTGCCGTTGCACCTATGTTCCTGGCGCCCTTGAGTGAGTTCAACGGCCGCCGACCCGTCTTCATCGTTACCGGCCTTCTTTTCGTCATGTTCCAGCTGGTCTGCGCTGTCACGCCAACCTTTGGGGGCATGCTCGTTGCTCGCTTCGGAGCTGGATGCGCATCTTCCACCTTCAGCACGATGGTCGGCGGTGTCGTCTCCGACATCTACCATGCACACGACCGGAACACAGCCATGGCCATGTTCTCAGGAGCTGCTTTATTCGGCACTGGTATTGGACCGGTCGTCTCGGGCTTCCTTGGTCAATATACTACGTGGCGATGGATCTTCTATCTTCAGGTTATCACCTGCGGCGTCATGATGGCAGTCATCGTTCCGTTCTTCAAGGAGACCCGCGGCTCTGTTCTGCTCTCTCGGAAGGCAAAGACGCTGAATCAATGGTACGAACAGCTGGAGGCGAAGGGTTCCTATGGCATGATGATGCCCGTAGAAGGCAGTCCAGACAAGACCGCATCGCAACGCATTCGCTGGAAGGTCAAATCGGACGAGGAACGAGGTACGGTTCTCCAAATGATTCGCATATCTCTATACCGTCCATTCTTCCTTCTCGTCACGGAGCCCGTCGTCTTCTGGTTCAGTCTGTGGGTCTCGTTCGCCTGGGGTATTCTCTACCTCCTCTTCTCCGCCATCCCGCTCGTTTTCGAAACACATCACGGCTTCTCCCTGTCCCAGGCAGGCGCCGTCTTCAGTGCCATCAGCGTCGCCGCTATCATTTCTGTAGTCCTGAGTGTCTACCAAGAAAAGCTTGCGAGAAAGTACTCCAAACGACAGGAATTTCTGGCTTCCCCTGAAGGCAGACTGTACTTTTGTTGCGTGCAATCGTTGTTGCTGCCCATCGGCTGTTTCTGGTTTGGCTGGACGTCTTTCCCTTCAGTCCCGTGGATCGTGCCTACACTCGCCATCGGCTGTGTCACAATGGGCATCTTCTCGATCTATCTTGGTATGTCAAATTACCATGCCTACCCCTTCTCAACCAAATCAAAACTAACTCCTTCTTTCAGCTGTCTTCAATTATCTTGCCGATACCTACCACCGCTACGCCTCCTCTGCGCTCGCTGCACAGAGCTTCTGTCGAAATATGCTCGGCGGCTCGTTCCCTCTATTCACCCCCCAACTGTATCGTGGCTTGACCTATCAGGGCGCTGGTAGTCTACTCGGCGGCCTCTCAGCTGCGCTGACCATCGTCCCCTGGGTCCTCGTGTTCTACGGACCAGCGATTCGGAGACGCAGTAAATTCGCCAGCGAGATTATGAGTGATAGTGGGAAACACTAACGAGGCGAACCTGGTGATGGGAAGAATGCTCCTCAGTGGGTACTGTATGGAAAAGAATCTGCTCGTCTCACGTGCCATGGATCTGGAAACATAGACAGCGGCAAACATCAGGGCAACGATTTGTGAGACTCAAATCAGCGCCTGGTTCTAATGATGAATCCAACCTTCAGTGCAGGCCCGAATCACATCGATAAAGATCTCGCGCCATCATCGCCAATCCACCACTCCAAACGCAATATTCATGGCTTTCATGCTCATACATATCCCTGCACTTGCATGTCCTCGCTGGCATTCTTGACTTCTCTCTCAGTGCGAACTATCACGACAGGATCATCAACGCTTCAAGGGTGGGCCTTCGTGCTCACCTTCCTCCGCGCCCTCATCGTGCGGGGCCGAACGCTTGTTTCCGGTCACCGACGATTGCATGGCTTCCCCGACTTCCTCTTGTTCAAGTAGCTGATCGAGGAGCTTCTCATCAATGGGAGGCAGCTGCCACGGCGTGTCAAAAATGTGCGTATTGCGGGGTTGTCCTAAACCAACAGCATAATTGACCCTTCCAGGCGGACGTGGCAGCTCGTCGGTCTCGTGCGCTGAAGACGTTCGTGTCAGCAAATCGCGTTTGAGCTGAGTAGGGTTAAGAGAGGAAGGATGTGTCATACTGTTCTTCAGATCATAGTTGATCTGATCACTCATCACCTTCGCCGTGAACGGCGTCTCGCCAAAGGGGAAACGAGCGGGCATGTTGCGATGCCAAATCGGCGCGCTTGGCATGAGGCTGAAGAAGGGGTTGGCGCGTGGAGTGCCGTCTGCGTTGGTTGCGCCGGGGATGAATTCGGGGTTGTTCACCGAGGCGACGTTGCCGGTGAGTTGCTCCACTTTCGGCATGTTGCGTGAGTACGTGAGAGGTGGTTTGGTGGGGTGTGGAGGTGTATTGACATCGGGCGAAGCTGGAGGTTTTGGTCAGTGAACGTGTTGGGCGGTGAATGTGCTAGAGGATGTGCGCAGGCCTTTCACATATGTCGCAGTTTGCTGACTACAGCACTGTATGTTTCTCACAGAACAAGGTGACTAGTAAGGTGGTGTTGGAGGATAGTTATTAAACATGACTTACACTCCTCGTCTATTTGTGCCTCCTCAGGCGCAGGCTCTGGTGATTGCCGAAACCTTTGTCTCATCGCGTCGTTAAGGTCATCCATTTCCGTCTCAGGATCGGTCATCGCAGTTCCGGCATCCCGATATATTTGCTCGGCCTCTGAATTATACAGCTGGGACTGCTGTCCAACATTGGACGTGGACACGACGCTGCTGTTAGACTCCGAAGATCCGCTCGTTGAATCAGATCTGTGTCTAATGTCGCGGAAGGCTGGTTGTTGGAAGATTGAAGTGCCTTGGTTTGGAGCGGCAGGCCCTCGAGGTGGGCCGGGTGGCCTTACAGCTCCAGCATTGATGGGTGTCCATTGTTGCACGACTGGCGCGAGATTGGGCAACTCGATGAACGGCACGCTGTTTCTCCCTGCATGATCCGCTGTTGCAAGACTGGAAGCAAGCCTCGTGGCCGCTGCGCTTTGGCCAGAGTTCGCTGTCTTGGAACTGCGCGCTGCTGATACTTTTGTCGTGCCTGTTGATGTTTGAGCCATGATTGTGCTTGTGGGAGACCAGGATCGGGTGGAAGACTGTGGTTGGGGTTTGAAGACAGGTATGGTGAGGTGAGACCACAGATATAAAGCCAGGGGATCAACCAGGTTCAAGCATTGGCGGGACAACAATGTTGCTGGCCGCATTGTCCAGGTCTTTGAGGGCTGGAATGTGACTTTTGTTCGCAGTACAATGCATACCTCGCTGAAACATAATGTGGCGGATGAATGAGGTTCGTTCGTTGATTGTCGACACACATAACGCCACACCACGCCATCCTTTGTTCACGGTCAAGCTGCATCTACTGTTCGTAGACAATAGATTTGCTCCGACCGCTAAGAGGATATCTTTCGCTTAAAGTGCATGATTTGCTTCACAACTTCTTTGTTATCGGTAAACATGGCTTCTGCAGCGCTCAAACTGAGCTCTATCAGATCGTTCGCATCAAGAGCGAAGTGTGTCGCTGCAAGCAGGTATTCATTTGACAAAGGACTTCCGAAAACACCCACATCATCTGTCTGCTTCTAATGTCAGTCGAGTTCTCGAAGTGATGGATGTATCACAACGTACAGATAAAGCAATTGGGCAATCAGTTTTGACCCATTCTCCGAAGTGATGCTCAGCGAATCCGCCGTTGGTCATTTTTGCTAGTATGTTGCAAGACAAACACAATTCCAATCCTGTCTTTCTCTCAATGATTATGTGTTTGGCACTCTCTGAAACATTGATCACATGGCCAAGTCTATCAGGCTCCCACGAGAGCAGAGTCTCAAGCTCCGTCTCTGTTGCCAACGGGCTGACCTCAGCAAAGTGTAGGGTGATTTTCAGGCCATACGATCTCGCTTGACGGAATGCTGGCATCAGGATCGAGATGTCGCTCCTCGAAGGGTTACCGCAGAGATCAACACCAACAACCTTTCCGTTGACATTCTGGTGCTTCGAGGCCAGATCAACAACTTCCATAGCTTGCACGAGAGACATCTTACGGTCGACTGACAATATCACGTGGACGTCGATGGTTCCTTTATACTCACCTACCACCTTACAAACAGCAGCGACGTAAGCTGTTTTCGTCAATCCTGCTGCTGGATTTTCTCTTGGTGTCGTCCTCAATTCTAGGTACACGACGCCATCACGCTCGAAATCCTGTATGACTTGCTTGGTGGCAAGCATCACAGCATCAACATCGCTGACCAGGTTATAGATGTATTGATCGAACAATGGGAAAAAGGTAATGATATCCACGAAATCGCCTCCAGGTCGGATCGCTGTCAGGGGATCTTCAAGGTCCGCACATTGACCCATGGATCTCTTGCTCGACCAGATTTCGTGGAGACATTCCTTGCTGATCGATCCTGAAAGATGGGCGTGAAGCTCTATTTTGGGCAGTGCACGGGTGAAGTCTAACGTGATCTGCTCCATGTTTGAGTGATGCGATATATGGAAGATCAAGATTTACATTGACCGATAACATGCTGATGCTAACCTCGGAGGCATGAAGACATGCTACTAAAATTGCAAGCATATTGAATTTCAATGTGTATCCCCTATTTGTACCCTTCGGCTGTTGACGTCACATAACCGAGCCGCACGTCCATCACATGTCTGCCGGCAATGATAGGCGTCTGCACGGGATGAGACGTGCGCACAATGCTTCTACTTGACACCGTCGAGGCCATCATATCAGCACTATTGCCCTTTCGTATGCTTTGCTGGTAACGATGTTCCGTGTCAACGCCAGATCTCATGTTTCAGCATTATGACAGCCGCGTCACCGCTGGTCCTCCATGATGGTCAATGTCGGCGCTGAGACATCCAGGATTGAGCGTATATCGCCATGTCACATAATGGACCTGTGGACTTGACCCACAGCTCGCATCGCGGTGCTGCACTCGATGTCAGCTTTTCTCCCCTGAGCAATCAAGATGGCGGAACCAGTTCGCAAGCCGAGTCCAGGAGCTCGCACTCAGATCACCGAAGCAGTTGGAATGGAAGGAAAGAGCAAGATCGCACGACCACTCCTTCACCAAACTCGCATGGCTACCGTGTGTCCCCCAAGCAGGATTCGGAGGACAAGAAGAATGAGGGTGCCAGTAACTCTGGTGGGTTTTTGCTTGGCTCTGTACTGCCGAACGGACATCATTCTCGCTTGAGCAGGAGAGGCAAGCAGAGGGAACAGAACGGACGGCTCAGTCCTGGCAAAGGTAGAAGCTCTGCTTCGAAGCGGTCTACCGACTTGTCCCGTGGCAGCTCACCTCTATCGCGCGAGGTTTCTGTTGAGAATTCGCCAGTGGGTGATACATTTGCTCACCAGTCCTCCCCACGGTCTCTGGAAATGGACCCTGCACAGCTCGTACAGATGGCGCTGAATCTTAGTGAGAGCCGGCGGCGGAATGTCAGTGGTACTTTGCAAGTTCCTTTGGTATCCCCGACAGGCAAGCGGGTGGCTTCAGGTCAGAGTGCCGGTAATGGAACTCTCCCAGGCCGGAGATCTGGCACTGTCGCGCATCGCTCAGCTACGGACCCAGCAAATGGATCTCCTCCATCCACCAGATCACCATCAGAAGTTGCAAAGTCTCCATCACCGGACGAGCCTGCACTCTACTTCTCCCCTGCCACGCTATCGCGGGCTGAAAAAGCAAGGAAATACTTCGAGCTTGCGAGCGAGCATCGGCGGCTATTAGAGTGCTTACCGTCTCTGAAACTCGACTCTTCGGAAGCAGGCAACTTCGCGTTTCCATCTACGAGTCGGACGACTTCATATACCAATGGCAGTCAAGAGTCGGGTAGAAAGTACAATCCGCTCCAAGCGCTAAGGAATCGGAGGCTGCGAGTCCGCGAACGACGACCCTTGACCGCGCCGCCAGAAGTATGGCAAGATGTGGATGGTACGGGGAATTGGATAGACCATGTCGAGGCAGCAACTGCCGATGGTGGTTTCAGAAGTGCTTCAGACAGAATACAGTTACCGGTGTTCCTCGGTGACGACGTCTCAAGAGCAGAGACTCAAGACCGTGTCAAAGGGCACCGTAGGACATCCACCGTGGGATCAATCATCACAAGGCCCGAGAACGGATGGACAGTCGAGCCGGCAGAACTGCTTGCGGATACCTACTGGACAGAAAAGGAAGATAACAAGACTCTGATTGAAGACCGTGATGGTAACAAGATTGTTCTTCGGATAAATCGAACGAGTGTGGAAAGGCTAAAGAACAAGGACGATTTGCTTGCTGTCACTGAGTCCCAAGCGAAATTTGAAAGTGATCGTGACGATTCTCATTCGGATAGACGGGCTCGACGCCGAGTCCATATCCTCCCAAAGCGGCCAAAAGCATTCACCAGAAGTCGATCTATCAGCACAGCGAGTGCATCTAGCAGTGAAGCTCGCATGCCCCCATCTTTGGCGCATCTTGGCGCAGCTGCTGACGAGAACTTTGGACCGCTCAATCGGCATATGCAGCAACTCATTAAAGAAGAGGAGATGGCAGAGCCGTCATCTTTTGAGACGAGACCAACGACTTCAGACCCGGATCTCTGGGACTCAAAGCGAACCCCGTTTCCTCTAATGCATGACGGACCTATGCAAGCTCGCCACCGCGACACCGTATCGCAAGCTCATGAAAGGCTTTCTGTCGATATGCCTTGGCGAGAGCACAGGCGTGCAAGATCTGCTGATGGTAGAGCCGAGTCGGGAGCAGCCACTGCTCTTTTGTCGGCTGATGACAGCGTTCAGTCTGATGCTCCCGGTTCGCTGTTCGACTCGGGCATCTTATCATCTATGGCTATGGACCTATCGTCTCCAGTGACTGACCGTTCCTCTCCTGTTCAGCGCAAATCAAAACTACGTCGGTTACCTTTCGTACGTTCACATAGTAAGGAGCGTAATGGCATTGGAACAGCCGACTTCGCGGACAACCAACAAAGATCAAGCCAAGAGGACGCGAGAGCACCTTCTATGGCACGGCACAAGACTGTAGAAAGTTTTAATGGAAGCAGTCTGCAGCGCAATGATACTAATACCACCCGGAATACCGCTAATTCGTCCTTGAAAGAACCAAGCTCCACGGTGGGCAAACTGTTCAAAGGAGGACGCATTGGCGATATGGTGCGATCAGAGACTTCACGATATCGCTCACGTGGCCACGTGGGCTCGCAGCTCAACGTGTCTGCAACAAATTCGTCAGACATTGATGGTGATGGACAAGAGAAAGCGCGGAATACTCGAGATAGCGACCCCACCGTGGATGACGATAGTGACGCTAGTCCACGCACTTCTCTTGACAATGGAAAGTTGAAGCAAAGATACTATCTGCCGAACTTACCATCTTTCAAGTCTCCCTCTGTAAGGAATAAACCGGCAGCAGATTCGCCAAGATCTGTGGACGAGAACGACCCCATCGGCAGGCAGCAACGAGCGCCGAAAAACACAAGGCAATGGACAACACGCTTCGGGCAGCTTGCACCACCGAGGATTGACGTTCCTGATGGTAATCCAGCAACTTCGGAACTAGACTCCGACGCACAGTCGGAGAATGCGCGTAAAAGGAGCTACGGCTTTCTTCGAAATGGTCCCAGTATTAATTCGCGAAAAAATGCTATTTCCTTCGCATCCCCTGGCTTTCAAGGCTTGGAAACCGACGGAACGCCAACCAGCGATCGGCCGAGAACAGTGTCTCAAGGTCAACGTCACTGGAGCATCTCCGATCAAGCTCAACCACAGCGGGACAGCAAGATTATAGCCAGAGATGTCGCTCGTGTCCGGGCGTTACTTCTTTCCTCCGGCGTCAAGGCGAGAGCACTTTTGGAGCAGGCTGACTCACCTCGTCCCACACCACTACCATATATCGAAGAAATCGCTATCCTGGTTGGCAAGGATCTGGGCTCTCCATCTCGCCGCCAAGAACACATGACCGCCGCGCGGATGTTGTCCGCCGACATTGACTCCACGACCTCATCTCTGCAGCAGGCCCTCGACACCTTCTCTCACACTACGATTGGCCACCTCGCCTCGCGTCTCGATGGGCTACAGCGCAAGGCCGGCGACGAACTGACGAAGCTGGTGAACGAAACATCCGACGACGCTGATGCCTTCACCGTCGAACTTACCACCAAACAACCACAAGACGTCAAACGCATCGACGACGCCATCGATGACCTGTTGCGTCGACGCCGCCGACAATTCCGTATGCTCCGGCGCACGGGATTCAAAGTCCTCGAGTGGATGGTGCTGGGAATCATGTGGTGGATGTGGTTCTTCGTCGTCGTATTCAAAGGCTTGAAGCGGATTATTATCGGAACGTTGGCGGCGGTGAGATGGCTGGTCACGTTCTAGACGCCAGCAATTTCTATCCCGACTTTCTTTCGATGCATTAGGAAAAGAACATTTCATCTGTCATCTTATAGCGTGCTGTTCTTTCTGCTAGATACGGCGATACCCACTTTGGCTTGTTTTTTTTTCAATTTAGCAGACGGACTAAGGACATTTGAAGTCTGGTTATGATCTGCTGCATCGGTTTTTCTATTTTCTTGATAGATAGACTTACCCATAATGAATATATTTGCCGAACCACGTTCTTGGTTGCGTCGAGGACAGTAAGGCATAATAAGTAAATACTGCACTAGCCTCAAAATATCTCGGGTGACAATATACATGGAAAACAGAAACAGGATCGTTAAGTGATAAGTGCATGCGATCGTACAGCACAGGATTCTCGTCGCATCACCGCAACTCGCATGACGTCTCCTTAAATAGCGTTTTGATTGGCAATTAGCTCGATGTTCTTGCATACTGTCGGGAACGTAAACTGTAGCGTTGGAGTCAACCCTCCAGTCATCTCACACGAAAGTGACGTAGACGATCTTGAACGTCAAGCCGTCAACCACCACCAACAACATCGTTCTAAGGGTGTCGTCGTGATCAGGTAAAGACTAGAGAACTATATTCTACCGACACGATGAGCACGCCTGTTGAAATGCTCGCATGAAATCTATTGCTGCAGCTACATGCTCGAAGCTAGTGCAGAGATGCCGGCGGCGTCTTGTTCTAAGCTCTACACTTTCAGGTCGATCAATAATCCTACGCTGCTGGACTCCAAACTCGAGATTCGCCCTGACCGGGCACACATATCGATCGATTTTCAATAACTCACATGCAAGCAAGATGAAGCGGAAAGATGCTCCAACCGCGGCGAAGCCAGTAGCTAAGAAGCCCAAGCCAACAGTGCCGGAATATCACCTAGCACCAACAGTAAATGAAGAAGATGGTTCAGTCCAATGGCCTGCTCCGCGAGCCCAAATCCGATCGGCTAGAGAATTTATAGTCAACTGTGCGAAGGCTCGCAAACCCACGTTGATCGTGCCAGACAAGGATGCCGATGGATTATCGTCGGGCGCCATCCTACGACATACGCTCATCCTGCTAGGATTACCCCCAGAACTGATCCAGGTTCATCTGCTGTCCAAAGGTACCACGATCCACAGTGATTCGGAAAGACTAAGCATGCAATCACATAATCCAAGCTACATTTTCGTCGTGGACCATGGTAGCCGATCAGGCCCGCCAGTGATTGAGTCTGAGCACCAAGCGCTCATCATTGACCACCACCACGCCACCGAAGCAGACTTCCCCGAGAACTCGATACATGTCACGGCATGTCACTCACCGCCTGTCGCCACATCGTCCCTGCTGACATATCTCCTATGCGAGCCCCTCCATCCGGAAGTCCGTGATCGGTGCGACTGGCTATGTGTCTGCGGCACTCACGGAGACTTGGGCAACACACTCAAATGGCAAGCACCTTTTCCCGACATGACAGACACGTTCAAGAAGTACACCAAGAAGCTGCTCAATGACGTCGTGTCATTGGTCAACGCACCGCGGCGAACTGCGACGTTCGATGTCCTGTCCGCCTGGGAGGCGCTGTGCGAAACCGCCGAGCCAGCCTCAGTGCTGAAGAACAAACGCCTGCTTGCTGCGCGCGCCGAGGTGAATGATGAGGTCGAGCGTTGTACACATACCGCACCCAAGTTCTCCGGTGATGCAAAAGTCGCCGTCTTCATCATCGAGTCGCAGGCGCAAGTGCATCCCGTGATCGCGACACGATGGGCAGGGCATCTGCAGAGTAAAGCGTTGGAAGTCGTCATGGTAGCCAACAAGGGCTATATCTCGGGACGGGTGAACTTCTCCTGTCGCATTCCGAGATGCGCGCGTAGTCGCGATCCGCCTATCTCTATCATTGAACGCTTGCGATACTACGCTAGCTTGCCAGATCTCGTGACGGGAGAAGGTGGAATAAAGGAAGAATCCACAGACTGCGAAAGGGCTCCAAATTCGACATTGCTGGAGCGCGTGGGTGATGACTTCGCTCGCGGCCACGTCCAGGCATCGGGAGGCATCGTCAGCGAGGCCGACTTTGACGAGCTGCTACGATTGATGCAGGTTGGTGTCAAACCAGCCAAGTCAGAGACAGAAGGGAGCACGCCCAAGAAGAAAAAGGCCGGCATCGACCCGGGCCAGAAGAACACGTTGATGAGCTATTTCGGCAAAAAGTGAATTGAGTCGTCAAAAAGTACACTTTTATTCATGCGCAAGATCGAGATGTAATCACGTCTCCTTCTCCTTCTCTTCATCATTCGAAGATGATGCGGACGAGTCGCTGCTGTGCTTGCTCGAGCTCACAGCATGAAAGGTGAAATCCACCTCGCCAACAAGAGTCTTCACATGTCTAATATGCATGTCAGCTTTTGTCTCTGATCGCACGGTTCGTAGCAAATACACACCTGGCCAAGTTCTCAATATCGATATGAATGGATCGTGCACAGATCTGTAACACTGCAAACGCGCTGTACTCTGGTTCCGCAATGTGGCGGACGCTTAACAGGTCAGGATCGAGAGCGTCGATCTTCTGGAGTAATTGATACGGCCTTAAATCACAGTCAGTCTTATGGCTCTTGATACATGGGGTGTGCTGGGGAGCGACTCACGGTGGAAGCTGAAGATATGGTGGCAGAGGCTGCCCGTTCGTGATGCTGGAGGACAAGAGCGCCAGAAGGGAAGTGGTCTGGTGGGATGTGGTATTGAAGGACGAAAGCAGTTTGCGGAAATCAGCGGACCATTTGGAAGCTTCCCTGCCTTGCTTCTCGTGGAGTGAAAAGGTCGCAGAGGCATAGCCGAGTAGACTGATGTATTGGACAAGACGATGGCAGCATTCGATGAGACTGCACGGTCTTGGTTAGCTGGCAAATACCACGAATTGCGAATGCACTTACCTCTCATATTCCTCGCGAGGAAATTTCCCGCCCATACGTAGTTGAAACTTGCCGAAAGCAGCATTGGTCCTCAGCGTAGTTATCAAAAGCATCAGCTTGTTCAGCACAGTGTTCCTTGCTTTCTCGAGATGGAACGCATGTGTGCCTTTCACGCTGGTGTCTCCATCGGTGCCCTGAACTCGCGATTTGACGGTTTCGTGGATGATTGAGTAGAAGTTCGACAGCAGATAAAGTGTCGCACCAAGATCCTTGCGGATTTCCGCGTTCTCTGAGATGGGGAAAGGGAAGATGGTCCACACAAAGGCCACGAAGATGCCTCCAACGACTGTGGCCAGACGGTAAGGAGCCAGAAGATAGGTCGGATAGGCGGGTTGTCCATTCGACTCAACCACTGCGGTCCCAATGACCCCGACCTGCAACTCGTATCCGACGATCAAGATCGCAGTCACCATCGACAAAATGGCCACGACGATGAATTTGGGTGTCTTAACCACGAAATAGAAGGAAGCCATTACCCACAGCCAGAGAAATACGATTACGCCAGGCGCTAAAAAATGTCAGCTTACCAGTATTGGCACAAAGGCGTTGTATACGTACTCTTGCCATCGACGATGTACCAAACGATATAGGCTCCGACCATTGCAACGGCAGTACCAAGCACACGCAGCACGAAGTTGAAGAGACTCTGTCCAGCAGTCCGAGTCATTGAGATTGCAACCATAATCATGCTCTGTAGGTTCAGCTCAGTCTGCATCCCAAACAATGGTGCATTCCGTAAGGCAGCAAGAACTTACCCAAAGCAGTCGTTGCTTCAAGAAAAATGCTTGTGTGGCTTCCAAATAACAGATTATACCAATCGACATGGTCGCAAGGACAACACGAATACCTGAAAGATATCAGTGAACGAAAAACCACGAGCGTTGAGGAAGGCGAAGCTTACCAAATGCCGAAGCGTCAGAACGAAAGAAGCGAGCAATTCCTCTAACGCGGTTGCCTAACTTTTCTACGAAGTTGCTCGGTGGTAAGTGTTCGGGGTCTTTGCGATTGCTGAAGTCGGCCCCAAGGAAGACGCTTTCCGATCCATTCGAGTCCATTTCAGCAATGTAGTTGGTGTCTTTGGCCATGTCCTCTTGTGCGAAAACAGCTTTGAGCCACTTGTAGAGCGTTTTTGAGCCAGGGAAGATTAGCTTGTTGTGTTTCAGCACACCTTCTGATTTTCTTCTCTCTGCAAATGTTATAGCGTCAAGGACTGCTTCGCTGGCCCGGAATAGAAGATACTCCAAGTACAACGCGAAGAATAGCTGCCTCTGTGAACCGCGTCTCTTTTCTTCATCCTGAATCAAGGGATCATATGACCCGGCGAAGTTCTCGTCAAAAAAGCTTGGTGGAATATGGATGTTATGCTCCCGACACCACTCTTCCAAAGTCTTTTCTTTAGACTTGTGGAAATTGAGCACCACATTCTTGTACTCTTCCAGAAATCCGGCAGACCCAGGTACCAGATTGGCGCCCTTGCTTTCTTCGTCTTCAGTTTTGCCTTTCGGAGGTTTGATCAGCTCGAGCGTGATGAGAAAATGCTGGATACCTTTCTCGATATCAGCTGACATCTTCGCAAATGGAGCATGCATTTCCTTCATGAGATGCCGTAGATCGTGGATCTGCTCATGTCGCTCGTTCCTTTCGCTCTCTGTCACACCCTCGTAGGCCAGGTTTGTTTCGCCAGCACGTCTTTGCAAAAGCTCCAAAGAAGCACTAAGACCAAGGACGGGAACCATGATCCGACGTAAATACCTCCAGATCTCGGTAAGGTCATGACTTTCCAGTTTACCCAAGGCAAATTCGCGCTTCGCAGGCGTGATATCGCCATTCAACTTTGTGTGCAATTCGAGGACTTTGCTGACGCTTTCACGAAGTTGCACTGCAGCTGGAGTACTCAGCAGGTTGGGGACAGTGCCTTTCGCTTTCTTGCTAGACTTCTTGCTCGCTTCTTGCTGTTCTGCTCGCTCCCGTATACCTACTGGGTCGTAATCTTCCAGGCTTGCCATAAATGCACCTTGAGCTTTCAGCGCGCCACTCAGACCCATTGAGTATCCCGTCATTTCTATCAGCACGACCTTCCTCGAGCTGGTGGGAAAGATGAAGAAATGCACAGCAGTAGCTAAAGCAAAGCCAGTAAGGAATGCTTCCATGAGTCTTTTCATGAAACTTATGCATGCAGCCATTGTGGGAAACATTGTCCCGTACGTCATACTGTAGAGGATCAGAGTTGAGCCTGAATGTTACTGTTCTAAGACACCTACCTGACCACGGTGAAAATTGAGTAAATGATAGCAGGGAACATGAACTGCGGTCGAGCTGCCCGCACCACGTTGACGAGATAGATTTGGACAGTGAGCCAGATCGCTAGCACGGCACTTGCTGAGGAATTGTATGCTAGTGGCGATGCCCCTGGAGCGGCAGTGTGTTGTCTTGCTTTCACAGCAGAGTAAAGTGCCAGAAGATTGACGGCAGCACCTAAGCAGATCCCTATCACCTCCAATGCCATGTTCTGAATGAATTTCCCACGAGGCATGATGCAGAATCCTAGGATCGATGCGATGGCCACCAGGTATCCTAGTGTGGTGAAGTGTTGTGCTACAGCTTGCGACTGATACATAGCAATAGCAATGATAGGAGGAAGAGAACCCTTGAACATCAGAGAGACGGTCATGACATCCAATCCGACCTTGGCCCATATTTGCTTTATCCTGGAAGGCTTCTTTGTGGTTGTGGTTGTTGTCTCGCTTGGTGATGCACCACCCTTGAGGGTCTCCCGACCATTCGGCTCCGAAACATTGGCAGTACTCCCCCGAGGTGATGCTTCCCTTTGAGCGCTCATTTTCTCATGAGAACACAGCTTTCCTCCAGAGTGGCACTATCCCCGCGGCGTAAAATATCAGAGCACGCCCAAAATGCAGTACGACAACAATGCAAGGAAGCGCAAGCGGATCGGGTCCTTGGGTATCCTTATGATAATAAAATACGTGAACCCAACACCTGCGCCAGACGTTGTTTTAGCTTCCGCGTTTTAGTCAGCCCGAGCTCGATCGGTGGATCGGCGAATGGCAAGCCCCGTTGCCACACTAGCGCTGACTGATAGAATCCTGAAGCCATCAACCTGTGTAAGGTATAATCACAGATTAGGTATACACGTACATACATGGACTTGCATTGACCCTCTGCATCATCACATGTGTACGGTACTTACAGATCCGAAACAAGTACTGTGATAACTCACAGACAGAGAAAGATCACATCACTACGGTGCTCAAACGAACACCTGAACCCTAGTATGGTAGTCCTTAACGTTGAACTAGTGTTGGAGATTGACATACCGATTTTAGAGTTGAGTACATTAAGATTCGAAATGCGTACAATCATATCAGGGTTGAGTATATTAGCATTAGAGTAGAATTTTCAAGCTGACGGGAATGCTGTACGGGAGTGCTCTTTAACCTCGCTTCAATGTATCGGCCTTCAGTATCACGAAGTTGTAGACAAGAAACAGGCATTATTGTGACTCTAACTTCGCTCGTCCGTCTAATGCCAACATTCGAAATCGTCGAGCCCAGTGACGTTTTCCCAGTGGACGTGTCTTAGGTTCGGACGCACTGCACATCAACAGTTCGTTGGAGTGGTGTTCCCCTGAAGTCGAATCTTCTTAAAGCACAAAGACCCACCTGTATAAACCAAGTTCAATTTTCAAAGAGAGTGGACCACGCGGTGGAAAGAGCGTTGAATCTGTCAGCGCCGCGTCCATGTTGAGCTACCTCTATCACCACCGGTTCGCAATCTTGAGACGTATAGAGCTTCGTCGAAGTCAATCCGTGAGATGGTATTTATCGTACTTCCAAGAGAGGTGGGCTACAGGTTTTCTCATTGCTGAAACCGCATGGCGGATTTGCTCCTGCCGTCTATAACATCCTGCCGTCTCGCTGCCAAACAAAAATGTGCGCTGATCCAAGCATTGCCGTGGGAGTATAACAAAGTCCAAAGCTGTCCATGACCTGTATCCTGCGCCGTTCCTGGGTGGCCTCGCAATTCGATGGCGGCACCCGTAACTCCCTGTACGCCAAAGCTAGAAATTTCAGGCCTAATTCGCTCTTCGGCTCTCGTCCGGGCTCGACCCTACAGATAGAGCGTCGTAGTGCTGGGACATGCTGTGGTCGGCAAGGACGGGACTTCGTCTCTTGTTCTTGTCGTTGATCTCCCATGCCCTGAAACGATCTCGAAGCATCTTTTCCCTGTGCCGATATGTTAGAACGTGATGCTCATAGACAGTGACAGAGCACAATGAAAACTTACGTTGCCACGAAACCGTAGTTCCGCAACACTTGTATGATTTGCCGTGCCGTAAGTTGTTGATGTTTGTAGAGGTCTGTGATCAGGGGCCGATAGGCTTGCCAGTCTGATCGCGAAGGTGGATAGGTAGGGTTAGGTAGCACCGTCATGGCGGGCTGCTCGATCCAACCGGAAACAGACATTTCGTCCGCAAGATGTGATGAAGAAATTGGAGATAAATGCAGCCAGATCAAGCGTCGAAGGTAGCTGATAAGCAGGAAATGCAGGTGGAAGAGAGTTGTTGCACTAATGAGTGTTCTTTCAAGATGGACGAATGCTGGAGAGTCGTGGTACTTATGATGGGCCACAGATGCTGCCATGTCCTGCGCAAAGGAACCCTTGGCGAGCACGTCCACGGCGATGCTCATGGCGGCGCTGTGGCTTACGGAACGCATTCCTGAGCGGCCCTGTCGTCGTCAACGCATGGCTGATCCGTAGTGCTGTTGCTAACGTCCCTTGCGTGTGGCGCGTGTCGTTGTCTAGGCTAAAAAGGACCTCGCAGCTCAGCACATGGCTTTGGGTGGAGAGTCGGGCAAAGTAGCTCTGACCATGTTCCGGCGCTTATGAGGATTACAGGACGACCACCCAGTCTACAACATCGGTCCCAAGGATATCAGATGATGTTTTCGCAAACCGTGGGAATTCCACCTTCTCAAGCAATGCCTCCCTTATTACTAAGTTTCTCTAGCAATGAGGTGCTTTTTTGTGCAATTTGTTTGTTGCGTGTGCACCGTTGGAAAGTCGACCACGACAAATGCATCCCGAGCTCCAAGGTAAGCTACTAAATACCGCATGTTCCTACAGGACGAGGATTTATAGTCCGTTCTCATCGTGGTGCTGTTTCGAAACGTCTTTACTAAGGACGTAGATGTTCCTATAGGAGGCCATAATACAGCGATGTCCCCTTCAGATGCAACGTCGTGTAAGACCGCGAATACCCTGTATGACACGTTGGCCGTTCAACCGTGCAGCAGAGACGTCAGATCGAAATCTCCGCACGGAGCATTCGAATGTTCTATCTCGCCATTCCGCATGGATTTTCTTTGATCAATCACAGAGGAATAATGTGCGATAAACAGATGGAGATGTATGCAGGGATCAATGATCCTGACCGCTAGAACACGTGTGCAACGTGGCAGACAGGCTATCAACCAATCACAGATGCAGTGCTTTCGCTAGCCCTTGCCTCGAATCAGTGGAGGATCACTGACGATGAAGGATTTTGATATGGCGGCGTTGGCTTGACCACATCACCCAGCACTCTTTCTCGTCTCGAGATGGCACGCGCGTTGACTTGGCGTATGCAACAATCCTTCAGGTGGCCAGGATACCCCCTGCTGGCCATATCTCATACGATCGACGCAGGAGCCGCGATGACATGTGGTCTTGACCTGTAAGGCTGTGCTAACATGTAAGTGGACCGAGCAATGCACTGCGGGTAGCCTTTCATGTGCCTATGCAACGACCGGTCCGGAGGAAGATTCTACAGCTGAAACCTCTGCTCGGACCAGGTTACCACGTTTGATGGCTGAGCACATGGTCTAGTCAGCAAGCAAAGATCGCTGGCGGGAGTGATCACCAGCTACTCGGTCATCACCGCCACGAAGGGATGTAAAATGATGCACTACCACAGTAGCTGACCGTGCTACTATTGCCGGTATTGGCGGCCTTGCCAACCCCATGCGCAGATCTCGCACTCAGCAGCTGGGTAATTCCGCCACGCTGGAAGGATTGCCATGCCTTTCTATACACTAGCACAAGGGGGAGCTTGTTTGTAAGGCCTCCCCAACCATCGGTTCCCGGCTACAGGCTGAGAACGAAAACTCACGTTTCGGATCTCATCCTGATGAGCTTACAAGGGATTGACGAAGGAGTAGTAGACATAAGGTCACACTACTCATGTTGAAGGGCGTACCGCCATCCAGGAAATGCTACCAGACCTCAGAAGGATCGACCTTGATATTCTCGCCGTTCGCTCTCACCGTCTTCCGCTGCTTATCCCTTCTCAGGGGCTTCCTCATGTCGAACGCGTCCTCGCCGTCATTGTAGTAATTCATGATGCGGCGATAGATGGAGTATCTTGCACATGACCCGTCAGCTTCACACATGTATGAGGAAATTCGTGAAACAAGGTAATGAAGAAAATGAAGTCGTGTCGTACCCCATCTTCTTGTACAGCTTGATCGCCGCATCATTCTCCGTCCGCACGAACAGATCCACGAACCAAGCGTTTTCGTCCTCGCCCACCTGCTCCAGCGCTTCGGAGAGCCTGGTCGCGTGCCCTTTCCGCCGCGCGGAGGGTGAGACGGTCAACGCCGTGATGTGAGCATGCCAGGGTAGGTAGTCAGAGTATTTCTTCTGATATAACTTCAGGCCCGGGTCATACGGCTCGACCGGCATGGGATACGGTGATGCTTCCACCTTGCCCAGGACTAGACGTTGGTAATCTCAGTCGATGCGCTCGTAAACAGACTTATGTGAGATCGTCCATTCTTACTGTACGCTTCAACCTGCCCGTTGGCGCCCTCGATGACTTTGCACAAGTGTGGCCACCGGGTGAAGTAATCCAGGTAGAACCCGATGCCGTATGTTTCGGTGAGGTGGTCGAGGTTGCACGGGTTGAACTTCAGCAGATCCATGGGCGTCATGGGACGCATGGTCGAAGCCATGGCTAATGATTATATTGTCGATAACTTTCCATCTATTGGTGGTAGAAAGTCCTTACCTTCCATGTATGCAGCCTGCAGATCTCAGACCTAAGTTCGGTGGGCGTGGTGGGGGTAGTGGCTATTGCTACCACATGCATCCAACAGAAATTTTGGGAGGATGATGAAATTGTTGTATAGATGATCACCTTATATACCTTACAATACTTTCGTAACCTGTACAATGATCACCTTCGTTCCCAGAGTCGTGAGGATGAAATTATTGGCAGCTTGAGCAGAGCGAATCCCAAATACAACATGCACTCACAATGCCACACCGATCGAAGCATACGAGACTGGCGTCATGGTCACATGGCTTATTGACGACCTCACGCGACGTAGTGCCGATGAACTTACAAGTCGCCTTGATATACATCGGTGGAAATGCTTCAACGCAGTGATTAAGCAGTGCAACGATAAAGGGCTCCGGGTCAACAGGTGAGTACTGATATGGACCTAAGAGACAATGTCGAGTATCAACCGATCTCGAGCTACCCGTTCATGCACAAAGAGCAGCGAGTGCCTGCGCTGTTGGACGTGCAATACCAAAGCGATGTGCATACGACAGGCCATTTTGTTGCGATTTTTGAATTCTCGGTTATCAGATACTGTTACAACGCAGCTGATTGACGCATCTGCTTGATCTCTTCCACTTTTAAAGCCATCCGCAAAGCTCGACATCGGTGTTTTGTCTCTCCTCCACACGCTCAAGCAACCAGCAGGACAGCCTCATCCAATCCGTCATGACCCGCGTGTTGCAATATCCTGTCACGTCCACCACTGCAGCCGGGAAGAGCTTGTGAATGTGGTCAAATGCGCCAGCTTGAACCGGAAAAAAGGAAAGTCAACAACACTGGAGTGAAATCTCCAGCTGACAGCCGCATTTCGATCCTGGAAAGAACGCCTCTGCTATGAGCAACAAAGAAATGTGTGTGGCGGATGTCACGAGCGTGTCAGGAGTGAGTGGGCATTGGTAGAATTTGGTCTTTATGTGACTGTGTCCAGTCTGTGACCATGTTTCACATGACGGAGCAACAGCCACCTGATTGTTGTGGCGCATAGGGATCATCGCGCTTATCGATCTTGTCTCGCTGTCAGTGTCTCTACATGAAGCATGACATGTGTCTAGACATACCACACCCCAACGACTGGGTACCATGAAATCCTTGGGCTCCTTGTCGGTGAATGAGATTAAGCTGCAAGAATGATCAGCACAATGCCTACGCAGCATGCAATGCGGCCCAGCCAAAGACATCATTGAGATTGGATTATTCAACATACTCCATGGCAGCTTCCGACACTGGTATCCGCCGTCTGTTCAGATCTTCTTGTAAACGCTGATTTAGCTCTGTGAGCCGTCTAAGCTTGAGTTCAGCCATCGATTGTTTCTTGCTCTTGCCGTTATCGCTGGAGCGGATTTCGTAGCCAGATGACATGCTGCGCACGGCTAGGTGTACGCGCGGGCGACCTCTGTCGGGGGAGGCTGAAAGATTGACGTGAATGCGTGGCGCGACGATGTTGGGAGTCGGACGAGATGAGGCGAGGACGAATGTGGAGGCGGCACGTAGAAGAGATCGCGGCGATGTCGTCGCGATTGGTGAGGTGATGCAGTGCGTTGTCGTGAAAGTGGGCCGTGGTATGGGTATGCTCCTGGCGGCAGCTGGCGGAGGGTTCACAGTCGACTGCGATTCGGGTGTTTCGAACGCTTGGGGATGATCAGCTACATGGACATTCCGGTGCTGACGGTATAGTGCATTGTGCGACATCAAGTCAATGTGCTAGGTATGGGTAGTCGTCCATCCGACGGGCCCAGCATGAATGCTGGTATTGGCGGCATCGCCATGATCCCCTGTCGCGACAGTGATTGCCAAATGCTCACCTGGTACCAAGTCAACAGCGATGGTCCTCACCACTGGCGAAGGAAGCTGCAGTGCTCGAGCGCTAGACAAATGCTTTGCGCCGTCGTTTGTCGATGCAGTGGTAGTCGTGCCACACTGGAAGCATGCCCATGTCAGAAGCAGAGGTTAAGGGTTGACGGTATTAGCGGCACCGGACTCATCCGTTAGCTGAGTTTATGGAGATCCGGTGTGATTGCTCGGAATATAATCTTCGACAATCACCAACTATGGCAGCGCGTGGTCTATGTAGTACAATCAAGCTGTTTCAATGCATACGAGAATCGACTCGATGAGCATAGTCAGGTGCTCATGAGCTGGAGGCAGGCATCACAATGTCAAATGCATTATATTTGTCTGAGCTTTGGAAGATGTAGACAATGACACGGAAACATCAATCAATGACATTACTCCTTATTTCTCCCTGCCGTTGGCTCCCTCGATGACAACAACTTGTGCAAATTATATCAGACTCCTGGCTTTCAATCTCTCAGTCTTGTCGTGTCTTGTGAGAAACATCGCATATATGTATATGTAGACATGTGTTGTTTGACGAACGCATCTCAAATTTCATCGACAGATATTCTGTTCGACTGGGTACATGTGCATTGCTCACCGCCATCACGTGATGCGCATGTGTGGTGACCTCAACCCTACTACCAATCAATTTCGATACTGTGCGAATAGCAGAAGCGTATGATCCATCTCAGTGGAAGGCAGCAGAGAGTGTCTGTTTCGAAGCGTCTGGTAACGCTTTTGTCACCTATACTCGAGGACGCTGGCTGTAGATTCACATCCAACGTCTGACTAAGAGCCAGCGCCAAGCCCCGCAAAAGCACACTGAGATTGTCACGTCAAGACAACTCAACGTCAACAGACCAGCTATCGACCCGCCTTACACGCTTCTGACCAACCGACATCCATCAAGGCCAGCAACCGTCGATCACCCACGTTCTTCACACATCTCAGAGGAGCCTGCCCAGCATGGCTCCTCCACCACACACCCGCCCGGAGAATGTCCTGAAGCGGGCCCAAGAACTCATAGGCGTGGGTCAGCAGCAGGCGGCCCTCTCCATCCTCCATGAACATGTCACTTCCAAAAGGACGCGGAACAGTACGATTGCGGCGCTGGAGCCAGTGATGCTGCTGTTCGTGGAGCTATGTGTCGACCTAAAGAAAGGCAAATCCGCAAAGGATGGCTTATACAACTATAAGAATACCAGCCAGAACACCAACGTGGCTACCATCGAGCTGGTGTTCCGCCGCTTCATTGAGCTTGCAGAGCAGAAGGTGAAGGAGGCTCAGGCCAAGGCAGATGAGGTATCAGGGCAAAGTGTCGATGACACGGCTGGTGAGGACACGACTCTTGCCAACGTGGGCGATTTGGAAGCCATGGAAACTCCAGAGTCCATCTTGCTCTCAACAGTTTCTGGCGAGCAGTCAAGAGACAGGACCGATCGTGCCATCGTCACGCCATGGTTGAAGTTCCTGTGGGAGACATACCGTACTGTTCTCGACATCTTCAAGAACAACGCTCGCTTGGAAGTCATGTACCAAACCACGGCCCATCAGGCGTTCGACTTCTGCAAACGCTACACACGTAAGACAGAGTTCAGGCGTTTGTGTGAGCTTCTCCGCAACCACTTGCAGAACGCAGCGAAATACCAGCAGCAAGTTCACGCCATCAATCTGAGCGACCCGGAAACACTTCAACGCCACCTCGATACCCGCTTTGAGCAGCTGAATGTAGCTGTGGAGCTCGAGCTGTGGCAAGAAGCCTTCAAGAGTGTTGAGGACATTCACACACTCCTCAGCTTGTCCAAGCGTTCTCCAAAGAACTCCATGATGGCTACCTACTTCGAGAGGCTTACTCGTATCTTCCTGGTCAGCGAGAACTACCTCTTCCACGCTGCAGCATGGAGCCGTTACTACAGCCTGCTTGCCGCCTCCGCTCGTGCTGTTGCTGCTGGCGCTTCCAAGAAGGACAATCCGTCCAATATCTCTGATGCCGATCTGTCGAAGGCTGCATCATATGTCCTGCTGTCGGCCCTCGCGATCCCGGTCATCAGCACTTCTCGCTCACGAGGAGCACTCATCGATGTGGATGCCGCACGCAGCACCAAAAACGCGCGTCTTACCAACCTGCTGGGCATGAACTCTGCTCCTTCACGCTCCATCCTATTCAAGGATGCTCTCAACAAGGATATCTTGCAACGTGCGCGCCCAGAAATTCGCAGTCTCTACAACATCCTTGAGGCGGACTTTCACCCTAAGTCAATCTGTGCCAAGGTTTCCCCAATTCTAGCACAAATCGGAGCAGACGAGGAGATGAAAAAGTATGTGCTGCCACTACAACAAGTCATTCTGACGCGCCTCTTCCAGCAGCTTTCCCAGGTCTACACCGATGTTAAGCTGGAAGACGTTTTGGCACTCGCCGAGTTCCCCGACCCTTTCCAAGTCTCAGCGGCTACCATCGAGAAGTTCATCATGAATGGATGCAAGAAGGGAGACTTGTCGATACGTATCGATCACTCTACAGGTATCCTCACTTTTGACTCTGACGTATTTTCCTCTGCGAAGGCGCTGCATCCTGGCTCTGGTGCTGGCTCGGCCGAGGCGGATGGCAGTTCTGTTCAGCGACTCCAAAGCACTCCGTCCGAGATTGTCCGCACACAATTGTCTCGCCTATCCAAAGCTCTTTACATTGCGGCTCAATACGTCGATCCATCCTTGAACGAGGACCGTCGCAAGGCTAAAATTGCCGCGCTGAAACGTGCTGAGGCTGGAGCCGAGCAGGAACATGCCGATCTTGTCGCTCGTAAGGAGCTTATCACTAAGCGTAAAGAGACTGCTGCCAATGTGCACGCAGCCAAGCAGCGAGAAGAAGAGCAGAGGCGAAGAGTCAGGCAGCAGGAGCTTCAAGCTGCCGAGACTGAGCGTCTAGCACAAGAAGCCAAGGACCGTGACGAGCGCCGAGTTCAAGCCGAGAGGAAGCGAGTGCAACGCGAAGAGACCGAGAAGCAGCTGAAGGAGCTGCAACAAGGTGTGAAGGGCGTTGATATCTCTGGACTCGATATTGATGACCTCGACACTGGCCGCATTCGTCTGCTCAAATTACAAGCGCTCGAGCGCGAGAAAAACGAGATGGGCGAGAAGCTCCGAATTACCGGAAAGCGGATTGATCATCTGGAACGTGCGTACAGGAAGGAAGAGATCAAGCACCTACCTGATGATTTTGCTGCGCAACGTGCTCGAGATCTGGAAGCATACACCAAGAGCAAAGATGAGACCATCCGTGCAGCGAAGGAGAAGCACACTGAGGATGTCGCCCTCAAGCATCGTCTAAGCAGATTGGTGCCGACCTACGAAACGTTCAAGCGCAACATCACCGAGCAGCGTCACGCCGACTTTGAGAAGCGTCGCAAGGCTGCTGAGAAGGAGTTGAACCAAAAAATGGAGCAGCGTCGCCGCGAAGTCAAAGAGCAGAGAGCAGCAGAGAAGCGTCGCCAAGAAGAAGAAGAGCGGATGCGCATCGAGGAAGAAGAGCGACAAGCGAGGGAAGCTGAAGAGGCAGAGCGTGCAGCAGAGGAGAAGAGAATCAAGGACGCTGAGATGAAAGCAGATGCAGAGAGACGCCGAGCAGAACGTCAAGAGGCTGCTCGTAAGCAATTGGAGCGCGAAGAAGAAGCGGAGAGAAATCGTCTGGAGAGAAAGCAAGGTGGTGGTGCTGCAAGCGGCTTCAACAGGGTTTCGGAGAGGCCAAGACTAGGACTTTCCAAGAGGTCAGAAGAACCACCAGCTGCATCTGGACCTCCAAGATTGGCACTTGCTGGCAAGACCGGCTCAACTTGGCGAGAGCGTGAAGCAGCCAAGGCTGCTGCTGGTGAAGGTGCCGCGCCTACCAGTGAAGCTGCTGCCGCACCACCAGCCGCAGCACCAATCGAGCCGACCTCTTCACCTGCACCAGCCGAAGGCGGACCAAGGAAATTCGTCCCACCTGCGCTTCGCGGCAAGCTCCCTGGTGCTGACGCAACCCCGCCGCCACCCGAGCCCAAGACGGAAAAATGGCAGCCGAGAAGAGCTCGTGAGGGCGAGGGCGAGCGGAGCGAAAGCCCGGCTGCTAGTGGAGAGAGATGGGCCCCTCGTGGTGACCGACCAGCTCCCAGTGCTGGTGGGTCAACTGGTGGAGCTTATCGTCCTCCTAACAGAAGATGATTGCGCGGTGGAGAGTGGTTGACAGAGCGTGATGGGTACAAAGCAAGGCGAAAATGGGCAGCAAGTTGCTGAGAAGCGTGCTCTCGACGCTTCGAGGAAAATGTTTCTACAGCGAATGAAATGATCGAACACGGCGTTCAAACACATGGTATATCAAAGTGTGTAGACATGACTATAGAGCACGTTCTACGTACACTCGTACGCGCCATTTCACAGTTCGTAGTGATTCCATATCCTGTCTTGCCCTGCTGGCTACAAAATCTAGCCTCTCCTTGCCAACATGTATGTGCCTGCATCACGGACTGAAGTCTACTGTCCGTAGTGAGCAAAGCAAAGTATGAGTGATGAGTCCGATGAGACAACCGTGGTCACATGCAAGCTGATATCATGCACGCGCCCCCTCCTTCCGTGGCGGGGCTGGCGCGTACTCATCACAACTCCATGCGTCTGCCGATGACCTGGAGCTTGACCCGAGCTCGACGAAACACTATCTGACCGCCGTTTCGTTTCTCTGTTCTAGTTACGTCCTCTCACTTGACCTTATAGAACTGTTTCGCATACATCAACATCACGATTGTGAACGAACCACCTGCGGCCGACCGTGATTCTGTCAGCTGTGCCTCTTCCGGGTCCGGTCATCCACAGGGTCTGACGGTCAGGATCAACCGTAGTAGGGGCGACTCCCTCTTCTACCACATTCCGTGTAGTCCTTCCATATTGCACTGTCATCGACTGCGACGAAGTCACTACAAACCTGTCCTCCAAGCTGTCCAACAACCGACAATTCGCAAACAACCGACCTCTCACATCACTGAGCACAGTCGCGCACGTAAGAGGAGCTAGTCTGAGAACCCACCTCTTCCTCAAGTGCCATACCATTGCCTCCATCTTCGCGCAGAGCGGGCTGGCTAATGCCCCCGATTAATCTTCACGACGAAGACCACCGTTTGTCAGAGTTCGACGAGGGCCAGCACATAGCGTCTCCAGAAACACAGCTCCCGGCTCTCGCGCAGCATACTACACCTCCCGAGTCGGATCCAGATGCATTCTCCTCAAAAGCCAGAAAGAGCACCAAGAAAGGGAAGAAAGTCAAGAAAAAGGGACTTCAACCTTCGGAAGAGGTCCGACCACCAAGCGTGGAGGAGGACGAGACTATAGCTCATGCTGCACCACAAAGTTCCAGTCATGCGCCTGAGCTGGACTTCGGATTTGGAGATGTCCCTGAGAAGGATAACGACGTGAGACCGGAGTCGGATGCGTACCACGATCCAGGTCCAGCATGGTCTGAGCCGGCAGACTTGGTTGACTTTAAAGAGGAAACCCTCATAACAACAAAACAAGATATACAGCTTCCGCCACTCCACCAACATGAAAGCATATCGGACGACAGAGATCGTCGACGTAGCTTCATCGCTCCGCGTGCTGCAGCCACGAAACCAACGGCGCACCTAGCTTCACCTCCAACCACAGCTGCCGCTCCAGTAGTTCCATCTCGAAGGTACCACAATCCCGTTGAATCCGGTCGTTCTGAGCAACATGTGCAAGCACAAAACTCAAGACGACAATCTTTTGTGCATCCACAAGCAACTTCACCGCGACAGAATTTCATGAATCCTGCTCTACCACACCTGCCGCAAGAACATTTCTTCCGGCTGCCAGATCTCGGGCTGAACCTTGGACAGCAGAAAGAGCTTGGCAAAGCTGCAGGATCCGATGGCTGTTGTTGCTGCTTCGATACCTTTTCAGATGCCGGAGACACAATATCAGGCAGAAAAGCGAAGGATGCGCTCCTCGTAGGGTTCGAAGGTGGCATTGATGTTTACAGAGTTCTGTCTGACAAATTGGAGGTGGTCGGAAGGCTGGAGGGTTTGCGAGGACTAGTGGTGGGTGCGAAAGTTTTGCCGAGCTCGCAGAGGGACGATCCCTTGATGGCTCACAGACCACTGATTGTACTGATTGTGCATGGCCTCATGGCTGACGACCGGACCGACTCGGGACAGGACGACGATGGTGTGCAGGAGTCTGCAAGCCAATACCAGACGACAGTCGAAGTTTACGCACTCCAAGACCAGCAGCATATTGCAACGCTATACAAGAGCCTCCCGGTGAAGAAGGACTCCCCCGTCGCTGGCCATCTCACAGTACCGCCTGGCCCGATAGGAGATCTTGCAGTTGATGCAGCAAGCGATTTTATCACGGTCACCTCTGGGAAAAGTGGAGAGGTTTATGTCTTCTCTAATGCGTGTCCTCCTGGCTTGAGCGAGCCTTATTTCAGGATGGTAGGGAAGTTTTGGACGGCTCTTCAGGTCAAGCAAGAGCAAGGAGTTAACGAGCCCACTCCGGCTTTGACGAGTAC
The DNA here is from genome assembly GCA_003012245.1 of Microcyclospora tardicrescens. Classification (NCBI taxonomy): domain Eukaryota; kingdom Fungi; phylum Ascomycota; class Dothideomycetes; order Capnodiales; genus Microcyclospora; species Microcyclospora tardicrescens. The sequence continues at coordinate 46,323 of PXOE01000003.1, forward strand.
AGAGAAGACGCCTGGTATCCCGCTTGTGAGTCTCAGTCATCGTTGGCTAGCCATAGTTCCACCTTACACGTCTGCGAGTCATACTATCTCAGGATCTCCATTGCTGGCTGGCAGCAATCCAGTGCCTCCTGGACTCAGTTCACTATCTGCGCCCGTGCAACCGCATGTCAGCTGTGAGGTTGCTGGAGTTGATGCAGAAGGCATGCTTAGCTGGCTCTCGCGCACGGCTGCCCAGGGGCTAGTAAAGGCTTCGCAGAAGGGATACGAGATCAGCTTACAAGGCTGGAAAGAGCTGACGAATCCGTCACCACCAAACAGTAAGGAGCACACATCGAGTGCTGGGCAAAATTTGTTCCCACCCACCAATGCTCCAGCTGATGATCCTAGAAGACTGGCCAAGGAGCCAGCATTGGTGTCGCTAGTCGATCTACAGAAGCTGCTACACTACGAAGCATACAAGCCGAAACAACCACCAGGCCCATTTGCGACTTTTGCATTGGTGGAAGGGTGTAACTACCTCTCCTTTTCGCCAGATGGCTTGAGGCTACTAACCACAACCCGAAAAGGCGAAGCATCAACGATTTGGGATCTACAACACATCGCACATGGCAGCTCCAAAACAGCTACGGACGCAGATGAAGGAATGGAGCTTGGACCACATGTGAAGCAGGTGCATAGAATTGCAAGAAGTAGCCCGTCACTTGTGATTGACACCGTGTGGTGCAGAGATGGTGACTGGTTAGCTCTGGTCACCACGCACGGAACCGTCCATCTGCATCAGATCCCTACAACTGCAACGATCAGAAAGCGAAAACGCAGAAACACCGTCACGGCACCAGCTTTAGATAAAGCCGAAGCTACTGTAAGTGTATCACAAGGCATGTCACCTCCAAGCAACGGGTTGTGGGGGAGATTCAGCTCAGGATTGCAATCTGTTGGTGTGCAGGTCAATGCCATGCGTGCTCAAGGTACCATACAAACGACGTTTGCAGGCTTTCGAGAAGCTACTGGTACACTCAAGACTGCTGGTGGCAGAGCTCTTGCCAAAGGTTTTAACCAAGGGATCAGCGCTGCTAAGGATGGCGCGAGTGACATCTGGCACGCCGAAGACAACAAGATCCGACACAAGGGACTGCAAGACCCGACGACCAGGACAGCTTGTGTGCGATGGATGCAGAGAGGAACCGATACGTCTTTGGTAGTCGTCTGTGCTGGCTCCGTGCATGTCCATGGGGTAAGTCTTGTCGTCCGACGGAAGGGCGAGGTCGACGTCGCAGGGTTGAAGCAAGATAAACGTGGGCGCAAGACTTTCGCGCTGCCACGCATCAGCACTGGGCGCGAAACCAGCAATACAGTGAACCTGAGAACTTGCGCTGCTGCTGGACCACATGGTTTCTGGAGTCTACGTAATACTGCCCCAGTGGAAGATAAATCTTACGCAGGCCAACAACAGGGTGCACCCTCCAACACACCATTCTCCGCTCAACCCACAGAAGTCGAGACAAATCCTCCTTATTGTCCTTTCCACATTGATTCGCGCGTCAGCATCTTTGCATACGAAGAAAGTACCGCTGATGCCGCTGCTATGCTCGATGCCTTTCTTTTCCGCGGCCACGGGCTCAGCACTGATGGGGAAGACACCGACGCATGGCTGTTCGGTGAGCCTCTTCCCGCTAGTGTGAAGATCAACGACACGCCGGTCAGCGATTTCGAAGGACACGACTACTCATCAGCCGATAGAGCAGGTGGCGACGATGAGTCTGATGTGGATAGCCTTGCTGGTCAAGTCGAGAGCAGACTCACAGTGCATAACATCACTGTTGACGGAGGCAACACAAGTCAGGAGATCCACGTTGCAACTCGTCGTGCTCGGCGTGGCGGCGACGAGCCAAGTGGAGCAGAGTTCGACATGCTCGAGGACGATGATGGGTAGAATCTTGCGGGTATAAGTATATCGCGTCGTGTTCTTGGTCACGGTGCTGCGATAGATCTTCTTCCGGGTATGCATTCACTTTGGTATGGACTGACACCAATTTTGGGCATGATGGGAGGTGAGGAAATGATTGATGAACCTCTTTCTATATACGTTAGTTCTATCATGCTATGCATAAATTGGACTCCAACCTTTACTATTCCGATCAGACTCGTGGTTGTACAGGCTGTGTGCGTACCTCTTGATATATACTCCCCGTGTGAGGTTCTTCGGTCGTTCTTGATCTGCGTGGCGAGTCCTTGACCGTCTCGTGCCGCAAACGCAGCGCCAGGCTGTTGAACGCTTGGTAGTGGTGTGTCCTGTCAGTGGTACTTCATGGTATCTATAAGGTCAAGGTGTATCACAGAAGCGACATGGCAAAAAAAACGGCATCGTAGGCTGTGGACTTACGATATGGTCCCGAGCCATGTTGCTTGTGTCAATATTTTGGTATTAGCACTACTATTGCCAAACTTACATGTACTTCACTTCGACGATCTCGTCATTTACGGCTTAGACGGTTCTATCATCATTTCTACCAATGCCTCTTTTCGATGCTACGGCGATCGGAATGACTCAAGCCTTCCCCAGCTCAGCATCCAGCAATGCGATAGCCTCATCACGATGTTTCAGGTTATCGAACTCAAAGATGAAGTCCCAGCGATTCGCCAACACGTCCTCGAGCTTCTGAGCGTCCAAGCCTACAGCCTCGTCCTTACCGGTGATGAGGGTACCCGTGCGACGACTGGCTACCACAACTTCTTGGGTGCGTGCGCGCCGGACTTGATCGTAAACTTTCAGCGCGCTTATGGCTTGGCTGGGTGTTGTTACGCGACCAAGGAGCGTGGACATGATCAATGTGTCTTCCACGCACATGCCACCTCCGGAGCCCATGAATGGGGTTGTGGCGTGGGCGGCATCTCCTATCACGCAAACAGGGCCTGAGACGTAAGTGCGTGCTGGCAGATGCTCCCACAGGTAATATGCCTGGCGGGTGGGCTCTTTGCATAGAAGCTGTGTCGAGATCTTCAGCGAACCATGCTCGTGCAATACGTAGTGAGCAGATAACTTACCTCGCGAACTGCCTTGTCGAGATGTGGCATCCAGTCCTTCTCTAAGAATAGTTTCCTCAACGTGTCGGCGCTTACCGTCCTACTCGACTTGTTTGACTCATCCTTGGGATCCTCGATGGGAAGTTCTTCGCCGGAAAGGACGGAAAACTGGACGACATCACCATGGCTCAGGATGTTGCTCATCATGAAAGATCCGCTTCCCGCCCAAGCGCACTCACGAGCATCTTCGGTGTTGACAGGGTTGTTTCCGATGCTCGTCCGTGCATCGTCGTACGGATTCAGGGTCATGACCGCCCACCAGTGCGTGCTGCGTGGCGTGGCGGCTGGGTCATCCTCGCCGAGAACGATCTTGCGCACGGTACTGTGCACGCCATCCGCGCCGATGAGGATGTCGCATTCGTGCGTCGATCCGTCTGCGAAGTGGATAAGTACCGACCCATCGCTCTGATGGTCAATCGTAGACAGCTTTTTGGAGGCGTGCATACGTTCCGACGGGATGCCGGCAAGTAGTTCCCGGAGGAAATTGGCTCGTTGGACTACGGTGGTGGAATTGTCCAGGTTGAATACCTTTCGCCCTTGCTCAGGCCCTTGGGCGACCCAGAGTGCGGAGCCTTTCATCTGTACACCGCCGGCTTTTTCGAGGCAACTGCGTGTCGACGCTCCGATCAGGTCCATGGCGTTGGTGGCATTTCGACCAATCCCGAAGGCCACACCGTTCTCACGGAACTGCGGCGCGGATTCAAAGATGTGCACATCAAGATGGGGATATGCGAGGAGAGCACGTACTAGGCCTGCCCCTGCAACGCCGCCTCCAGAGATTGCGACTCGGATTGTTCTAGCCATATTGTTTGCCAAATTGCTAGAGCTCAAGCGAACTGGATAGAGGGCGAGGACGAGAGGTATGTCGAAAGAGAAATACTCACGACTGCCTACCTTGCCATTAGGCTCTCGACAAGAATGATGCTGTGCCACTCATATCACAAATCGCGCTCTTCTACCGGAGACATCCGTCGCCAGGTAAAAACACTCGCTTCAACAAGGATGAGTCCATCCTGTACAAACAGGTACTCAGCAGAATGCCATTGATAGATATGTGTTGCAGTCCACATCGTGTACAAACTGCCAAGCCATGAAACTCGCTCGGATCATTGCATGTAGCGTGTACCTTTGGCTGCGGCTAGCACGTTGGAGGCAGCCATTGATCTCAGCCTCAATCTCCCCTCCTTTTCGTACTGAGCTGAGCTTCCTAACATCGTCCTCTCTCCGAATCATCCCTTGAGCTTCCTTGATCTACCGTTGTCGGGATGTGTGAGAAATCATTATTGCCGTGGCATCAAGATCAGTGCCCAAGATTGTCCATTCCAATATGACTAGTCACGTTTGGTGGTAATTACATAACCAGGATTAAACTTCCTGACGCTCGGGAGCTTGCCGAAACAGAGCAATCGAGAACTCGTGCAGATCACCACCACCTATTGCTCCGCCTCGGTATTCGCCAACTCCAGCTCGTCGTGATTGTGGGTGGCTACTATAAGCATCCGAGCAGAGCCTCTTCGTCGCCAAGTCATGCCCCATCTCTCGCCGAGCTGCATGCTGTTCCCGAAGTATTCAGGTCCCTGCTGTTGAATGCTTTCGCGATTGTCGACCCTCCACCAAGAATCAGTACGGTAGGCCGGCGCCATCCACCCAATCCCGCGGTGGAACTGTTGCGCTCTGGAACATGAATTGGTACGTGTCTTTCCACACTCATACATGCGTCCACCTAGCTGGAGGAAGAACTCTTGTACCTACGCTGGATCAATGTCACGGCCAACATATACATTGTACCTGTATGTATGCTTGTGCTGTACTTCTCCCGCCAGCCATGCGCTTGCCCTTTGTGATCGCACAGACCAGGACCATCAGCGTGCTTCGTTCTTCGCCTCACTTCGCCGAACATGTTATCGCGGCACAATTGATGCGTTCCTCTCGGGATGCTGTGAGCTTGTTTGTGCTGACCATTACGCTCCCAGGCTGACCGCGACCATTGCACATCAAACGACCTCGGCGCAATCTCTGCCAGTGGATGCGGTGCGGTAACGTCCTAATCTGTCTTCCTGGCTTAGCCAATTCGGCCTCGAAACGCTGGGATCTTTGACCGTCGTGCACCTTGGAGACGTTAGTTGCGGCGTTGTTGGTAGAAGACCAGTCTGCCTATATGGTGTATTACCCCGAAGACGAGCCTATCTTTCGCGATTCACCACAACCTCAAGACCTGCTTGATCAACCTTCGCCTGGATCAGCTGCGAGAAGTCACTCTCCGGTCAACATCGTGTCCGAACTTGCGATCCTTAACTCCAACAGTCGTGTCGCCGATCCAGCGCTTGCAGTCCTGCCTTTTCCGGAGTTTGCTATTGACAGAAGCTCTTCTCCGCGTAGCTCTGCTACACCAGACATTAACCGCATGGAGTCCGCTTCTGCGGACGGAGGTGCGATTGGTGAGAGGGGAGCTGTTATCCCGCCGACGGAGTCTCGTACCGCGATATCCCCACTGCGACACCTGTCAAGGCCTGACGCGACCGTGCTGGAGGCCAAAGCCGCCGCCGCCATTGCTGAAAGTGAAAGCAAAGCCGCAGAGGTCAGACACGAACCGCAACGGATTGACTCTGGCCATGAAGAAGTGGAGCCACTTCCACCTCCTAAATCACCTACAACCACGGCTCGAGATCTGGCGCCTATCAGAACAGGTTCACTGCCGAACTCAACAGAATCCAGAGATGCCAGACCGGCTTCACAGGACCTTGTCAAATCGCCACCCTTGGTCCTTCGATCAAACTCCTCAGCCAGCCATGATGCAGCTCCTACATCACCAATGACTAGGAGACTACCGTCTTTCCGTCAATTCACTGGTGAGCTTGGTCAAGTTGGGCAATTGTCCGAGCTTGCTGAAGCTGCAGCATGTCAAGAACCGACCCAGCAAGCATTTGCGCATGCTCACAAGCCGTCATTTGGCTCCGCGACCTCACATTCTCCTCGACTCCCTTACCATCCTTTCACGAGCAGTACGCAGACATCGCCAATAAGTCATTATGCGTACACCTCTCGGTCACCCACGAGCGGTACCACCCAGCACTATGGCTCTCCCCCTCAATTCTCGAATCCCAGCTATTACGCTGATAGAAGATCCGGAGCGATTCCAGAAAGCGCCATCACTTTCCCACCCAGTATACCGTCTATGCCTTCTGCGTCTTCCTCAGGCGATAGTCGGGGACATGCTGGTAGTATGAGTGGGGACGGGTACAGTACCACGCATACAACACCTATCGAGCAGTCACATATGTCCACACCACGACCTATCTTACCTCCTCCACCTGGCATGCCCGCCAGCGCCATTCTCATGAGTGGCGTGTTCAGATGTGATTACCCCGGTTGTACAGCCGCACCCTTTCACACACAATATCTTCTCAAGTAAGTCAACCATATTGCTATGCCAGGGTCGTCCCTGCTAACCTCTGCAGTTCCCATCGAAATGTGCACAGCTCTAACCGACCCCACTATTGTCCTGTCCAAGACTGTCCGCGGAGTAGTGGCGGCAAAGGCTTCAAGCGGAAGAACGAGATGATCCGACATGGCCTGGTGCATAACAGCCCGGGCTACGTTTGTCCGTTCTGTCCTGATCGGGAGCACAAATATCCTCGACCAGACAATCTTCAGCGGTATGTTCCTCTCTTCTCTCTCTTCACCGTCATGTAGCGAGAACATTCCAGCTGATCCAAGACCTGCCTCCCAGACATGTCCGAGTACATCACGTGGATAAAGACCGCGATGATCCTTCTCTCCGCGAAGTGCTGGCGCAGCGGATCGAAGGTGCTGGCAAATCACGCAAACGGCGGACGACGTTCAGCGGCTCTGGCAATGATTGAGCGCGTTGCATTATTCTTGATGATGATGATGACGATAATGATGATCTAGCCCGAAAAATCTACCTCTGATGAATTAATGATATACATGTCGTTTGTTGCTGAGGACGCTCCAGGATATTCAGTCATGCATATGCTGAAACTTGGAACATGAACGGAGCATCCTTGTTACAGGCGTGCTGTTTAAGGATAGCATGCCATGCACTTTGAGGAGACTGGGCAAATAAGACTTGAGACAGGGCAGACTCTTGGAAACCATCTTGGTCCATCAAACACGTCCCCCCGTGCTTACTTGGAGGCCTCAGCATATCTACCATATATATCGCCTCTACGTATTACACGTCTAAAAACGGAAATGCATGTGAATCAACATACTCATGACGACGCGAGTGATTTGATTCTCAGCTTGTATAACTTCTCATCGACTATGGTCTACCTCTTTTCACCATCAAATGCCTGCCAAACTGATCAGGGCTGGATAGGCGGTTCTCGTGATTCAAACACCCACAATGCAGGAAGAACACAGCAGGGGAAGCGGGCATTTGAACGACGTATATTCTAGCATGCCGCGAGGTTGTCGTTCGGTCGTGGCTAGATGTTTCTCCATTGTTCTGTAACTTTACTGTATAAATGCACCATCGCATCTGTGTGTCGTTGACAGCGATGTCCATTGGGAATTCAGGTACTTCATATATACATCGACATCTACAGCTACAGCTACGACTACCGTAAGGTAGCTACATGTACATCCACATGTTCGTATACCCTGCCCAGCACAGCACAAGTCCAGGGCAAGGCAGGGCTCTCAGCCGCACCGGGGTCCAAGTACAGGTACATGTGTACATTATTCATATCGCCATATCTCACCACCTCCACTGAGGAGCTGGAGCCAACCAGAGCTAGAGCTCATGTACGGTACAATTAGACAGTACAGTAGCTCACACGACCAACGAAACCAAAGTCCAAGATCAAGCCCAAGTCACGCACGCACGGTAAGTTCCGGCCAAGACGCAGCAGCCAGTGGGTACTACATACTGTAGACTGTACTACTGTATGTATAGTAGGTACTAGTGTGTGTACAGTACAGTACACATCATGAAGCCTGGGATGCCGCGGCTGAAATGTTTGTTTGTTTGCTGCGTTACTATACAGTGGTCCCATGAGCAGCACATGCTCGACATACCAAGACCGTAAGACGTGGTAAAGTCAGGCGTATGAGGACAGAGTTGAGTAGACTCATATCCCATTTCTCCTCGTTCGGTTCTCCAACGGATCGAGACAAAAGACATGCACGTGAATGTGAGGGAGAGTACGACGACTCCATCTCCACCTCCTCCGCCCGTTCGCCAAGATATCTACCTGGGGAAGCGATATTCGCTAGAGTCGAAGTACCGTACTGTATTGTACTGTAGTTCCGTCTTCTGGTCGGGGGAATTTGGTCGTCTCTCACGTGCGCAATGATGTCCACGCAGGGTCGATCTCCGCTACATGGAGGCTTTGCTTGGTGGCCGAATATGGTAGCGAGGTGGGATACTGTAAGGTACCTACGAAGCTTACCAGTGTGCCAGTGTTGTTCGCTTGCTGGAAGGCTGGCGGGGTCGGCAGGATGTGATGTGCTGCGAGGTGCTGTGTATATGTGGTCACGAGGATGGGCGAGGTGTAAAATAGCAAGGTCTGGCTACGGGGAGCGATACAATCCTCCAACGTCCATGCTCGCATTTCCTGCAATTTACCTTGATCGTTGCAGAAACTCGAAGGATTGAATATTGAATGGTAAAAGTATGTGTGTACAGTTGCTGTAAGATAGGCGGGCGGCGAACTGTAGTGTGGGCGTGTGGCGCCCCAGTCTAGAACTTCCATGTGCAAGACCTGGGCAACACCAAGGCCAGAACCAGCCTGGGCGTACACACATTATTCTCTCACGCTCTGCACAATACTAAACTTCTCCGAACACTCTAGCTCTCGGTGCATGCCTTCTATCGCAGCGGAGGATGACCGGCAAGAGCCGCGGAACGATAGACCTGCCCATCGATCCATCAATCAGATCGGAGCCTCGACGGACCATTTTGACGCAGCTGGTGGTCGTCGTCTTGACCGCATCCAGCCTGGCCCGGCCACCGCGCCAATCTGGAAAGTCGCCCATGCCGCGCAACGCCCAGAATCCCTCTGCCCATACCGTACGGTACATATGAGCTGAAGTACCATGACCGTCCCGCGTGGCCTACATTGCTTGGCTTCTTTTCCTTGATCACGATTTGTCTTCATCTACTCGTCTTGTGTCCCTCCCACTTCGACTTCTCAATCTTCCTATCCACCGTCACACGAACCGTCGGCAGTGCGTGCTTCACCTGGACAGATCAGCCGAACCCCATCTCATCGATCGGCAGCCGAGTACGACCCCAGATTCCGGCATATAGCTCCAGCCCACTTCAGCATCCACATCCCTGCAGTACCACCATCATCCCTCCGGAGACTGTCTGGCAATTTCTTGGATATTGCGCATCTGCCATTTCTGACGTTGTTTATTCTTTCGACTTGGGCGAGCCACCAGGATTGGAGTATCACTTGAACAAGAGCAGCTGCACCAATTCTCTGCAAGAAGGCTGGCCATGTCCATATAAACCGGCCGAGTGCACGCAGAGCGCGCCTGAGTGGATTCGCATTGGAGCGCTGGGATAATTTCACCTTGGAAAATCAGAGCAGGTGTTTCAGAATGGCGTTTTCACAGGTCGCGCTTGCCCTCCTCGGTGTGGACCAGCTACGCCCGGCACAAGAGCATGGAGCCGGACAGGATAGCAGCAACACCACCACAACGGCCACAGCGGAACCAACACGTACACATCGATCATCGCGCCGCGCGACGAGCCACTACAACAGCTTCCAGACCGTGTGTCTACCAGCCAGCGACGACCCACCTTCATACGCCATCGCCAGCAGACAGCGACTACAACCGCAACTTCCTGCCGCTGTGACAGATGCTCCCCCAGCCTACACCTGCACGGTCGCTGCAGAGGGCAGATTACAACTCTCCTTGGAGTCCATCAATCCCCTTGGCGGACTTGCAGAGCATGACTGGAGAGACGTATACGTCGTGCTTCGAGGGACATTCCTCAACCTCCACCGAGTGAAGGATCGAGGCCCTGGTCGACTTCTCCGCAGCTACACCCTTCAACACGCCGAGGTTGGGTTGGCGAACGACACCGCACATTCCGTCATTGTGCCCCAGACTCGACTGGCGCATCTGCTTCCATCTGCGGCCAAGAAAATGGCATGGCAGAAGGATCCAGATCTGTTCAAGTCGGTCAAATATACCGTCTTCCGACTTCGTGCCGAGACCGACCAAATCATCCTAGCCGATGCGTCGGAAGAGCGTGTTTTCGACTGGGTGCAAAAGATCGGCGCTGCAATCGACATCTCACAAGCGATCGACGAACGAAGCATCCCACGGCAATGCACAGTCCCGCGACGACGAAGACGACGAGCACCACAGCCGGTGGTCGGAGATCTAGCTGACCCAGCGCTGGTCGCGCAGCAGGAACGGATCATGCGGGAGATGTATCCCGGTTTTGCGGAGAGGCAGGCTGATGACCGCGCAGAACTGGCGCGGTCGAGCACACTGGAGACTCGCACAACCCATGAAACCTTCACCGAGCCTGCACATCCAACCATCCACGAAGACGACGAGCTGGATCTGAGCGAGATCCGGGAAGACTTTGCAACGTCAGAACCGTCCATAACAAGCTCACATCATGACTCGCGAACACGACCGCCCATCTCCCGACATACCACCGCCTCCTCATCCGCCACATCCACCAGCACCGACGGCATGATCTATGCCACCAACCCTGCCAACTTCAGCGACGCCGGGAAGTGGGAACCCCCTCATCCCCGCACCGCCGCGCAGATCCAGCGCTACACCCGCCGCTGCATGCCCATCCTCCACGCCGAAGCCGCGCGCAGCAGCGACGTGCTCATCAGCGAGGGTAAGCGCGTCAAAATCAACTGGCGCATGGACGTGATGGAGGAGTGGGAACTGAAACCGCCGAGCTACCGCTCCCACCATTTCCACCCGCAGGAGCCTGCCACGCTCGCGCGCAGTCGCTCGCAGACCTCACACGCCGAGTCGTCCGCCAGCGCCACAACCGGCGTTCTGGCAGCTGAACAAGACCGCATTGAGGCGGTGGGGCAACTCTCCAACTCACCACTCGAGCTGGGTCTGGATCGAAGCCGCTCCTCCTCGAAAGGCGACAAGGACAGTCGACCACTGGTCATCCTGACGACTGCCGGCGCTGAGCAGACTTCTCATGCCGATGCGGAGAGTAAACGCCCACTGTCGCATCTCTCGAGCCGCGACCTGCAGGGGGTTGTGTTTTGCTTTTGAGAATGCGAAGCCGTGCAGCGTGTTGGATTATCTTTCAACCACCGCAGTGGTGTAACGATGATCTGACGCCATCTTCCACCACTTTGCTTGGATTTTCACCACAGTACGCCAATGGCCTTGTTCAGCTCGTTCCGCGAGTCGGAACAGAACTGTACGGCACGCCATATCCCCCCGACGATCTCAGCACCATCTACCCCTACCACCCTCTCACTCTGTACAGAGTACATCCCACAAACTCGACAGGAGAAAATCTCTTGTCCAATATCATCTCTATATACCCAGGCCGCCAACAAAAGCAGCCATGCAAAACAACATCATTTCGAAAGGAGGAGCAACAGCTGCATGCAGAAGCCAGATATGCCGCAGGCTTCACCTCATCTCATCCAAGATTGCTCCCGTGAACCTCCCCCATTTCTTTTTGGATAAAGACCATCTCCTTTAGGCCGATGGATTATCTTGGCTATGTATACCCTATCTCAGCGTATCTTATGTATATAACGACCGCGTATGAATGGAATGACAGTCGATGACCTTATTTACATGTACATGTTACCTCGTCAAATCCTGTACATTCTCTTCGTACGGTGTAGATCTTTCTTGTTGCATCACATTCGTCCAATTATGTATTCACGCCATTATAAATTGAAACCATCGTCTGCCCATGTATATACCTCTGCACGACAGTAGCAGTGAATACACACACAAACTGGACCCATCTCCATGGCATCTTCCTGACATCTCCTGTACGGTGTAAAGTAAGGTGAAGTAATGTGATGTGATGGACATTATGATATACCATTAGATTCTAGCTAGCTACATGCACTACCAGACCTGAGCCCTGTATGCGGCCAGTACCGGGCATGCAACAAGGCACTCAGGTATGGCCACCGCGTCCTCCAACGCTGCTCCCTCCCGTATGCCCCTTTTTGTATATGAGACACGAAGTAATAAAGCTCTCACACTCTCCCTACTGCCTGCCATTCCCCATGGTAGTCAGACGTAGAAAATGTAACAGATGAATAAAAAGTCCCGCTGGAGTATCTATAGTCGCAAAATAACAAGAAGATGTGTACTACTGAACAAGGCCGAACGATGCTTTTTCCCCACGCTTTGCTGTAAATGTCCCCAGTGATAAAGAAACCTCGTAATAGTGTGGAAAGATTTGAGAAATAACTGGTGTAAGACGAAGAAAGTCTGGCCGTGTCGAGGATAAGGTCCCGTAGCAGGAATATTGTATGCAAAAGGAAAGCCAAAAAGAGAAGAAGTCGAAGCATCCGCTCGTGTGTAACGCCGTCGCTAAATTGCTGTGCCGGATCGAGGTCGAGATGAAGAAAAAGTGTTGAAGGAGAGTTTTCAACGCTGCCGAGTTGGTTGACGGTAGTGCGCCAGAAGTATGAAAGACTGCTTTCGCACCAGCGCTTGGTGTGAAAGACGAGACCCATACCCTTCCACCACATCCGTGCCATGACGGACGATCAATACATGAAAGCCAGCATGACCAAAAGGAGAATCGTCAAGGCGCCACTGACAGGTGAAGGGGTGATTGAAGAAGCCGCAGATCCGGGCGTGACGGATGACTGGACAAACGTCGGTCCACAACCCATATCAATCTGCTGTGCCGCAGCAGGATAGTCGGCGGCAAGTGACTGGGTACGGTTGCTGGCGGCGGTGGCGAAGATGGCCATTGTGTCGCGTAAGCAGGTGTTGCACGTCGGACGAGTGCCGGCGGGCAGCTGCACGCCAAGCGGTAGGTAGTAGACGTAGCTGCTGGTGGGGGCGGACGTGTTGGTGATGGCGTTGGCAAAGCAATAGTTGCCTTGCGAGGTGGAGGAGTCGGTGAGGCAGCCGGCGTGGTAGAGTGGATCGTACGCCATGAAGCCGTGATACGCTTGCAAGACCATCGGATTCTGCAAGGCATAGTCGGCGCCGCAGTTGGAGGTGTCTTGGATCTGGGTGGCGAGGGACGACATCAGGCTCGAGCATTGAGCGTAGTCGACGTTGCAAGTCGCATCGAGCGTTTGACTCAGACGGACGAGTGATTGAGATGCTTCGAAGAAGGAATTGGAGGTCTGTGAACGGGTTAGTCGGAGGTTGCGGTGAGATCATAACGGACGATCAACATACTTGAAGCAGTAGTGAAAACGGTAGACAATCATTAAAAGTATCGTTATGCAGAAAAGTTTGAAAGAATTCGGGACAAGTGGAGGCCGTGAAATTATTGCCCAGGTTGCTGTCAAAAGGTTTTGGTAGGGAATTGGTTGCGCCTGGTGCGACTGCGAGGTTCGAAGAAGAAGCCCGTTCGGAGATGGTCGCTGTCGCGTCCTCGACAGTATCTTGCCGTACCTTGAATGCCATGTATGGAACAGGCTTCGGACTTCGATCTATCAGAAGCTCGGCGCGAGGATTGACGTGCCGTGGTGGCCGTGAAAAAAGAGTGTTGGCATTTGCCCCCGGACATATCGAGCAAAACAGAAGCAGACCCAGCAGCGTGAAAAGTAACTGATTCTGCGTTCCAGAACAGGCTGGATAGGCGACACGGCAACGGCGTGCGCGGGTTGGAGACGAAATGGAGGAACGCCTCACGGCTTTGTCGATTCCTACCGGGTCACACAAGGCGGAGTGGGGCGCATCGTGACCGGGCTCCTGTTGAGTCCGTGACACCACAGGAGACGCAGATGGCATGCAGCAGCGAGACAGGCGGTGGGAGGGAGCTGTCATCGCATGGGTGTTGGGCTGGTTTGTGATCGGGGCATGACCGATGGTTGACCAGGCTGGCAGGGAGGTCCGGAGAATGAAGATTCTGTCGTCCGAGCAGAAAAGGAGCGTCTTGAAGATGTGTATCAAGCGAGCGTGATGGTCGTGATGCAAGACTGCTGAAACTGCTGACGCCGTAGCCCTGAAGCAGTTCACGACTGAAGACGACGAGAAGTGAGGGCGATGTCGATGTTGATGACAGGAAGATCACCGCCTGAAGCAGGACGTTTGGAAAACTCTAGACCGTCAAGACAGGTCCGGGCCGGGGCAGGGATGATGATCTCGCCAACAGCAGCCCCAGCACCTGTTGGCGTGAGAATGGCGCGCAGGACTACTGTACTAGACCACGGACGGCTGATTCGCTGGCGATGGCGTGGAGGAATGGCCGGCGGAAGATGAGCTGACGGACTATGATGAGCGTGGAAGATATGAGGAGATGAGAGGCCGTGAACGTGTGCCAACCGGAGGCATTGGGATGGTGGTGACCATGGTCAGTCGGCCATAGTACAATCTATCGATTTTTTGCTACAGACCAGCATGTGAACAGAATAGGTAGTATTGGCCTGGGTACGGGATGGTATTGGTGGTGAGCACCGAATCGAAAGGAGACGTCCATTGGCCGGCTAGTGGCCTAGCGCAGCCTCCGCGGATATTGCGTCCCTTTGGCCTCTCCACACTTTTCGCTTTTGGGACTCTGCACACACAACCACGTCCCGTCACCCAATCTTCTTCGCTTCTTCTACGGCCATGTCTTCACAGGAAAAGATCAACAGGATATGGACGATCATCTTACTGCTATTAGTCCTCCATATGTATGTACCACATGCACACTCTGGATTATGGGGACTATCAATGCCGGACAAACATCCAACATCCATCACACGGGAAACGGATAAGGTGTGGAGCACATGTTGCTATATCCGGAACAAAGTTGAATTGCTTTCTGCTGTGCCACGACTCTCGTCTGCAACTGCTCGGTACTACTATATCGCAATCCGCAATTCGCCATCCATTCTCATTCTTTATTTTAGCCGTGTTGGTGATGGGAGCATCTCAACGGCACAAGAGGAAGAATAATGACAGGATCCAACCACTCGCATCATGGTCACAATGCATGCCTTGTCTAGGCCGTGGAATCTATGTACCCAGCCCGATATGCAGACATGCCGTTCGCCAAGGTCCGCATTCCATCACCTTTTCCCTCACTCTCCTCTTCAAACAATCCCATTTGGATAAGGCGAGCGGAGTCCTGAACTCCTGACTTACCTCGGAAGGACGTCGGCTCGCACTCTCCTTCCAAGTCCGTACATATGGTCAAGGATTTGACCTTTCCCCTGATACACGTTCACGGTCCCCCAACAACGTGTTGCCGTAGACCACCGACCTAAACGTGGGCCGTGATTTCGCCTCGCCATCATCCCCGAACCATGTGCTATGTCTGACTCTGAAGCAAAGCCGTCTTCGCGCCTCCCAACGTCTGCCAAGGACAACGGCCGACGGGACCGGGTTGGTGACAGACAGGATCTGTTGAGTCAAGACACGTTGGAAGTGTGAGGATGCACGATTCAGGTATCAATGTCGGCGTCGGCATTGACGCTTGTCGTGCTTGAACTTCACTTCACTTTATGGAGTCACGGCGCTGTCACAGTTTCGGTCCCAAGGATTTGCTAGGTAGGTGATTCTGCTTCAATAGCTATGTGAATGTGCTTCCATCTACTTCGAAATATCTTGAAATTCTCCACCTACAACCACGGTCCGTAGAAATGCAACACATGCACCCTTGTGCTGGCGCCCCACACCCCACCTTATTGCTCCCAAAGCAGCCTCCGTTATCAAGATATGGTTGACTTGCAAGATACACCTGTAAAGTACTCTTGTGCCACTCCACTTCACCTCTGGCGAGTACGGTATGTAGCTTGATTTCATATCTATGACTGATTGTCGACAATAGAGCAATAGCTAGTGCCATATTCCCTCTCTACATTGAGATATCCCCATAACATTCGAGTCGATGCAACTTCTACAACAAGATAAAACATCATCTTCTAGCTAAACAAGATCAATATTCCAGCATGTCTGCCACAGCTTCGCAAGCCACATGGCAGACGATCGCGCAGTCCATGCAAGTTCATCGCGACCAAACCATCGCATTAGTCCAGCCTCGTGTCCCAGAAACCCCCGTAGACCTGCCGTTCAACGTGACCGACATCCCACGAACGCTCCTACCCAAAGAGATCGTCGACATCACCGAGTCTCCGCCCGAACTTCTGCTCGCTCGGCTATCGACTGGAGAGCTCAGTAGCACCGCTGTAACAACCGCCTTCCTGCAGCGCGCAGGACTGGCCGGCAGACTCACAAACTGCATCACCGAGCTTCTGCCTGTGCGAGCACTCGCACGAGCCAAATTTCTCGATGAGCATCTTGCGCAGCACAGGCAGCCCATCGGCCTCTTGCACGGCCTCCCAATCTCCATCAAGGAGCACTTCGGTATGAAAGGGCTCGATCTGAACGCCGGCTTCGTCGCATGGGTGGGTCGCATCGCCGCGACCGACGCGCTGATTCTGCAGTTGCTGTGGAATGCCGGCTGTGTCTTCTACGCACGCACCACGCAGCCGCAAACCTTGATGCATCTCGAGACGTCGAGCAATCTGTACGGCGCGACGGTCAACCCGTACAACACGCGGTTGACGAGTGGGGGCAGCTCTGGTGGCGAAGGCGCGTTGGTGGGAATTCGAGGGTCGTGTATGGGATTGGGATCAGACATCGGAGGGTCGATCCGGTCGCCAGCGGCGAATAATGGCGTCTTCGGTTTGCGGCCTACGACGCATCGGCTGCCGCTGGTCGGATTCATGGCGACGATGTTGGGTTCGGAACAGGTGATGCCGGTCATAGGCCCGCTTGCAACGTCGCTGGAGGGCGTGCGGGTCTTTATGCAAGCGGTGCTAGACCAGAAGCCGTGGCTGCTTGATCCATCGCTTGTGGCGATGCCATGGAAGACGGAATCTCTGTTGCGATTTGGTGCGGATGGCAAGCGAAAGCTGAGAGTGGGTGTGCTGGCTGACGATGGAGTGGTAAGACCACATCCACCGATCTTGAGAGGATTAGAGACGGTGTTGGCGAAACTGCGTAGCTGCCCCAACATCGACATCGTCGACTTTCCGCCGTGGAAACATGCCGAGGCATGGCGGATCATCAGTAGTCTTTACTACGCTGACGGTGCAGCAGAGACGGCGCAAGCGATCGATGCGTCAGGCGAGCCGTGGAGACCACTGAGCACTTTCATCACCAAAGATAATCCTAATGTCAAAGCATGCACGCTCGCTGAGGTCTGGGAGTTGACGAAGCAGCGAGAGGCATATAAAGCAGGATACACGAGACACTGGAATAGTATTGGGACATCGTTACCTGGACCTGATGATAGCACGGCAGAACCAGACGTACAAGAGGTCTGCAGTCAGGGAGACGACATGGTCGATGTCATTCTGACTCCGGTCGGGCCGGGTTGCGCTCCGCCTCTGGACTGTGCCAGGTATTGGGGATACACTTCACAGTGGAATTTAGTGGACTATCCAGCTCTGGTGTTTCCCACAGGTCTGCAGTGCGGTGCGGAAGATAAGGTAGACGAAGTATACCGACCGAGGAATGAACAGGACCGGTGGAACCATGAGCTTTGTAAGTGCTAGCTTTTGCGGTGTGATGTAGATGGAAGCTGATGCTGCTCAATTGACAGACAATCCAGAGACATACAAGGATGCGCCAATCTCACTGCAATTGGTCGCGAGGAGGTACGAAGACGAGAAGCTGGTAGAGGCGTTGGGCATGATCTTGAAGGAGGCGGGATTGTCGACTGTTGCTAAGGTGTAGACGTCTGGCTTTTGCCAAATTTTGAAGGGCTCCAATCCCTCTGATTATGCAGACTTTGAGGCTCGCTTCTCATGCTGATCTCACGTCTCAGGTACGACAACGAGCCTTCACGGCTTAGATGCAGAGCTTGCGGTGGCGTGTCTCAGCATCGACGATTTCGGCATGAGGACTCTTCAGTTCTCACGGTCCAATATAGGTTGCGATTTGTTGCATCCTGTCGGCATGGTCCTATGTGGCGCGAATCGTCCTTTTCACATCCCTTTCAGACTGCCGCGG
Organism: Microcyclospora tardicrescens; assembly: GCA_003012245.1. Lineage (NCBI taxonomy): Eukaryota > Fungi > Ascomycota > Dothideomycetes > Capnodiales > Microcyclospora > Microcyclospora tardicrescens. The sequence goes on from PXOE01000003.1 coordinate 64,542, forward strand.
TAACCCAAGCAGCCAAAGCCTTGGTCACATCAGCGCCATGCGCTCTAAGGAACTCTGTAGCCTTCGTCTTATTCATGTCCAGTTGATCAACCTATCCATCCCACCCAAGTCAGCTACACCTATTCGATCTCTCCACTCCCTCTATCCCCACAGCCCAGCAGAACACAAGACTCACCAATAACGCGACATCCGCAGCATCCACCTTAATCAACGGCTTCTTCACCTCCTCTTCCTTGGTCTTCTTCGCCGCGACCGCCGTTACTCCCGTCTTTCCCGTCTCGAGATTCTTCATTGCCTCGCTCAACGCCTTCATGTCTACTTCCTTCTTTGGTGCCTCGTCGCCGTCCTTGGCGTCCATGGCGTCCATGGCTGCTGCTGCTTTACGATCTTCGGCATTCGCGGCAGGAGCCTCGGGCTGCGAGGCACCTTCGGTGATGTTGGAGGGTTGAGGCTCGGCCATCGTCAAGCTTGAAGGAGATCAGAAGGATTGCCAAAGTGGTAGTCGATAATGTGGATGTAAAGGTGGGATATGAGTACAGTGGTGGTGGGTTGCAGCGGCCTGAGGCAGACTTTGATTCAGAAAAGCAGCAGGCATTGGCATGTGCCTTAGACGCTGTTTGCTTGATGCCAGATGACATAAAAACGCGCGACACTACCATAAGTATATTGGCGGATCGATCAGGTAAAGCAACAGACAAATATCCAGCAGCTAAATCAAGTTGTGAGTTGCAGCGCAACTCTGTCAAACACAGTGCTCTTTGGATAGGTCGTTCACCGACACTTTCCTACATCAACTTCACAGCATGGACGGCCAAGCGACATCAAACGGTACAGCAAGCAGTTGGTCACCCACTTCCTGGAGAAGTAAGCCCATCAAACAACCAGTGGACTACGAAAACGAAGCAGCTGTTACAAAGTCAGTCTCAAAACTACAACGACTGCCGCCCATTGTCACACCTTATGAAATCTGGAAACTTCGCCGCTCTCTTGCAGATGTTGCGCAAGGAAAAGCCTTTCTCCTGCAAGGTGGTGACTGTGCGGAGCTCTTCGACTACTGCCAAGACGATGCCATTGATTCCAAGATCAAACTGCTGCTGCAGATGTCTCTCGTGCTGATCTGGGGTGGCGGTAAGCCTGTGGTGCGCATTGCACGGATGGCTGGACAGTATGCTAAACCACGATCGAAGCCGACGGAGATGTTTGAAGGCAAGGAGATTCCAAGCTTTCGTGGAGATATTTTGAATGGGTACCCGGAGGACCAGAGGGCGATCGATCCTGATCGTTTGGTCCAGGCATATTTTCACTCAGCCGCTACGCACAATTATGTTCGTGCCCAAATATCGTCAGGGATAGCTGATCTGCACAACCCTTTGGACTGGAATCTTGGGCATGTGGGAGATCAGGAGCTACAGCTGAAGTACCAGGCGATTGTCGCAAGCATATCCGAGTCTCTAAGCTTCATGCGGACCGTTGGAGCTGATACTGCAGGTCAACTACAAACAGTAGACCTGTTTACCAGCCATGAAGCGCTCCTCCTCGAGTACGAGTCTGCTCTCACTCGGAAACTCAAACATCCAGCGAACCATGATTCACCACCAAAACCAGCTGGTGTGCCCAAAGTCTCTTCTCGCACAGGTGGTGTCCTGTCCAACCCGGCCATCATGGAGACATCCGGCTACTACAACACCAGCGCTCATTTCCTCTGGGTAGGCGATCGTACTCGTCAGCCCGACCACGCTCACATTGAATACCTCCGCGGTATCGAGAACCCCATTGGTATCAAAGTTGGCCCGACCACTACCCCTACCGACCTCGTCGCGTTGCTTGATCTTGTAAATCCCTCCCACCAAGTCGGAAAAGTTACATTGATCACCCGCTATGGTGAGAGCAAAGTCGACGAGCTACTGCCCACCCACATCGCCGCAGTACGTGCGACGCCTCACGCCAATGCTGTAGTATGGCAATGCGACCCGATGCACGGCAACACACGCAGCACCTCATCCGGCGTCAAGACGCGCTCATTCACTGCCATCTTCGCGGAGCTGACCAGCGCAATCCGCATTCACCAGCAGCAAGGCACTTACCTTGGCGGTGTGCATCTCGAGCTTACGGGTGACGCTGTAACGGAGTGTACGGGCGGAAGCCAGGGATTGCAAGATGAAGATCTGACGGAACGTTATGAGACTTTCTGCGATCCGCGGCTGAATGAGAAGCAGGCATTAGAGCTGGCATTCTTGGTTGCGGACAGTCAGCGAGATACGAGGCGATGAGCTGGGATGAAAGGGGGATGTAGGATGACAGAATAGACGCATGTGCAGACACCATTGCTGGCCACGGCGTTTCAGATATGACAGATACGTCTATGAATAAACCTAGGAAATCGCATTATCATCTAAAATTGCCTCCGGCCTTGTCGCTCATAACGTCGTCTATTGCTTTGGCGAGTTGTCCTTCCATCGGGAGTTTATTCGAGATCACACAAATGATCATCGTACACATACAAAGTCTTCCCAAGAGCAGCAAGGCGCAAGATATCCATCATGAATTGGCTCTAGTTGCCTCAGTCCAGGTCATCATTTGCGCCGCCAGTGGAAGCTGGCGTCTCCTCGTCTTTCTTCGCCACCTCCTTGCTAGCGTCGCCAGCCTGGTCTTTCGGTACTAGGGTAAAGACCACGACAAAGAGCTCCTTATCAGTCTTGCGATTCTTGAGCACGTATCTGAGCGTATGTGATCTATTAGCGCCAAGAGACAGGCAAGGCAGATGTCAGATTGATTCGCGCGGAAATGAAGAAAGCACGGGCGGAAGGCGTCGAATGATCTGAGCGTGCATGTGAGAGAGGCTCAATACTTACCGCAGTGGTTGTCCATCCCAGTAGCTGATGATTGGGATAGTGATACCGGGGATCAAGCTGAAGCCCGGCAGCCGTAGGGCGAAGTCTGTATCAAAGTTCAGCATCATTCTGCACCTGATCTCGACCGATGCGGACAAAAGAACTCACCGTTGAAGTCGAGATAAGGGTTGAAGAAATCGTTCGAATATTCCCGCCCTTTCTCGAACGTGAAAGCCTTCTGGTGTTTCTCGTCCAAGAACCACTTCTTCCGACCAGCAGCATCGCCGGGCAGACCCAAGCTCTTCCGCAGTTCCTCGCCATCCCCATCTGCGCCCTCTTGGAGCACAACGACCTCCTCATTTGCCCGCACCTCTTCGATCTTCTCCTGCTCCTTATCATCCTTGGGACCTATTCTCATGACATTCATGGAGCTAAGTAGTGGTCCGTAGAGATAAGGCTCGTCCGCGTGCACATCGCCGTAGAGGCCTGGATCGATAAACCATTTCACGATATTGAATGCTTGTTGGAAACCTGGCGGAAGCTTATCGCGGATGGGGTGGTCGAAGTCATTGCCAAATACCAAATCATGGCCGTTGATGTCCTCCTTGGGCGTGAACGAGAATCCTAATGAGTAGAGATCATGCTCGTGAGGAGCCTGGAAAAAGTAGGGAGAAGTCTTGGGCGAGTCGGCGGGCAGACCACGGTAGTTTTGGATGCGTAGCGTGAGGTTCGCAGTAAGAAGATCAGAGGAGACGTGGGTTGGAGTTTCAGTATTGATGGGAATGGGTTTCTGGTCGGTGTAGCTTGGCCCTGCCGTAACTTTGAGCATATATCGGTCTGCCATTGTTGAGGTAATGTCGATGTATGTTTCAAGCACGTCAAAGAGGAAGTGATTTACGACTTTCACATGCTCCAGCCAAGATTCATGTGATTTCATGTTTGGCCACTGAAATTGTTCGCGGGGCACGCGTCATGATTTGGTAAGTCAAATGTGCCCCAATATTCGTCACAGAAGCACATGTCTGCACATGTCTGCCATGTGTTCTCCGTGAGCCACATCAAGCAAGTTGTTCTCGAAATTCATACATGTATTTCCATTGTCTGCCTGTGTATGTCCCAGGGATGCTTGCTGTGCCGAAACAAAGTCGACTCACAGTTTGTTGCGACAAGTTATTCAAGATCACCACATGCGGAAGACAAAGGGATGTGAGACAAAAGACTCACATCAACGGTTCGTCTCTCATATTCCAGAGCAGACTGTTCAAACTGGTATGAACCATGGTTAGATCATATAAGCACGCTGTGAGATCCGTACCTACTTCTACAATACCATCCAAGTTAACCAGTCTACTTCATTCTACTCATATGCATTCTTGTCTTCACCTCTCATTGATTCTTCTCACGACTGACTGCGCCACAACCGCAATGTATAGAGTACAGTACGCGGGGCAGTCGTCGAAGTCATCAAGCTGCATAGGAAGCACAGTCACGGTTCGCACACTTCTTACCACGATCGAACCTTAGTATCGTTACAGCATGGCAGATCCGCGAGGTGACATAGAGCAGACCATATTGTAAGATTGTCCCCCTTGTAAATAATTATACGCTTCTGATGTTTCAGGCTCGACGGAGAAGTCTGGGCAATAGAGGTGGGCCAACTCAAGCAAAGATGGCATGTTCACCAAGGTCTTCTCTGCAAGCATTCCGCATTCTTCCAATCTGCAGTGAAGCAAGAATGGAGTGATGGAGCGACCAAAACCATATCTCTACCCGAAGACAACGTCGATGTCTTTAAGATCTACTTACAATGGCTTTATCAGGGCAAACTCCTAGTACGGGATCGTAGCCAAAGCATACGAGAGACCAAGACATTCGACAGTCTGCTTCGATGCTATGTCTTTGGCGAGAAGATTCAAGATACGGAATTCCAGAATACTGTCATCGACGGCATCCTCGCCCATACTCATGAAAAAGACGAAAACGGCGCTCGTTGGTATCCGGATGATGGTGATATTGTGTATAATGGGACGCCAGAAGGTTCACCTCTGAGAATGCTCATAGTCGACATGTTTGTCTATCATGGTTCACGAGACTGGATTCAGTCGCAATGCAACGTTGACTTCCTTGCCGATGTCGCCAAAAAGCTGCTAGACCTGAGGCCGAGACCATCTGGACTGTCGCCAGTCTCAAGAGCGGCAATTTCCTCCATGTATCACAAACCAGTGCAGAAAGCAGTGGCCCAAGAACTTGGGCTCGCAAAAGATAGCTCATCTAAAACATGACGGATGGCAGGGTGATACCTGATGTCTTCCCCTGAATGGGGCTTCTGGAGTGCGAGGTTGCAACAAGGGACGGGATCGAATGCAGCAGGAGGAACTGCTCAATTGGTTGCACGCCCTGGCCTGGCCTCTCTGTTCTGCTTTGTAAAAAGCTGTACTTGTTCTATATGGAACACATTGGATGTGCATAGCATGCTAGTTCGTTTGGTAACGTATTGCTCGTATCTTTCAAGCCCTTGTTCGCTCTCTTTGTCTAGGTTGCAGCGTCAGGCCCATCGATAATGTTTGCAACGACATTGACGAGTCAACGCTCACCAGCGAAAGTGCTGTCCGTGGCGCGCGAACTGTGCGCAGAAATATTTCTCGCGACTTCACCTACGGATGGCAACCTGCTTACAGCTTTTGCTCAGTCTTTTAAAACTTAGTCCTGGTAAAAGGGAGAAAAGCCCGCCTTATTCTTACAAACGTCTCAGGATATCTTCAACAACTTCGCTGGTCTTGGCCTTGCCACCCATGTCTGGGCTTAAGTACTTGCCAGCAGCAAGGTTGGCATCTACCGCTTTGTAGATCTGGGCGGCAGCTTCCTCCTGACCCAGAAACTCCAACATCAACGCAGTACTCCGGATGGTGGCGATTGGATTGGCAATGTCCTGGCCTGCGATATCTGGAGCTGACCCGTGGCATGGCTCTCCAATGGCAAATCCATCACCAACATTCGCTGAGGGAACCAAGCCAAGTGAGCCCACCAACGCCGCCGCTCCATCGGAAAGGATGTCACCGTAGAGGTTTGGAGCTACAATGACATCGTAAGTCGCGGGTTGTCGGAACAGCTTGTATACCATTGAGTCTACGATCTGTTCGTCGATAATGACTCCAGCATCCTTGAACTTCTGCGCCTCGAGAGCAGTCCGTGCTGTCTGCCTGAACAAGCCGTCGGTCTGTGACAGAACATTACTTTTGTGTGTAATGGTCACGACTGGCTTCTTGCCTGTAGTGTCGCCAGTGCTATCTCTGACTCGCTGGCGTCTTACCGCAATCTCTCCTGCCATGGTTGCGATGCGAGACGACGCACGTTCTGTGATGCGCTTGATAGCCTCGGCTACTTTGCCGTTTGGTCCATCGTATGTCTTCTCTTCCTTGACGTAGAGATCCTCAGTGTTCTCACGGACAATCACGAGATCGATCGGGTCCGGGAAAGCAGCGCTGGGTACGACAGACTTGACAGGTCGCACGTTGGCGTACAAGTCCATGCGCTTACGCAGTGCGACAATGGGGCTACTGTAGCCTTTGGTAGGAGTTGTCGGAGAGCTAGAAGATCGCTTCATCAGTCATATATCTTCATGGTGGTATGTGTTGCTGTTCCTGCACAACCACCACAGCTCCAGGAATGGGACGAAGCTTACCTGACAGCTCCAAATAATGCGCCATCACATTCCTTCTTCAGCGTCTCCACAGTCTGCTCCGGCAATGCAACACCAGTCTCCTTGAATGTATCAAATCCAGCTTTCAGATCAATGTACTCGAACTTCAGGCCGAGTGAAGCAGGTAGAGCATCGAGGATTCGCCGACCCGCGGGGATCACCTCGCGTCCGATGCCGTCGCCGGGAATCAGACCTGGAATGAAATTAGTAGAAACACAAGAGTGTGCATCGGGTCGAACATACCAATGCGTAGAGTTCTTGCGGCAGCCATTGTGTTTGTTCAATTGCTGTATGGAACTTAATGCGCTACGCCGAGGAAGCTCGACAAAATAATTCAATGGCAGCCCGACTTCGGCTGCTCGGCGTACCTTCTCCGCTGCTGCAAGACTTCATCTGTCCGTGGTCGTAGCCTGAGGCGCCATCAGGAGCAAGCCGTGTCGTCCATGCTCGAACAGACATTTCATACAGCTATCCCAGCGTTGTCATAGCTGAGTCAGGACATCTGCGTGACCCTTACACCACGGAGCCTTCCTCAGCGTCTCACGCAATTCTCTGACTACAGCTCGTTGGAGCAATGAGCAAGGAATATGGACCGAGCACAACATCGGATTATTGCTATTTCCAAACCAAATCTATCAAGAATTTTATACGGGTATGCTAGGTCTCCTTCGCTTACTCATTTCTTCTTCGCCTTCTGATCTTCAGGAGCCACAAATCTGCCACCCCCTCTCTGCCTAAGCAACTCACCTTCTTCCTTCAACACTAACTCCTCCATCTTACCGAACCCCTCCACCGCGTCTCCGTATTTCTCAAAGACGCCTTTCTTGTAACCGTCTGCCACCTTCTTGACGAAGCTCGCTTCGTCCCATCGTGCACCAATCAACTCTTCAAATGTCTCCTTCTCGTTCTTGCGCTCGCATCCCCAGACAGCTTTGTATGCGGACCCCAACGCACATGCGTTCCCGCCGATGTCTAGCTTGAAGACTCCCTCCACGGAGCCAAGCACCTCACCGGCAATCTTCGCAATGGCAGAATTCGCTGATCCGCCACCCACAAGATAGACACGCCGAGGTTGCGGCGGCAGCTCTTCGCCGGTCGTTGTCTCCGGAGTGTGCACGAGATTGTGCGAGCGAAGACGAAGCGAGAGGAATTGCGATTCAACGATATTCCGTGCATCTTCCGGGACAAAGTCGGCGGACTTTGGGGTCAACTGGCTGGACTTCGGATCGTAGTCGAAGCGCCATTGGCCAGCGGGCAGATTGGGGACAATTTCAGGCCGCGGGAAGTAGAGACCAAGTCGCATCGCTGACGACTGCGAGGGTTGGGAAACTTCTGGAGTCGACAGCGCTGTGGCATTAAATTTGTCCCATGATCCGGAAGTGTCTCCGTTGACCTGATCTCGGATCTGTTCGCGAGCCAGACCACCGTTCTTGTAGCAGAGCATGAACATGTAGAGGCCCGGAGTCGTGGGGTGGTTCATGAAGTGATATGCCGGGTCAGGCTTGTACTGTGGTGTAGACATGAGAAAGGTCGTCGAAGTGCCGAGAGACACCATAGCATCAGATGGTCGCAATGGTAGGGCTAGGATCGTTGAAGGGTTGTCGCCCGTGAAAGGAATGATCTTGCAGTCCGCAGAGAAACTGTAGCGCTTCACGAAGTAGTTGCTGATGGTCCCAAAGGCATCGCCGCCGCTTTCTCGTACATCGCCGAGCTTCTTCTTCAACTCTGAAACATGTTCGCCACCTCCAGCCGCCAGCGAAAGCAGTTTGTCCGAGTATGCGCCCTTTTTGATATCCCAAAGGTTCATCCCTGTCACATCACTAATGTCGATCGGCGCGAAGTCTCCCAAGAAGATAGACGCTAGGAAAGAGGACACGAGAGATATGCGAGCAGTCTGCTCGTAGTGCTCAGGATATGTCGTCCTGTAACGCATGATCTGAGGTCCGCTGAAACGATGGTGCGCCTTGCTTCCCGTTGATTCTGCCAAAGTCTCCTGATCTCCAAGCTGCACGTCAAAAGCGTCGCATTGCTCTTGCGTGCTGGCATCTTGCCAATTTGGGCTCAACGGGTGGGCAAATGCACTCTTGCCCTCGTCAGTGCCATGCGGTGCCAACTGCTCAACAATGGTCTTGGCTGGGTCAAGGTTCGACAGCAAACCCGCTGCTTCAGCCGACCAAAAGACCGTTCCATGCTGCATCCCGGCGCCAGAGAGACCTTTGACCAGGCTGAACTCTAGACCTTTGTCCTTCAGCCTGTCAAGAACTAGGTTGACGGCATCCAACCACATCGCAGGAGGAGCAAAGACTTCTCCTTCCGATGGATTGGTAAGGACTCCCTTTTCAATGCCATACTTGTTGCCAAAGTCCTCATCGAAATCAACTTTAGCCTCGAACTGGAGCTTCAAACTCGAGTCAACACAAAGACCTAGCACACGTTAGATAAGATTGCCACTTATCTTCGAACAATAACTGACCTTTCAGCTGCTGGGTGGACAAATCGAACCCCAGGTACAACGCCTTGCTACTGGACATTATTTATCGTTGCTTCCAGTCTAGAAATTGTTCGGAAAATCAGACAGTCCTTTATGAGAAAGTAGGAGATGGGGTAAACAAAAAAGCAAGAAAGATTGCACTATCAAAGCACACAACTCAATCGCATTCTTCTTAAGTAGGGTAGAGATCGACGCGAGACCAAACCTCGAAATCCCGCAACCTACTAGATGAGATGAAGAGTGATCAGTCGATTCTGCCCGCCCATTCTTCTGATATCAGCCTGCCATCATAGGCAGAGGTGTCCGGAGACTCCGGACAGACGTAGGGTTCAGTCCCCGAATTGATCACGATCAAGAGCCGGATAAACGCGGCTAAATTGGTCGCGTGGTGGGGTGGTAACAAGCCCACCAAACGCCGTCCGGTGGGTACTTTACACACAAACGTTACCATAAATAAGATACACTTTGTACATCCCCTGACACCATGTCGTCCAAGGAACCTGAACGTTCCCCCGAGGAGCAGGAGAAGTACGACAAGGAAGCCAAAGCCAAGGAAGATGCTGAACAAGCGGCCCTCCCGTACAAATGGACGCAGACCATCGGAGACCTTGACCTCACGTTCCTCGTGCCTGGAAATTTGAAAGGTCGAGATCTGGATGTTAAGATCACCAAGACTACCCTGAAGGCTAGTGTCAAAGGCCAAGATGCCGTGATTGAGGTAGGCGATCCTTTGGACAACTTGGTTTTTTTGCATTCAGCTGATCCGCGGCTGTTCTCGTTTCTCGCAGGGCCAATTCCCACACCCAATCGTTGTCGACGACTCCACATGGACGCTCGACTCGCACCCCAGCGGCTCGAAGGAAGTCTCGATCCACCTTGACAAGGTCAACAAGATGGAGTGGTGGGCACACGTCGTGACATCCGCGCCAAAGATTGACACATCGAAGATCACGCCCGAGAACTCGAAGCTGTCAGATCTGGACGGCGAGACGCGCGGGATGGTGGAGAAGATGATGTACGATCAGCGGCAGAAGGAGAGTGGGAAGCCGACGAGTGATGATCAGAAGAAGGCGGATCTGTTGCGCAAGTTCCAGGAGCAGCATCCCGAGATGGATTTCAGTAATGCAAAGATGAATTGAGCGCACAGTCCATGGGGAAAAAATCCAGGGACTTCACAGCGGCCGGGAAGGACTCTAGTGAAGTCGGCCGAGTAGCTCCCTGCTGCATGGAGCTCGGAGCAAACGCATGGTATCTTGAGGTACCTTTTCGACGGTAGGCATAAGCAGCGCAGTCTGCTTTACTACAAGGGCCTGCACCGTCCAGGAGTGGACGTTAATATACTAAAAGATCATGTCATGCTCTTCGTGTGCCACATTCCAGCGATAGCCATGCTGCATATATTTATGATGAATGCATTATGAAGGGCCCATGAGTTGTTAAGTGACCATGAAAGCTGTACACAATATCATTCTTTGCATATAGGGACACTGATCCGTGGGGACGTTCCACAGACTCGACGAACTGAAGATACCCATAACGGAAGATCACGAGAGTGATGCATCAGATAGAAGCTCTCTGCGGCATGAGAAAGAGAAATGAACGCACACCACAGAACCACATCACATTCTAGACGTCCCCTGATCTCTCCCAGCATGCCTCCATCGCGCTTTGCACCTCGCCTCTCACATACTGCAGTGTGCCATCTACCCGCCCGTCAAGAATGGACCTGTAAGACCGTAGTGGAATTACGGTGTCTCGCACTCGGGTTTTGCGGCGATTGCCAAGGAAAGACTGTACGCCGTGGTTGCTGTGCTTTACTCATGTACGGGTGGTCGGCCGTCTTGCTCCAGGTGATCTGCGAGCTTTGTGCGAGCTTCCATGTCGAAAGGGTTTTGGACCCATATGCACAAATTGCAGTGCATTTGTGTGTTTGAATGTAGGTTAGTCTTGCACTCATATGTTGAGAGCAAGATGCAGACTGCTTTAACTTGGCACCCACAACTTCCTTCCTCCACGTCCAGTGAATCCGCTTCCGCGTGGACGTGTAAAGCTGTCAGGGTCAATTTGGCGTTCAGGTGACGTTGCACTGATCTCGGCTGCTTGATTGACAGGAGAGAAGCCTCCACGGTTTGACCCGGCCATGGCGTTTACGCCACGTCCACGAGCGCCGCCACGAACACTGCCACGTCCATTTGCACGGTTATTGTGTTGCATGTTACCACGGCCCTGCTGAGCTTGTGGCTGTGATCTTGGCTGACGTGGAGATTGTGGCTGTCTAGGAACTGTATTCTCGGAGACTGGGCCTGCGGTTGAAGAGCGACTGAAAGCATTCGGGTCCATCATGTTCATTGGCAATGGCTGTAACATGGCAGCAGGTGCACGAGGCGGCGGCTTGAAAACGACCTCCTCATCTTCATCCTCGCTCTCATCGGCATCCTGTACAGAATCCGCAATCACGGCTGCCTCGGTGTTGAGTACAGCAGTCTGACTGCCCCGGTTCTGCAGATTACGGCGGTTTCGAAAATCACGATCCTCCCGACTGACCGCCTCGCGGAGTTGTTCCAGGCGCTTGTAGCGAATATCAAATCCTCTAGCGTAGTTGACCTTATTCGGGTCGTTGCACAGGAAGATGAACGACTCAAGAGCAGCGATAGGATCAAGCTCCTGATGCACACGCCACAAGATGTAGTTGAATAGTGGCTGTAGACGAATCGGTACCGTGGCGTCGGAAGAGGATTCGTGCACGTGCGCCTCCGTCAGAGCAGTGAAAGAGGTCATAGGCGACGAAGACCCTTTCGTAGGGCTGGTAGGTGGCGAGACAGGGCTCACACTGGAGCGGACACTCCGCATGGATGATGGAGACGCACTCCCTGACATGTTCGAGCCTGCGGAGCTTAAGGGCGTCTTCGAGTCGTCCTCAGACAATGTAAGCCTGTTGGTTGTCTCTTCCAGCGGCTCCCCTGCCGTTACCTCCTTCTCAGTCTCGTCCATATGATCATGCTCGGAGAACAGCGTGCGAGGAACTGAAAAGTTCTCAACCTCGGCCCATTTTTGATAGTACTGATCGCCACCTTGTAGAGTCACGGCATGTGGGTATTTGGTGGTAGCTTCGTCCAGCCACTGTAGAGTCTCTCTCACGTCTTCGCCATGGCGGTTGCTGCTACCTTTCTGACGGCTGAGTTGGTCAAGCGCTATCCGTTGTCAGCTTCCCGTTCAAGCCATCAATATCACCTGTCCTCTGCTACGCACCATGAAGAGGCACGAACAAGCGTATCTGTCCATTCTTCACCCACTGACGAATGCCGTTCCTCGTGCTCTTTTTGACTCCAGCGACCAGAGCAGTATCGTCCACGATACAATTGAAGACCTTGCGAGTGGGCTGATTAGGATATGGCTGGGTGCCTTGCTGGGAAGTGGGACGTGAACGTGGGGTACGCATCCTCGCAGGCGATCGTAGTGTCTGCAAACGAGAAAAAAGGTCAGAAAAGTTTTGCGAACGGTGGTGGCTATAACGTGGGCTTGTGGCAGGCAAGTAGGCCGGTTGGCAATGGCTATGGCATGTATGTTGGCGAGGTCAGAAGCGAACAAAGCAGATTGAGGTGTTGCAAGCAATACTAGCGGGCAGCTCACCATCAGGGTGTATGTGGTGCTTGTGAATGAGGGCAGGCGAGTATTTGAGCAAGCTTCCTGCTGATTGTCTTCAGTGACTTGAACAGCATCGATATACTGTCTTCAAGGTTGCGCAGTAGGCGCTAGACGAGTCAGGACGTGCATGATGTTGCTGAATTGGAAAAAGTCAACTGAGAGCCTGTCTGGCACATTCTCAGCATGACCCGGTTGTTATACGTGTAGCAGACCAGCGCTGGAACCGGAAGCGATTGTTCACGGTAATGAAGTGGGAGTGCTATGTTGTTATAGAGTGGAGTGGAGTGACCCGATCAGGAAGTCAAATGCTTGGCAGAGCGAACCGCATGTGACGTGCTGTGAAGTTACTGACGCCAGTTTCGATGTCATGTCGTCTGGATAGTAAGGTTTCATCAATGTTTGTGGCAAAGTGTTATATGAGCTTGATCTACTGGTAGACTCCGATGATGTCCCCGGTATCTGTTAAGAACAACCAAACAACATAGTCATCATGCCTACGATTCTCGTCACTGGTGCAGCTAGTGGTCTGGGTGCAGCATTTGTCGCCGCCTACCAAAATCAGCCATGCACAAACATCATTGCCATTGATCGCGTCCAGATTCCCACAACGCAGTCCAACGTTCGGTCAATTGTCGTAGACATCACCAGCGAGTCTTCCCTTCATACCTTCATCAGCTCAGTCCCAAACCAGCCTATCGATCTCGTGATTCATTCCGCCGGAATCCGCGGTCTCGTCCCATCGATCGAAGAGAAAGCCCCAGACGACGTAGCGGCGTGCGAGACTCTGCAGGTCATGAATGTCGCTACGCTGATGCAGACCTTTGCGATCAATGCAGCCGGCACGTTCTCTCTCCTCCGCGCACTGCTTCCCAACCTACGGCTGTCTACGACGCATGCAAAAGTGGTTGTCATGTCGTCGCGAATGGGCAGCATCGGTAACAACCAAATTCCGAACAAGGATGCTGGGGGCGCGTACGCGTATCGAGCGTCGAAAGCGGCGCTGAATACCATAGTCCGCTCATTTGCCGTTGACGTCCCGGAAGTGACCTTTGTGCTTTGCCACCCTGGACGTGTTGAGTCGAAATTAGTGAAGTGTGTGGAGGAGGGTGCCATCAGTGCGGACGAGAGCGTTGCGCAGATCTGTCCGCTGATCGAGCAGTGGGGAACAGAGGATAGTGGAAGGTTCTACGATAGATTCGGGAAGGTCATTGAATGGTAGTTGTGTGTGGATGTGTAATGATCGCGTACCAGTGCTGAAAAACGGGGACTAGTGATGCAAACTCCTGACTCCGTCAATAAACGTGTATGCTGCATATATGGAGATCATGTTAAAGTAGGAAAGGTGTACTCAAACTCATGTATCGTCGTTGTGTTGATGATCGCTAGCCAGTGGTACAGAGTATTGACAAGCTGCAATGTTCGATGACCATTGGCATCGTTTGGAAGTATCCAGAGGAGGACGCCTTGAGCGCCGGACTAAGACGTGCCTCATCCCCACCAGTCATCATAGCTGTATTTCACACATGCCGTCTCCGTCGCATCTCGCTCCTTCCGTCCTCGAGACTTCTAGGTCGTCACATTCCTTACACATACTGCGACAACCAGCGGATGCCCTCGCCATAACCTTGTCTCATAACCACGGAGCACATGAAGATCTCAATGGGACGTATGCCCTCAAGAGGGACCTTGCCTTTGCCAGCTGTTCAACACACGAACCGTCAGCATTCCGGAAGACTTTTCGCCAAGTCCATTCTCTGGATTGGGGGGGTATGCTTACTTGTCTGGTACAATCCCAACTCATGTCTCAGCTGATCCTCGCTGACCGCACCCGGGTGATCGATCTTGTTACCCAGCACCAAGAAGGGCGTCTTGTTCAAGTCCTCCATGCTCAACAACGCATCCAGCTCAGCCTTGCTCTCGGCAAAGCGCTCCGGGTCCTTGGCATCCACCAAGAACACGATTCCAGAAACCTCGGGAAAGTAGTCCTTCCAGAGTCGTCGAGCTTGCTGGTGACCGCCAAGATCAAAGGTTGTGAAGCGGACGCTGCCGATGCTGAGTTCTTCCGAGGTCGGGTGGAGGGTGGGTTGCAGAATGGCTACACGGTCGTTCTTGAGCATGTGGAGGAGCTATGGAGTAAAGTCGAGTTAGAGGGATCGGTCGATACGATTATCTGGGGAAAGTGCGTACAGTTGTCTTGCCAGCGTTGTCGAGACCAAGGAAGAGGAGTTTGGCATGCTTGTTGGCGAGACCCAGTTGGGCGAGCACATCCCAGACTGTATATGACGTTAGTAGACTGTTGTCTTGGATTGATAGACAGCCATGGGCTCTGAGTAAGACATACACCAATCGATGATCCACATGATGTCAAGAACTCGTCAAGGGTATGAAGGTGTCGACAGAAAGGCTTGGTAGAAAGCAGTGCGTGATTGCAATGAAGCAAGACCAGGGTCAAGGCTGATAGATATGAGACTGGGTGCCTACGTTCTGACGAGAAAGTGGAAGTGTTGTTCACAATCAAGAAGCCAGACGGATCTGCCCGTCGGCTCTACATACTATGATTGGTCGCAACATACCCCAGCTCTAAAGTCCGTACAGCTGTCTTGTGAAAGGGGACACATTTTATCTAGCATGTGCATGATCTGTTGCTTTTACTAAGAAGCGCGAACATCGCAGTTGTGGACAAAAGAATGCCATTGACACAGAGTTTATCATCCTGAAGCATGGCCGCCAACAATCTGGTACCTATTCCTCTTCCAAACAGACTCGAACGTAAACGCAATACATAAAAGCTAACACTTGCGTTCGCGATCTCAGCTCGACCGCGCCGTGGGACTCAGCATGCTCATCATTGCATCCATCGTATTTGCTTACTATACCGTCTGGACACTTCTCTTGGTGAGATCGTGACCACATACAACACTCTGCGCATCGCATCATTCACTAACCAATCACCGCAGCCATTCGTTGACGATTCACACCCGCTACAACTCCTCTTCCTACCTCGCGTGTGGGCCATACGAATTCCGGTCATCCTCCTCTTACTCGGCGGCGCCGTGGTCGGCAGCTTCCTGTCGTTGGTGATGATCCGTAGCAACCGAAAGAAGGCGCTGAAGGCTGCACAGAAGTTGAAGGCCGATGCAGGGAAGAAGTCGAAGTAATTGTAATATATTTGATGGCATTTGTGGAAGGCAGAAGGAAGGCGGAAAAAGTAAAGGAGGTCATGGGAAGGCAGGCAAGGAGTTCATGCATTTTTGGGCATAGGTTGGGCACAAGATTGAGACCCAACTGAAAGGCATCGAAGAATATCAGGTGTATGTATTGAGTATGGATGGCCGATAATATGCCAACTTGCAAACATATTTAACCATATCCACACGATTGGATCGGAGACAACCAACATGAATTTTCGAGTCCAATCATTGAACGACGCAGTCGTCAGCGAGCACGACTCTGCGCTCGCCTTCTTCGCCCAGCTCGACAGTATCTTCTCCGGCTTCTGCCCGTTGAGCTCGAATTCGTGTCGCAAGCTGCGCAAGAAAGGACCGCTGCAAACATGGGTGGGTTAGTGCTAACTCGTTGCAATGCTTTTGGGGCAACACGCAGCAGGTATTTCACGAGCTTCTTATGCAGTGCTCGTTTACTCCAATGCCTGGAGCAGACCGCCATGACCCATCCCTCCAAGAAGCAGTTGCAGAAGCGTATGTGGGGGAACCTGGTTTTGCAACAGCATTCAGATGTGGAACTAATTTAATTTGGGGAATTTCAGGGGAGATCAACGAGAAAGGGTACTGACCGTGATGAGAGCGTCCTGGTTCCCACCTTGCCTCTCCACATCATTCTGGTTCATGATCTGATATGCTTCATGCATTTTCTTTCGTGATGCTAATCCAGTTGGAGCGACGTATTCCTCATCGTCTTCGGGTGCTGGCCGCGCTACAGCGGGCTCGGACGTGGATGTCGCCCTTGTCTCGGAGCGACGTGGTACTCGGTAGCCCATTCTATTCGGCCATGCCAAAGAACTGAAGGTACTTGCATCGTGTGCTACGACTCCGTTCCCGCATCGTGCTGCCTCGCGCGCACGAGCATCAGGCGAGAAGATCTTGATGGTATGGTCGATGCCGCTGACAGCCAACATCGGCTCGTAAGGATGACCAGTGGCCACATTTACCACCTCGCCATCTCCTTGCAGAATGTTGACCAACTCACTTGTCTTGCGATCCCACATGAACAGATTACCATCGTCAGAGCCAGACACGATGAACTCGTCATCCAGGCCATAATAGTTCACGTCCTTGACGGTCCGCACATTGCAGTGACCACTGTACTTCCGGGAGTAGGCTGAGCAAGGCACATTCGCCTCTACTCGCTCGCGCATCCGACGACGTTCAAATGCAGACCTGTACATGAATCGTGGCACGCCAAGGTTGGGAACTCCGTCCTCTTCGTCCGGATCTGAGGAATCCTCCTGTTCGTCATCTTCACTGTCTTCTTCGTCAAAATCGTTAGTTTCATAATGCTCGTTTATTTCGTCATCATCATCATTGTCGCAATCATCCTCAAGGGTCCCGGCCTCGTCCATATCGTCATTATCTACGTCGTCATCTTCGTCAGTGCTGTCTTCTCGTTCGCGAGACCGCATAGCTATAGCCGCAATGTCTTCAGGAGAGAGAGCGTTTACAACGTCTCCACTGGCATCTAGCAGTTCTAGATCCTCGACCTGCTCTTCCTCCGATGCATCCGATGCGTCCACCAGCTCCAGAGTCTCCTCCCCAGCAGCTATCCCTTGCACGACCCTGCCAAGTCCACCGAAAGCACGATCTACCATGATATGATCTATTC
This sequence comes from Microcyclospora tardicrescens, assembly GCA_003012245.1. Classification (NCBI taxonomy): domain Eukaryota; kingdom Fungi; phylum Ascomycota; class Dothideomycetes; order Capnodiales; genus Microcyclospora; species Microcyclospora tardicrescens. The sequence continues at coordinate 82,048 of PXOE01000003.1, forward strand.
CCTCAGCAGCGTTGAGCAATATGCCTCGAGCGACCTTCAAGCCCCAGAATTTCTGTGCAGTCTGCCGATCTTGCGCCCTGATTTGACGGCTGTCATCGTCCATCGTCACAGCTGACGAGAGGTCAGCAAATGGGATTTTCAGTGCAGCTGCGAACGCTATGACTGCCGCCTTTTCTGAAGCAAACACTTGGCGAGTCTCGTCGGTCTCGAAGCGGTTCGCATCAACATCGACCACAGGTCGATCGCTCGCGTGCTGGTATAGGTATCGGATGAGGAACTCGTCGATTGCCTCGACAGATGCCTCTGATTCAGGGATAGGCAGTCTTGATGCAGCCTTGGCTGTTTCGCCCATACTGCTAGGTCTAGTGAAACCCTCGACCACTTGTCCAATGCCAGATTCCAGCCATAGCAAGATCGCCTTGAGAAAGTCGTAGCCGAATCGCTCCCTAGCGTTTAGGTCCAAGTCATTACTACGTGTGGCGATACTCGCGAAAGATGCAAGCATGGGACTGTTTCCGGACGGTGTCTGAAGTCTTCCGCCGAGGACTCTAGCTAATGTTCCCCCAGCTTGTACCAATCTACACGCGCTCTCCCTGTTCCGACGAAGGACTTGCTGATAGGCAACTGTCTCTGGGCTGGGATCAAGAGGGTACCGCCATGATCGTACCTCCTCGTCCATGTCCGATAGCACACTGGCAGCTTGCCCGAGCGCTTGCGTAAATCTCCCAGGCGCATCTCGTGCAGCTTGGCCAAACAGGGAAGCGCGCATGGCGACGGTTGCTTTCGCAATCCGCTGTGCGAGCTTCTGCTGAGGAGAACGAAATAGAGGGCCTGTGGTGCGATCTTGGATTGGAATGTCCTCGCTCTGACCATTGGCATACCTGATCCGAAGCGATGTTTCTCTTGTATCTTGATCAGCCGTACGAGCCCTTTGAGAAGTAGTTCTAGCAGGGGCTCCGTGGTGTGTCCGCTTTCGCTTGCGATGCCGATGTTCCGCAGATGTGCTCGAGGTGTCTGCTCTCAGCGAGCTGGTAACCTCTGTTTCACCAGCATCTGGACTCCTAACAAGATCAAAGCTATAGATGTGGTCACCACTCCATGAAACGATCATTTCATCAGGTCGCGCATCACTGATCTTACAAGCCGTGATATGTCCATTTTCGGTCCGCTTCATCTTCCTCTGGCCGTTGGGTGCGAACTTCCGTACGCAGCGAGTCGCCTGCTGCAGAAGGCTTTCATCATCCCCTGACATGGATCGTAATGGGCCAAGTGGCTTTCCCGCTTCCTGCAACCGATCTCGTCCTGCCATACGTCGGTCGTGAAGCAAAGCGTGCAGATGGGCTCCTCCTAGGGCAATATAGTGGGGTTGGTTCGCGGAACATGAGATAGTGTTTAGGTCAAGGGCGTAACGTTTGTAAGAGATCAATGGCGGTGGGACCTGGCTTCCGCCTCGTGGAGATGGGTAGGACGAGGACGGCTGTCGTAGATCCCACTGCCGGACCTCACCGTCTTCTGAGCAAGACAGAAAGAGGTACGGCGAAGACTCGGTGACGATCCTCTTGACTCTGTCCCCATGGCTTCTATAGACCTTACTGCCGGTATCCCCGTCGCTCAAGTAGCGTACACCATCATACACCGTGTTCCGTCCTCTCCTTCTGCTCTGCGACGCAATGTTCGACGCCGAGGATGCCACCTGTGCCTGACCCGCATATTCCAGATCGAAGACTCGGACCTCTCCATCACCAGCTGCCGTTACCACTATCTGATCATTCTGATGTGGCATGAACTTCACCGAGAAGATGTTCTGCGTGTGGCCCGTTGCGACGGTCGTGGTGAGTCGGAACTGGCTGTCCGCGTCCAAAGGGTGATAGGCATGGATGTTGAGATGCTGATCGTCGCTGCCGCTTGCCAGAAGGTTGCCGGATTTGCTCCATGATAGGGCATTGACACATCCGGAGTGTCCATCGAGCTCGTTGACGATGTCGAGGTCCGACACGAAACTGTGGTCGCTGTAGAGAGCACGGTGTGCTCTGGAACGCACGGCAAGGTTGCGGATTTCCCGGTCGTAGAGCTTCTTACTTATAGTGTCCTTCATGATCAAGGAAATGCAAGCTGTAGTAGTAATGCCCGATGATGTAAACTTGGAGGTTTAGTCACTGAGTTCAGTAAGAAGGTTCTTACTGCATGTATGATTCAGTCGGGCGTTTGGGGCATGCTTGTTGGCATTCTGGACTTTGCTGATGGTCGACACACTTGGTAGACAACTCAAGGTTGATGTCTCATGGGAGCGCCGAAGTGCGCTTCAGCTATGTCACTCCGCAGGGTCTACATCGGTACATGTAGCTGAGCAATATAGGTGTCCGGTTACAGTAGCACAGTTTGGATATATTTAGGCTATTCATTCTATTTTGAATCATTTTAAGTAAAAAGCTTGGAGATCCTAGACTACATGTGCATCCTTTACTGTATCTAGCTGTGCTATATCCTACCTTGCGTGAAACTTGAATCTACATCACTCAATCTGGCATGCGTGAATACCTAGCTATTAAACCAAATATGTTCAGTGAAAAGAAAGAATAAGGGTGTTTCTCTTTTATAGGGTATCTTTGGACTGAAATATGAAGGCAGCACTCGCTATTTTCTCCGCGTGTGGCTGTCATTGGCACGTAAATATGCGTATCGTTCACTCGCTTGAGCTCCTATGCTGTTCCTCACATATCCCTTGAGAGCATAAGCAATTTCATCCCATCCTTTTGGATGACTGCCCTCTATCGTTTCGCTTGCTGTACAAATGCCGCAAAGAACTTACGGAAAGTCAGCATCTCACCGTTGATGCTGCCCAGATACGCCGCTATGCTTTCATCGTTCGCGCCGAGATTCTTCAACTCGCGTTGCAGCTGATCGCGATAAGTAACACCAATCTTGCGCAGGATGGTCCATTGCAGGGAGGCGGCTTCCTGGAGGACGTGCCGCATCTGACCGTCCTGGGCGTTGAAGCCTGGTGCTGAAAGCACATCCCATGGAATTGGAGCGAACTGGGCAAGGATGAAGCCGTCAAATCCTGGCAGTGCAGGAGCAGGAGGGTCGTTGGAAGTGAGTGGAATGTCTGGTCCACCCCATATCACGGTCATCTTCATCAATGCTGAAAGTGCCAGGCGTGCAGATTGCGGATCGGCAGGATCGCATGAAAACCGCTTGATGGTGCTCAGGTAAGTGTCGAAATTGCCCTGGTTCACCGGACTGACAAGCACAGAGCCGAGGTCGTTATTCAAGATGACGAGGATGAAGTTAAGGTATTGCTGCTTCAGTTCTTTGAGCTGAATTTCGTCATCAGTACCCGTGGTCGGCTGCGACAGGCCCGAGAAAACGCGCTGCAACAGTGGGGAGAGTAGCTGGTCGAGGATATCGAAGATCTCAGCTTTAAAACCGTACACTACTTGGCCCAATGTACGCAAGAACATGGCCATCTCGTCGTTCGATGATGCCGAAGAGAGCAGACCATCAATCCATCGCGGAAGTTGAGGCAGGATCTTGGCACCAAGGACACCGAGCACTCGGGAGAAAGCATGTCGAGCGGCATTCCTAACATCCGAAGAGTGTTTCAGCGCTTCGAGAGCCAGCAGCACGACCTCGCTAGCGACCACAAATTCCTCAGATACCTCGTTGGGTGGCGGCCCACCCGATGTGATACCAGGTGTCCAGTCTGAGAAGCCGTTCGCAAGCGTACCAAGAGCCATGATGATATGATGGATCTGTTGCGTCGCCCTCGCATCTCCGTTCTTGGCTGCTGGAAGATGGTTCTCAAGATCCAGCGAAAGTGGGTCGACAACAGCTTTTGCGATAGCCACTTTCGTACTGACCGGTACAGCGCCGGTGGAGGACACCGTGCCGATGGCCTCGAACAGGAACAATTGGCTTGTAAAGGTCGAATCTGCGGATTGACCGTTATCCTCTGATGAGGCGTCCTCATCTTCTTTGTCCTCTGGAAGCTCTGCCTTGATGATGAGCAGGTCACTGATTGCGCCAACCACGTTCTGCGCGACGTCGCCAAGCTGTGCACGTAGATGCCGAACGAAGCGCTGGAACAGGTACCACGAGCGTATCCGCACTTTGGGATTGGTGCTGTGCAGGAAAGTAACGAAACTTTCGAGCACTCTCGGGATGCTCGTTGGGTTATGTTCGAAGAATTGTACGTAGCGTACACAAATTTCCATGTATTGCAATTGAATGACAGGATGTGGATGGGAAGCTAATCCTGAGTCGACCATTTTCGACATCATCTCAAGCAGGCGCTGAGAAGCCATAGATGTTGGTTGATGCTTAGCATACAGGCCTTGGTTCTTGATGGTCAGCTCACCAAAAAGATACATCTCGTGCATAGCCAGATCCAGGTCTCGCCAGTTCGGTTGATCGTCTGCAGAGTCCAGGCGGGCGAACGTCCCAGCCACGACTCTTGTCAGTGTTTCTACGTACAGATTCTCATCCACAGCCGCCACTGTCTGCTGCAGAACGTGAAGTCTTTTCCGCAGCTCTTGGAACTCTGCTTCGTCCGTTGCTTCGTCTTCCTCGCCCCAGCTAGCGGTTTCGTCGTATTTCATTTTCGCCACGATGGCGTCGAGGATGGGTTGTAGCATACCCGCATACTCTGCCGGAACTGAGCCACGTGATTTTACATTCTTCCGAAGCACAGTCAGGAGATCTGTCAGAGAAGGAATTACTGCCGAGCAGATTTCGTCGTATTCGTCGGAGAAGAATCGCAGAAGATAAGAAACGAATGTTTGCAGCGCCTCGTTGGCCTGCGTCCGAGTCTCGTCTTGAACTGTATCGTTGTCCAGCACTTTCACAATGTCGATCACAATTGTGTTGACTAGCTTTGCCACTGTCTCCGCAAGATCTGTATCGTAATTGGGCGTTGAACGTAGCTCAGACAACGCTGGGCTGGCGACCAGTTGGCCGACGATTGTTCCCAGGTTCAGATAGCGGAGTAATTCCATCTTATCCCGCGGTGCCATCTTCTTGCCTACCGTTTCGGTGAACGTATCAATGGCAGCATCACGAGCTTTCCCTTGCTTACTGTCTGACGAGAATTGACCTTGCTGACCTGCCAACTCCAGCAACGCATTCTGCACATTTCCATCTAGGACGATCGAAATGTCAATCCAGCTAACCCACTTCGCGATTGACCTTAAGCACATCTCCGTGATCGTGAGATCAATCTGTGACCACCGTGACAATATCTCCTGCCATGTAGCCGCAACCTTTGCAACATCCCGAGCGCGAATCATGTCCTTCAAATCGTTGCTCCGCTTCTGCTCCGCAGGCGTTCGGGGGATCATCTGATCCGCAATCTCGTCATGAATCGACCCCAGAATCCGTAGGTACATGACCGTTGCCGCTGGGTTGCTCGACCCAATGCCTGTAGCATCTCCCGCAAGCGTCCGGAAATCATCGAAGAAGCTCGTCCATTCATTTGCATACAGCGAGCTGAATAGGTATGTGAACGTCTGCGTGAGCTTATTCTGAATGCTCGGACTGTCCAGCCGGGTGGGATCTGGGACATAGATCTGCCGTACGTATCCCATCAGGCTGTCCTTGACGTACACCAAGCTCTGCTGGTCCAGCGTCTGTGTCTGCACGGCATTGTTCACGATCTCCAGGCAGACCAGCCGCACCACCTCGGACGTCGAGGGTGTCCGTGTAAACAGCGCCAAACAGACTTGCCACCCATTCGGATCTTCTCTTAACCGGCTGAGGAAGTCGTACGCTTGTGCTTTGAGGTTCTGCTCGGTGCGCGGATCGAAGGCGATTTCGATGGCATTCTCGACTTGCGTGTCCATCTCGGGACAGTTGGATCGAGGGCGAGAATTTGTGTGAGGATCTCTGAGATTTTACTTTCCGCAGCATCCACGCAGAATGCCGCGTCTTCGTGGGAATGCTATTGGCTCATGTTGACGGTGAATGTGCGAGTTCGGGTTCGAATGTGTTGTGGTTGGCGGTGTATGAGTCAAATGTTTACAAGTCCGTTGTGTCAGAAAGCCTGAAACTTGTGGAAGAAGCAGAGATTTGAAGTGTCGTTAGAGGGCCTAGAGTTGTATATGATGTGGTTGTCGAATACCGTAGCGTAGTATTGAGCTGCTTTTCTCAGGTGAGTGATGTCGTGTGCCTGTCGAGGTCTGAATTCTGAAGCCACCATTTCACAGAATCAGTGCCCCACACATCCCACTTTTAATAGATGAGCCGAATCCGACATTGTGAATATGCACAAAATGTGTCCGAGATGCACATAAGGTATAAAGATGAGTTTGATGAGTATTATCATGATGACAATATAGACTTCTGCACTTGGCCTTTGATCCAGACTCCTTGCTCCCCCCCATGTTACCCAACCGTACGAAAAGCATCATTCTATATCATGGTATAAGGAAAGGAGATAGCGCCGGCTAATCACAAAATTCGAAAATATCGTTCGCCACTCTACCGTCCATCAAGTTTGTAGTGCTCCCTGAATGGAAGGGTGCCTGCCGGCTTGTTGGCCATCGGGCCTCCGTTCAACGCAGTAAAGGCCACGGTCCTAGGCGTCATCGGATTCTTGAGTTCAAAGTCCTGGTTCATTGGAGTCTTTGGCAGATTCATGAAAAGCTGCCGGTTCTTCTCCCACTTCTCCTCCTTGGTCAGGCCGGCGTCGGGATCGTAGGTGATGTATTTCTTCATCTCGATGTCCGTCTGGTACTCAGCCTCACGGACTACCTTCTCGGCTGGGGTCATCCACAGGTTCCACACGGAGAGGATTAGATAAGTGGAGAAGAGTATGCTTGAAGATGGGTCAGCATACTGCAGTAAGATTGTTTCTTAAAATCAAGCTCGACTTACATCATAACGATCGTAACTCCGAAAACAGCACGAGCTTGCATGCAGAATCCATAGTTTGCTGGCGTTGCATAACTGCATCCTTTGCTCAAGTACCACGGCAAGCCCGGTGATGGGTGTGCCGGGTCGCTCATATCGGGAGTTGATTGATTACGAAGGCTGACAGAGTAGAGCACGACGAGCACTACGTGCACAAGGGCACTCAGAATAGGAATCCAAGCGTGCATGACCCACATCGTCGTCTTGCAAAGGAGGACGAACATGGACAACACAGAGATCACGATGTTGAATTGCACCAGGCTATAACGCAGATCTCTTGTCAGCATATATGCATCGGAGTAGGTAAAGACAGCGTGCTGGAGACGTACTAGTTGCTCCAAACCACGGGCGGGTTGATAGGTCTGTAGTTCGCATATGCATACAGGATCTCGTTAGGGTTGCTGTTGAAACCCAAGTCCGCACCGTTCTGCCATAGCTTCGTCCGGTATGTGTTCGGATCCGCGATACCGTATAGTGTGAGACAGGCGACGGTCATGAGGAACTCGACGCAGAAGAGGCCGACGATGACCTTGGGGTAGCGCCATTTGTGCGCAAACATGATTCGAGGCATGATAGATGTAGTCTTGGGTTGATTGCAGATATGCTGCTATCTGATCAAGGTCTGAAGTGTTCTGCTTGCCCAGCTCTCGCTCTCTTTCTGTTCGACTTCGTGATCGGCTGTACCAGATGGGTGGGGTAGTCGGTAGTCGGAGGTGTAGGCGGGCTTCAGCACTCAGTCGGCCAGCGCAATGCTCGACCGACGGCAGGCAACTGTTGTCGAGGTGGGGAGGAAGAGGATGAGGATGGCGTTCGGCAGGGTTGAGAAGAGGAGGCCAAGCATATGAGTGTCCGGCATGCCTGCCCACCTCACCCGCGCCGTAGGCTTACAGGCGCGCATCGAAAGTGATGGGGAGTGCAGAGAGCGCTAAAAGTGCGCTCTCTTTGGCTGGAAGCAGAGGTGGGTGCTGCCAGCTTCGCCCAATGGGAGGGCGATTCCGGGGCGCCTCGAGGAAGTCAAGCCTGCAGGGTTCCGAGATCCTAGTGAGCGTCACAAAGCTTAAATGCGCATGCGTCTCGTCCACCAATATCATGAAATACTCAACACGTTGGTCCAGTTAGCTGATGAGCAGGTGGTTGAAAATCGGACTTGATCATTATAGTATGTTTGTTTTGTCAGCTCGACCCGAAGACATGATTGAGAGCTAAGATCAAGGTGATCAAGAGCAGGAGTTGGTATCAACCCAGGCATAGACAACTACCACTCGATCTCATACAACAATTGATCAACCTCTGTGCGTGGATATTTATTCTTGAAGAGGGTGTTACTGAAGATGCATGGCCACCTCTGGCGCTCCTGAAGGTTGTCGTCATCCGAACGCTGATCTCTATGATCGATGGGCAGATTCATGCGGTATCTGAATGTCAAACATACTCGTTACTCGTTATGGAATCAGCGGAGCGTCGTATCGAGCTGCGAAGGCTCGTGAGGTCAAGCTTGTTCGATTCACTATACGGTAAGGATAGCGATCGCCTCATATGAGATTGATAACATACTTCGGCTGGTCAAGTGTTGTAACGTCTCGAACCTCTTTGCATACAGCTGCCGCTGTCGAAGCCCCGACCTCAGCCATGACTTGCATGAAAGGTAGATATGTTGCTGATACACGAATCTCCTCGTCAGGACTGTCTTTGGTGATTGATTTGATATCAAACATCCCAACGCGCTCGAATTGAAGCTGAAAGCCGCCAACGTTGCGAAGTACCAGGCCACGTATCATAAGCTGATCTACCCCCTTCTCTTCGTGGATACCGTCGCCGCCAACACAATGACTATCAGGTACTTTCTGATGATACACTTGCCCGGCAAGCCCACCAAACAAGGGTAAGAAGTATACAGGCTCGTTGTGGTGAGCAGGATCAGTGTCAGACGTGTCTAGTTCTATGTCTAGATCATCCTCTACTCCTGTAACGCTGACCTTTCCAGTTCCCGACCGAGGCATCGAGCGATACTGACCACGCACAAGGGCAGCACATGCGATCTGCAACTGTGCGGACCCGATTGATCCGAATGGATCTGGACCAACTATCGAAGTGCGGACATCTAAGATCTCGATGTACTCATTCCTCGCCACATGATGCTCAGAGTCGAACTCGAACCAGGATTCAACGTGACCATCAATGGACATCCAAGACCACGTAGGGGCTCTCCAGGCTGGCCTTTGTCGAGCTTTGCCAATGCGCTCCCACCCAAGCTGCTTCACGAGATCTCGACTCCACATGCCAGCAAGGTAACTGTCAGCAGATATCTCTTGTTGGCGTCTCGCTATGCCAGAGAGCGCAGGTAATTTATCTCCTAGATTACTGAGCTCGCTTTTCGAGTACAAGCCCACAATTTCCGGCCAGCGCCAAGCTTTATTTGGCGGAATCACAAGGTGTGAACGAAGTGTTCCAGGGAAGCCGCCAGGCAAGCATTCCGTGGCAATGATGAATCGACATTCCCAGAACAGACCAGTGTCACCGATGTAGATGGTACGTGGGGCCAGAAGGCGTTCTTGCAGAGCCCATGCTCGACTTGAAAGATGAGTAGTAGCCGTCGACTTCTCGTATGGGTTCCACGAGAGGAAATATCGCAATAGCTCACCAGAACTTGAGATGATTCGTGCAGCGACACCATCACAATAACCTGCTGGCTTGGTGAAAAAAGTACCGTGGGCGCTCTTCGCAGAAGAAGCGGCGATATTTACATGACTTCCGCCATAGATAGAGCGCATAAGTCCTGACTCTCTTTGCCAATCACTGGCGTTCTTGAGATCCTGCACAATACAGAGTGCGTCGACCCATATATATTGAAGGCCAAAATTACGAGCAACCGAGATTGCTTCCCTGAATATGGATGGTAGGCGGTCCTCGGGAACAGAATCTAAGAAGGCTTCCTTGTTGGAAGGGAGAAGCTTCAAAAACTCAGCTGCTCCCCAGCAGTAGCTTAAAGTAGCATATTTGGGCAGTGAGTCAAAACCAGCAGTCTCTACCAGCTTGATTGAATCATTACCAAAGTAAAGCAGTCGAGTGGGCCACTGGAGAGCACTATTCTCAGAGCATGAATGCTCGTCCATGCATTTTCGCAACCATTCCTTTGCGCTGTCAAACGTATTGTTTGTTTGCTCCACATGATCTGTTCAAACATCAGCACATGAACGGCCGAAGTAGGAAGAGACTTACGGGAGGGCGGAACTACTATGGACTGGAATCGAGCACGTCGCGCCAGCCATGAATTGATTTCGCTCGATATCAGACCAGGAGGGTTCCACCACAATGCCTGGCGGTTTTCATGTGGCCCCAAATCGACAATGGAGATTGATGCGGTACTGTGATCATCAAGCTTAGAAAGTCGTTGTTCGATCTTTCGCATATGGCTAAGACTGCCTCCTTCTTTGAGTACAGAGAGAAGAAAAGCACAAAATCTGCAGCCTTGACGACTGGCAGCTTCTACCAGTGTGGTCCGACAGGACTTTAGTACAATGCTGTTTGAATATGGACCGCTTTCTGGTTCAGGCCAACGATTGAAAATTTGTGTGCACTTATCGCAGAAGCCATGCCGAATGATGACCTGTGGAAGGGTTTGCGTGATTCGACTCTCGATGTAATCTTCATCGATCGCATCAGACTCGAGAACTGCCCATGCCGGGGTCTGAGGGTCGAGACTGTTCGGATCCACAGTCTTGTATTCCGCGAGCCAGTCTTCGAGCTCACGCGGCGACAACATTTCATGGATCGCATTCGAGGTGAACGTGTGTAGTCACAGACCACGAGGCCTGCCTGATTATGAACCTCACGGATGGTAGCTGAGCAGCACACCACATGCTTTCACCAGTCTGGGCCATAAGTCATCTTGGATGCTGATATCGCCCATGGAAATGCTGGCCAGATGAGATCGCCTTCCGAAGGACACCTCTGCACCAAGCTCCATAGAGCGAAGTGAAAGAATGCCTAGGTGTGTGGCTGAAATCTTGTGCTGCATCAAGCCCGACCCCTGCCGTAACATCAAGTACAGCGAAAGTTGGAATTCCAATGAGCAGCGGATATCACTGAGCCTACCTTATCATATTGCAACTGTCGCGTCATCTTTCTTCTGCCGTTACGACAACCCCAGCAAAAGTTAGACACTCACTAGTAGTGGATATCGACCAGTCAATGATATTGCTACTGGTGGTCTCATCTTTGACACAAATGTAAGAACGTGCGAAATGGTGGAAAAAGCTTGTCCTCCTTGTACGGGTAACGTTGGTAAGGGACATCGCAATCAGCTCGTACTGTGAGTGCATATAGGGTGAGACGATGAGTAAAACCGAACGATCATTATCTAACAGTAAGGTACCCTCAGGTATCTAGGATGCTGTATGGTCTATCGTAAATGCACGATGCTGTGAAGGGACCGTCCTAGCCATACCGAACCAAATGTTTTGCCCATATACAATGCCTTCCATTCTGAATTCGGCAGTCTGTTAGTGTATGCCATCATTAACTCCGAGAACAAAGGAGAACTGAAGCGACGAGCTGTCGTCGTCTATGCGATTCGGGGTATCAATCAGAAGAACACAATTTCAACACATCAGCACACACACACAGAGATCAAGCGGCCACGGCCGCAGCAGTGTTGCTCTCCTCCACAACCAATCTCTCCCGCAGCGAGTCGCAGAACTGTTCAAATCCGCTGACAACATCCTTGCACTCAGCCGCACAGTTCCTTGCCTTGAGTTGATCTTCCACCTTCCTGTCTTGTAGCTCTTGCCTGGCGAGTTCTGCCCGCTCTCGCTCTCTTCGTAGATCTGCTACCATAGTTTGTGTCGTCCGAAGATGTCGTGCGGCATTATTGGTGTCGTGTTTTCCCATCTGAATAGTATCCGTGAGTTCCGATAGCTTCTTGATGACAACATCGTTCGCATGGTCGAGGCCACGGATGCCTTGCACGGCGGCTGGGTCGGGATATGGGAGGTCCTTGAGAAGCTCTTCCACCAGTGGAATTGCTGCTTCGATTGCTACCGGATCAAGCGGTACAGAGAAAGCGAAAGGTGATAGGAGGCTAGTGGAGAAGCTTTGCAGCATTTTGCTCTGCGCCAGTAAGTAGGATGCTTGGCTATTTGTTGCAGTCGTCAGTCGCTGTGCACCGGTCTCGAGCCCTGCTTGATTGCCCAAGTCCTGCAGCAGCGCGACAACTCTAGGAACAAGGGGATCTTCGGTCCTAGGAGTGCTTGTCGCAGCCATTCGCGCGATCATGTTCATGAGGTCCTCCAGGTCGGAAGTCATTTCCGTCTCATCGTCTTCTCCATCTGGTGATTTTCCACCACCGAAAGAGTTGCTCGATTTCCCACTCGATTTAGCACCCGCAGATATGTCGTAGTTAACATCGATACCGGAGTCTCTCGGTGGGCCACTTTCCTCTTCTTCATATGTTGTATACTCTTCTTCATCATCCAACTGATCTAACTCGTCTGCCAAATTTCCCATCCCGCTGTCAAGCCCCCGCTCATGACTTTCATCATCCGCTGGGGAGGTGAAATCAGCCGAGAGCTGAGAGGCATTCGAGAAGCGATTTTGTTTGCTCGATCGTGGCGTTACGGGGCTGCCGCCATGGTTGGACGAAAATGAACTGGTCCGCCTTCGGTACTGCTCGCGGTATGCCGTTGTCGACGGAGATGTGTCTAACGGCGACATGTATTGCCGAATTGGCGTAAGCGGCGGCGAGGTTGTGTTCATCTTATCGTCACCAAGAGGCTACGTCTACTCTTGTAGCGACAGGCCTATGTCGTCGGTATCGTGAAAATTGATGTTCCTGCCGGAGCGGATGCCAGCGCAGTTGCTGAGGTGGTCGGTCAGCAGAAATAGCGCCCAGTCCGGATCTTCGAGACAGCGGCAGCGTATATGTGCTCTTCTATGGAAGGCAACACGTTTGACCGCAAGGAGTGACGAACCCTGTCGCTGGGCTCTTCTTGGTGGAGACTCGAGGATTGGTTCATTTGCGGGTGTACCTGCGGCCAGACCGACACCGGGTGATCATGGGGGAACTGGAGCGTGCGGTCGCCGAGATGACGAAATGTGTCGAACCGCCGTTACAACGTGAATGCAACGGCACTACTGCTCCGGTCACATCACTCCATTCTTCTCGAAATGCCTGCTTCGCATGTGACGTGTAATGCATAGTGTATGAACGAGCCCTCAGTACAATGCCTGGCTGATGCTGGGTTTCATCGATTGATCATGTTTCTGCCAATACCCAAGTGAATCAAAGGCCATATTTACATAATAGACAAAGAGCGCTGTGCATCAAGATACCTCTTATGCCGAACAGGAGGTGTTTAATAAGTCATCACTGCGTTCAGGACTGAGCAGTTTGCCATGCCGGTACCCAAGTCGCTTTTGTGGCAGGCTCCATTGCCAAAGCCTCCACTTCTTCCTCCACTCTCGCTCTCTCGCGCTGGACAGTTTCCCGTTCTAACTTTACCATCACTTCCAGTTCCTTGAGCATGCCCTCGAGCAGTGCTCTGCAGTTGCCCATGAGCGAGGCAAGACTGGAGCTCTCGCGCTTATCATGCTCTCGAGGCGCTGGCGGCAGACTATCAAGCTCTCGTTGTAGAGCACGAACCTTCAGCGCCATGGACGTGTGCGTTTGTCGCCACACCTCGGGAAGAGAGCTCGCGAACCCAGATCTCGCACCACTGTATGCTGACTCGGCATCCTCAATCCATGTAGTGAACGTGGAGATTAAATCCGAATATCTGCTTTCGGGCTCCAGTAGCGCCGCTAGTGATGAGTGAACTCTGCTCAGCACCTGCAGGCTTTCTACTAAAAGCGCTTGATCCGGACACCAAGCATTCAGAGCTGTAACGTTGATAAGGCGTTGGTGCTCCAACTCGGCTACCCGAATGTCATCATAGTCCTTTTGTAATTTAGTGTGTCTACGACCAAGTTTTCGTTTGGCACTGGCGTCGTACTCCTGTACTGCCACTATAGAGGCCTGATGTAGTAGAGACAGCTGAAGCAGCTCAACCTGCGTTCTTGACATGTCACTGGTCATAGGCTCGTCGGTCATTGCTGGTGCTAGTGTGGGCTTGCTCGAACGGACGGTCGGTATTGGTGGCTTTGGCAAAGCAGACTTTGCAGGCGAATAGTGCTGCTGGAAAGTGTTGAACTGCGGGCGAGCAAGACCAGATACCTGAGGTCTAGAACCTGCATTGGCAGGCTGTCGTGGGCTGGTAGACGTCGATCGACGTGGCGGCGAGCCCTTCCCCGACGCTTGACTCGTGGCTACCGATGGTTGTCGTCCATGCCCCTTTGCTATTGAAGACTTCTTGTCAGAGTTTGATGCGGAGGATAGCACGGTACTCGTGCTACCCGTCCTGGCATGCGCATCTTGACCTCTGCTCTGCACGCTTGGCGTTCGCGTCAGGCTCCTCAAGGCTGATGCTTGCTCTTGACCCCTGGAGGTAGTTGGTCTGTGGGAAAGCGATCCGGTTCTCTCAGGGATTGCATGACCTCCCCCAACACGCTTCGTCGACGAATCGGCCCTTACAGACGATGTCATGCGAGCGTGAGTCGACTTGGCAGCATTTGTGAAAGCCCCATACATGGAAGCCGGTCTGGAGGACTTGATGCCTGACGAGGGGGGTGGCATTGCTTTCCGACTCAACTCGCCCATGGCAGGCCGACAAGGCTCTTCCGCTATGGACCCGGACCTGTTGACCCATTTCTGGGTTTCCTCCTCTTGATCATCTTGTGTCCCCTTCTCTTCCGAAGACGAGCTTCGAGAGAATTGTGGTAATAGGCTTCTCCTTTTTGATATCTTCGAAGTCAATGTTGTGGCACCTTGGCTGGCAGTGCCATTGTTCCCGTCGGGAGACTTTGGATTGGACATGGGTGCCTGTACAGAGGTCCATACATGAGCCAGCGCGCGTTGTGTCGTTCCTGTCGGTACACTCACCTCGATCATCGAGAATGGCCGATTTGGCCGACGTACAGCAGGCAACTTACTGGGAGAAGTCATGGTCATGTCAGAGGTTGGAAGCACAACATGAATCAGAGCACACCCCTGATCAAGAGTGTTTTGTTTACCCCCGGCGTACCTGGTTTCACATGCACTACACCCATGCCTCCTCGCTCATGCAGGGTCGGTGTTTCAGGTGATGCAAGGCACTGCAACTGCATGAGCGCGGAATTCATTCCACTACACTTACACACTTACACCACGCCATGCGACCAAACAACATATATCGACTTCACTTGCAATTACACGTAGATTTCTCCTCCAGAACAAACGACGACATGCCGCCATCCACCAGCGCACCGATGTTGGTAGCAGCGACTACCGATCGGTCATATGCACTCAGCATGAAAATCCCACCAACATCATTCCATGCATGCGGCATGTGCGCAGTTTGTGGACATCACAAGTGAGTTTGACAAACATCGTGTGTGATGGCAGCGTGGCAGCATATCATCAGGCATCCCTTCTCCCAGTCACACGACAACACCTTTGCCTACGCGTGATCCAGTCCTCTCCTCCTTCGGGGGGGTACAAGAAAATGCACTTCCTTTCACTGACATTGGTTGACTTACCGTCCACCAATACAATCGCATCATCAACAAGAGAGACCTCCGGAATATGAGCCACTCAACGGTGTTCAATTCCTTGTGGTACATGATGGAACGTACTTACACGTCCCCACACATGCATAACCAGCTGTGACATCCTCGACAAGTTCAGTGACACCAGTTCACTGCTCAAAGCAGGATTGAGCCTGAGCGCTGCTGCAGTGCCAAAAGGGCAGTGGCAATCAGTCATGTCAACATTAACAAGACGTACTTAAGGTGACTCGGTTGCAAGTCACTTGGTCAATCCAGAAACCCACTCCTTGCAAGAGTTGGAAGAAGATCATATCTAACACAATTATTAGCGAATGCACCTGCTCGTCCCCTCCATTGACACCAACGAGTGTCGCTCATGTTGAGACTTCTCCAGCAGCGGATAAAACTACTCTTAAATCCTGTGATTTCGATTGGGATTTCCCTGAAGACTTCAATGCGGCATACTACCCTACCATGCGTAATTCTCGAGTCGATGGTGCGAAGTCTCGCCAATCAGCACCTTCAAGCACCACAGCGCACCCTGTGACCGACCAGGATTATCCTGTGGTCGACAAAGAGACACAAATGAAGCACGCAAAACTCACCCTACGACAGCACAAAGTCTCGCAGCTGGAGCGTGCTACTCAGAACCGCGCGAAACAGCTTGACCGTCCTGAAAATAAGGCGGGTAACCACGGAAAAGCCAAGAAGCATTCCAGGAGCATCGTGGAGAGTCAAGCATCCAAGATCGAAGCTCTAGAGGCGCAGCTGCGAGGATTAACCGAGCAGTATGCGTACGCATTACAACAACCAACAACAATGGATCACGCGAGGTATGCCAGCTTGCCTGAACCACATCCAATACACGAGTCATATACGCACGATGTGGAAGATAGCGCGCAATGGGTCCAGGACCACTACGGACCCCATGGAGAGATCATGTTGCTCAGGCAAAGCGTTGAGGCAAGAGACCAGGAAATTAACAGATTGAAGATGGAACTGATGGGTCAAGCTGCCAACTCAAGCTCAAGTCTCGTGTTCCAGGCCTCTGTAGGCGAGGCTGTCAGACGTGAAAGGACCATGGATGCTTTCGTGATCGAGGCAATGCGAGAGGCGCTCGTGAAGCACGGCGGACAGTCTGACAGCCTTCCGAAAGTGGTCGTGGACGAAGATCAGTTCGGTTCCAAGGCTGCAAAAGACAACTTTGAAACCGAGGCACTGCAGGAAAGGCTCAGACGCATTCTTGGAGGAAACGGGGAGGGGTGATTGGGCTCTTTGAGGGGTTCAGAAATGGCACCGCTTGCCTGATTGAGGTGGATTTGGTGTTCGGTCTGCCTGGGGTACAACTCATGATAGAACTGTCAAGGGGCGAAACTGTCACGCTGTGCTAGTGGCTTGAGCTCAGTGCATAGTCAAGGGATGCTCTTCTTCGATCGATTGTTAATAGTTGATCTCAACAAGTGCCACATTATAGATGTGTAACTGTACTGAAGAAATGCCATGAAGTGAATATTCCATGCGCACGTGAACGTGGTCTCACGCCGGCGTGCCGCGCTCATCTGGGGTAAATCATAGCAGACCATCAGACTCTCTCACACAACTTTTATTTGTTCATGTTTCAGGACATTAACTCTCGTGCGGCAATTAAATACTGCCGGCACACCTGCCGCCGAAAGTAGAGATGCCTCCGCGATCCCGCACTGGATGGTAAGATATCTCGTCCTCGATCATCACATCAGCGAGCATAGCAATTTCCGGCTAACCTTCCAATTCAGCCTGACTTGCCGTCAACGCAAGGTAGGATGATATCAGAAGTTCAATTGCAATCCATCTATCGAGCTGACCTTCAGGCATTAGCTGAAATGCGACGAGCAACGACCGGTGTGCTCGCAATGTATCAAGGCGCAACGACCATGTGTTCCCAGCTCAGGCATCACCTTCCGGCACCAACAAAACCCGTCGATGAATGGCACGAATAGCGATGACGGGAATCTGAAGAGCTTCTATGGTTATAAAGAGACGTTCAAGGAGGGAACGCAATGGGTCAAGATTCCTCCACAGCTTACCTTTGTGCACACACGGAATCCGTACGAGGATGGTGAAGAGGGCTATGAAAGAGATGGACGACTACAGATGGCCGATACTTTAGGTGGTGTTGGGCCAATGGTAGATACTGGTTATGACCGGATGCCTTCAATGGATAACGTCGCCGATATGCAGAGCTCGGCAAGTGCAACTTACGATAACATCAGTGAAAGACTTATGGCTGGATTGGTATCTGCGGCACAGACTGCTGTGGCCGAGAGCTCGAGTCGATTGCAGGATGATGGAAGGCCGAATGACTACGACCATGGTGCACAATCATCCCCTCAGTACGCAGCTCGTGGTCTCCAAGCATTGAGCACCGTGGCTAGTCAGGACCAGTACAGCACCTTGGAGACTTCTCCTGTACGCGTTCCAGCTGCGGGAACCACAGTGTCCACTTCGCCGCATCAAAGTACTGTTGCGGTCACGAAGCAAATTTTCGATCAAGCACTCAACCCACCCACAACTTTGTCTTCCGCCGCGGACAGCAATATCGACCCCAGGTTGCATGCTGTTGCACCTATATCGCCGGCCTATCAAGTACCACCTTCAAATCTAGATGAACCCCAAGGACCCTCATGAGCATGCCCTTTACTGCACTACATCGCCGATCAGTAGTCCTGGCCTGTCTCCACAAGAACCAGTCGAACACGATTCGTCACAAGGCACAAAGGTCGAATTACCGATTTCGGAGACCTTGTCACCGCGTTGAGTTTGGCGATTGTTTCGCCGATCTTGATTCTGCCTACTTCAGTTCGAACAATATGAACCGTAGACCAGCTACGCAACACTGCGTGACACAGGTTATGTGTTTCTGCCAATAAGAGCGACGGTTGAGCCTCTTGCATGCACGCTTCAGCCTCCAACACCGCCAGATATTCTTTTGAAGGAGCGCAGCCTAATCTTGTGTCCACCATACTGCTACCTCATCTGCACGGCTCTCTCATGGACGTCATACTTTGGTTCCAATCGCAAGAGTACGACCAGCTACAGTGTCCAACCTACCCGTGCATGCTTAGCATGCGCCTATACAACTGCTTCTTGGTGTATTCTATATGCTGCTTACTGAAACGAGTTGCAGTAATGTGCGATCGTAGATCGTATCACCAGCGGTCGGCGATTTGGTGGGAGATCGTTTCAAGCCGCCAAATCTGATATCGATCTGATCCACAATGTGCTTTGACCGCGGGTGTTATGGCATGGATCTTTGGGTGCAGGTTTGTTGGGAGCTGTGAAATGTGCTCGGTCAGCCTAAGCACAGACAAGCCTTTTGCCCGACCTATGAATGCACGCAGCATAAGCTTATCCATCAATAGCAACATCGCGTGCAAGGGTCGACTATTTGCCCGCATTCACCTTTCCAGATCATTCGGGTAATTTCGTTCAATGTTAGGCAACCTCAAGAATGACTTTGATCAACCCTACATGTGCCATCCCCAGATCTCCAGTCCCGCCTCCTGTATTCCGCCCCCTTATGATAGGGTAACGATTGCTCTCGATGCTGTGTCTGACTTTCAAGCTTATGCGCCACACTTGGAAAATTGGAACAGGTCGGCACATCCGATGCACAAGTATCTCAAGTCCTGCTGGCTAACGTCTCCAAGCTCTCTGAGAGGATGGCACAAACTTCACTTCGGAACAACTCGCAACGCACGGCTTCTCTATGGCTCAAAAGGTCCGGGCGCAAGACGAGTCACAGCACACGGATTGCAAATGCTCCCAGCATATTCGCCTTTGCCACAGTCGAGCGCTGCAGTCACGACTTTACACACCACTCATGTTGTCTGATACATGCTTATAGATCATTCTGTCAGTCGAGCTCTTCTGATTACTAGCATGGAAAGCTCAATTGAAGGAGGTATAAAGAATTCTTCGTTTTTGTACTTCTGTGACTTCTCTCTCTTCCTTCCTCACCCTCAATTGAGACTCGGTATGTGATCCTGCCCCTTCCCCTGATTTCAGCGATGAGCGTTCTCGTATCTCGACTTTATCAGTGGCATGATCGTCTTGCTTTCTCATATCCACAACACCACATTCGCATAGCACTGACTCATGACCTCACAGCAAAGCCCACAAAGCCCACACAATCTCACATAACGTAAGTCCCACTTGCCGCGGTATTCTCGAACCAATACACTGACCACACCCAATAGGCTCACGCACAAGCACTATCGCCTCACAGCATCTTGCCTACCGTACAAGCACTTCAATTCTCCAAAGTAGACAGTATGGGTATCACCGGTTCGCCAGTGTGGATCAAGAAAACCAAGAAGCGCGCCTTCAAGGTGTATCGCGATCCTCCATCTCCGCCTCGCGGGCTGAAACCTTTGGCAAAGATCCCGGTCACGCCGGTGCGTGGATTCTTGAGGGTATCCATCGTGCCCAGAGCACCGTGGAAGGCCAAACATGCACGCATTCTCTCGCCAGAGGAATCGCGCCGGGCCACTGCTTTCCTGGAAGCCCGCAAACGGCTCTTTCAGGATTGATTCGGGATCTTGTACGTGTCGCTTTGGCGACCGTGTAGACCTTCGAAACAGATAATTTTTGCCATCCACCGTGCAGGCGCTGAGCTTTGCGACGTCTCTGACTTCGCGGGGTCGATGATGCGCTGGTGGCTCACCAGGTGAACCCCCTCTGCTTTGCAGGGGGTGGCCTTGTCGATGAGAGTGCGCCTCACCGTGGCGACAAGGTGGAACCTCCAGTCGACGACTTGCCATCATGCCTTGATACTCGGCAGAGGCGGTCGTTGTACTGGAGAGCTAAGACACTCTCGATCGCGGTAGACGTCATCGGTATAGCATGAGCAACAGCTGATCTTTCCTGTGGGGAATGCATGTTTGAGCCAGCTCGAAAACAGTCTTGCGAATGTAGAGTACCACGACTTCGTGTTCTTTTTCGTCGCGGTCATCACCTCGGTTCGACTGACCTATGATTATGCGCTCTTGCTATTCATGGCCGAAGGCCGTCTTGCTCTATATGGCTACCAACGTAGGTGGAGATGCACAGTAACGCCGGCAATCCCTTCTTGTGCACGTCTGACTTCACTCGTTCTTTCGTCACAAGGACATTGCGTCTGCACCCCGAACTCCATGCCTCCGCTTCTATTGCCACGCTGTGTTCTGAAAAACATGGCGGTGCACAGCCGTTCACAGCACCGTCGCATTTGCTGTAGAAATGACTATATGATTGGCCATTTTCTCCAATACCCTCCGTGAAGGATCTGGTGCAACATCTTTTCAAGCCAGCTGAATGAGATGGAAGCCACTGGACTTAGCTATACCACAGCCAGGCCGGAGTATGATGGAAAGTGAAAATGAGAAGTACCCCATATACAGAGTTGCCAACTGTGCCGGCGGGCGAATTGAACAGAAAGAGCGACCAATGCCTATGAACTTGGAAAAGCGCAATATATTGTTCTTCGCTGCAACGATGTTGCTGCTACCAGCATCTGACGTTCGTGCGAATACTGAGCGGCACGTACATACCTGTGTGGCTGTTCCTTTTGAGTAACGACAACTGAGTGAGATATGACTATAGCTTTCTCGCAGCCCAGTAGCGACTGAAGCTGTTTCTGCATACAGGCATACGTAGGCGACAAAACCGGCAGCTTGCGAGTGGATTCGTTGAAGGTCAATTTAGACTTCTGGCTTCCTGGCCGGCACGGTTGGGTACTTCAATATCAGAAGCTTGGTAAGGTATAACTCTAGTGAGCGCCTAAGGTGTGATGGGAGCGTCCAGACATTCAGCAGCATGCTTCTAAAGAGATTTGAGAACTAGGACGTAGTGTGGTCCCACAAACTCCGCCGGGACGAGCGCTTGTGATCACCTCGACAGGGTTGTTCTTCAGTAGATAATTGTCCATTCGCGATGAACATTGGACAGTCCTCCCAGCACGGGTGAACGCCTTTACAGCACGGGTGGACGCCTCTAGTGCCCGTGTGTGATATAGCATCCTTGCTAACAAGTCTTGGTCTTGGCACTAGAAATCGCGACCTCGCTTGCCCCTCGCAGCGATCCGTCGATCCCTGGTCTGCTGTTCACAGTCTTGCAATCTAGCCAGCAAGTATATCTTCATCCACTATTGGGCCCTTCGAATCCGTTTTTAACGAGTCACGATCATCGAAAAACCAGCGATCCGGGAGAGGCGCAGCAACCAGAAGTAACAAAACGGCCGTTGATCGAGCAGGGTTGTGAAAGCCACGCACAGCCGGCGAAGGGAAGCTCCACGAGGACTGCGCATGAATCTGTAGGTACACCCCGTCCTGTTTTTATAGTTACGATGCACTGTGATGCAGAGTGATACATCGAATGGTGGGGTCCTCGCCAGTCATCTGCCCACCTCTCTGCTCGAGGGTAAGTGGCGCTCGCACGATGGATCGACTTTGGAGCATGGCTGCGGCGACAAGGACGGAGGATAGTGTTATGGCTGCGGATGTGTGTAGTATGCCGTGAAACAATAAGTCATGGCAGAAGACACGGAGGTCATGACATTGACGATGATGGGAGCGGTCATGGTAGGCGACCGGTGGACTTGGCGTTGCAGCAGCACAAGAAGAGCAGTGCAGGTCAGGAAGTGACTCGCCACGCCTGCTCGACTTCACCTCAAGTCTTTCAACCTCACATTACCTGGTCGGATTGCTCGTTGCTACTCTTCGTACTACAGGGGGCCAACCCTGTCGACATCAGTACCACGAGCGACATCCAACGTTCCTTCACTATCGTTCTCTTTCCTTTCCCTCACCGAGCATCAACACCGAAGGCCAATGCTTGCTCCCTGCGAAAATTACACCCGTCAAGACACCACTATCTGGGCTGCATACACACCCTCCATTTCGCAAGGATCTCTGCGTAACGCTGACCGCTAACCATGTCATTCCCGTTAGGCGTCGTTGCGTATCCGTCCGCCATCAGTGAGCAAGACTCAGAGCCACCTACCACTACTCGAAGCTTCAATAGCTTTCTATTCCGGACTTCAAAGACATTTGACGAATCACCGACTAGTGCCATTCGCAAGTCTGCGGACACACCTGGCTCTCCCGAGTCAGCAGAATCTGCGAGCAAGTCGTTGTTATCATCTGCTAGGAAGTGGCGTGCTTCAAAGAAGAACCAGAGCCCGCAGACGGACGAATTCTCGCTGGGTGGTAGGCACATTCGAGCCGACTCGAAAACGTCTACTCGTGTCAGTACACCGGCCACCATCGTTGCCGACGGAGCATCGGTATCAGACGTCCAGTCAGTTGAGGTAGTGGAAATTCTTGGGACCTCGTCACTTGATTCCAGCAGTGATCAATCAAGTCCAAGCAGCGATACACCAAAGCACGTACCCATTGTCGTTCCACACTATGTCCCTTTAGTACAGGAACGTTCTCTGGACCGGTCTACAGTGCCAACACTCGCATCGACAAGCACTGGTGACAGCTTCTCGGCTGATCTCTCCGATTTGCCTGTTACGCCCTTGGCCAAGTGCCACAAATCGGAAGCATCGAGCACATCGAAAGCGAGGCATGTGGAGATCCGGATTCCGAGCTGGGCGCATCCGGTCTTGAAGCAAACAAAAGAGCCACCTCGGGTGTCGTTGAACAGTTCTGTCTTTTTTGACCCTTTCCGCAATATTGTGGAGCTCGCCCCACAAACACCCTGTACGCAAGGAGTACCAACACCCGCAGAGTCGCTCCTCCAATCATCACCATCTGAGACAATGTCTCGATCCAACCTTGATCTAAGCCGGACAAGCACCATAGACTCCAGCATATCGCAGCCATCAGAGGATACTTCCTTACCGAGCCGCTCGACCAACGCCTCAAGCACTCAACTTCCAGGCGCCAGCAGCAGCCAGTCCAGCCTTGTTGCCGCCCGTCAATATGAGTCCGCAATAGATGCGGAAGTTGACGGTGAAGAGCACGGCTTAGGTGGTCTCACACCCTCGCAGTCACAAGGTGTGCAACCAAACCCGAACCAAGCTGGCCCTGGCACAGTTGCATCAACCTTGTCCGGTTTGGTGTGTAACGTTTACCGCACTACCGGAAGGGAGCCCCATCCTCTAGTGGGCGCGACGACCACTGTGCTCGGCGATAAGCTGTACGTCTTTGGTGGCCGTCGTTTATCGCGTACCAAACCACAATTGACTTCAAGTCTCTACGAGCTGGATTTGATCCAACGCCATTGGACCAAGCTTGATGTCACAGGGGACATTCCCGCACCACGGTACTTCCACAGCGTTTGCTCGTTAGGAGACACGGAACTCGTCTGTTATGGAGGCATGTCACCCTTGCGACCAAACAGCCCAGACTCCGAGATAGTCGTGATGTCGGATATCCACATGTACGATGTACCATCGAAAACCTGGACTCAGGTGATGACAGCAGACGCACCTCAAGGTCGCTATGCGCATTGCGCCGCTATCCTCCCATCTTCAGCAGTCTTTGTCTCTCCTTCCGCCCCTATGTCAGCGATAAATCACAATCCTGCAGGTGCAAAACCCAATCAGGGTTCGCTCGGCATATCTTTGGATGGTACTGGTGGTGCGGAAATGGTCGTCGTTGGTGGCCAAGACAGCACGAATCGCTATATCGAGCAAGTCAGTGTCTTCAACTTTCGAAGCCTGAAATGGACAGGCACGACTGGCATGGGCCGTAGTTGTGGAGCATACCGTAGTGTGGTGACTCCACTCACTACGATGAAAGCAGCCGAGATCGGAGCTGGATCACAAGAGGTCATGGAGACTGAAACGGCGGAAGAGGATTCGGACACCATCGGTTCTGGTGCTCCAATGTTGATCTACTCCAACTATAACTTTCTGGACGTGAAACTTGAGCTGCAGATCCGATTGACGGATGGCACGTTGACGGAAAAGCCACTGCAGACTGGGGTCTCACCGCCCGGTCTGCGCTTTCCCAACGGAGGTGTGATCGGACACCACTTTGTCGTATCTGGCACGTTCCTCACGTCTTCTCAGCATGAGTACGCTCTGTGGGCACTTGATCTTCGAACGCTGGTGTGGAGTCGAATAGATGCAGGAGGCAGCATATTCAGTCAAGGAAGCTGGAACCGAGGTGTTCTATGGAGCCGACGAAACTCCTTCGTCATCTTGGGCAACAGGAAGCGCAGTCTCATGGACGACTACAACAACCGTCGTATCAACTTCTCAAACATTTGCACGGTGGAGTTAGAAGCTTTCGGGATGTATGCGAATCCCAGGCGGGTCGAGCCAACTTCACAATTCACCTCGTCCGGCGCAGATGCCAATAAGATGGCCGGGATCGTTTCGCCCTCAGGCCGAACACTGTCCGACGCTGCTAAGGAACTGGGTTCGCTATCTCTGGCTGTTCGTGAGTTGGCGGATATGGACTTTCTGGCCGTTGACGGGACTCGTATACCCGTGAACTCCCGTCTAATTGTGCGCAGATGGGGCCCATACTTTACAGATCTTCTCAAAGATTCGTCAAAATCTGCATCGGAGGACGCGACTGCTTTACGCACAGGAGCTCACAGTAGCGCCTCGCGAAACTCCAGCATCACCATCACGCCGAGTGTAAACTCGCAAGCTACGACTCTGAACAACCAAAACGTTACGGAATCAGTTGACGCCAACATGGCATCACCCTCGACCAGACCACGACTCCTCTACCTACCTCATACTGCACCGACACTACATGCACTATTGCACTTCCTGTATACCTCGACGCTACCATCACCACCATCATCCCTTGCGACACCTCAGATTTTCTGTTCCTTGTTGCAGCTTGCAAGGCCGTACAAGATCGATGGTCTGATCGAAGCAGTCGTCGAACGTCTTCATGAATCTCTGGACGGCCGGAACGCTGCGGCAATCTTCAACGCCGCAGCTATGGGTGCCGGTGGTGGCGAGGGAGTGCTCTTCAGCTCAACAACGTTGCAAAATCGTGGCTCACTGGTGCCACCACGTGTAGCCAGTCTTCAGAATATTGGCGCTCTTACCAACGGCGGGATGCGTGGTGCGGCCAACCTACGGATCAACACGGAGATGGCCAATGGCCGAAATACCCGGAACACCGTTCGTGCGGGTGACCCCATGTCCGGCGAGAACTCTGACGACGATGTGCCAAGCAGTGCACATACGGATACCAGTATGAGTGATCTCGAGAACGGACTGAGCTCCACAAGCCTCCGACCCAGCCGCAATCAAGAGATCTGGCGTGGCGGGCTCAGTACCGTGGTTGGCTTGCAGAAGAGAGGTCTGCGTGGATTGATGGAGGGCAGACGTCTCAGAGAACGCGAAAAGGAGGAGAGTGCTCAAAACGGGTTGGGCATTGCATAAGAACGGATGAACGCAAGGCGAGAACGACCGACATCTCGGAATAGCGTATTGAGGCAGATCAAAGCGTTGCAACATTGTTTGGCGGTCTATATCAAAGGGAAAAGAAACTGATATCATGGCTTACGCATAGTTCACTGCATGTAGGGGACATCTGGGAGGAGTTGTGGCGGGACATCTAGCTCGAAAAGCAATGCGGCATGCAGCAAGATGTGATGAGGGTGAGTTTCGGTTCGAGTTAGTCTATCATGGAAGTATATATGGTATACAGATGAAGTCTATATTGCTGTCTTCAGAATATTGTTAGTGTATTTATCTCTCCGACCTCAGTCTCCTGTCTCTCCCGTCTCTCCCGTCACATGATGAAATTGGGACTCGAACTGAGATCATGCTTATGTAAGGCAGGCAAGGTGGGGGTTGATGGCGGGGTCGTTGCAGTCGAGACTTTGGTGGATTCCATTCGCCGTCTCGCGGCTGTTTGCGACTGCTCAGACGTGACGCTCGGCGCCACATCCACAACACCCACTTTGACCCTCTCGAAAAAAAGTTCGCCGATTGCGTGATCGATGGGGACAAACCAGACCTTGGGACGTCTCCGTAGTCTGGGCCAATGCTATCGTAATCATAACAATCAACTCTTGAGTTCAATCTCTTCTTGATCTTTCTTCCTTTCTCTTTCCCATACTATATACCCCATCATTTCATACCACTTACCAGACCTCAAATCCACACATCAATCACCCTATATACAATCGCCATCATGACTGACCGTCCAGCACCCCTCCGCCTCGGCACCGTCGCCCCCAACTTCGACGCCGAGACCACTGGTGGTAAGTGGATAGCATAGCATCGCCCATCAAGATGGCGACGACAACGGCGGCGACCAGTCAGGCTGACCACAGTCGATCTAGGCCCCATCAACTTCCACGAGTTCATCGGCGACGGCTGGGTCGTGCTCTTCTCCCACCCAGAGGACTACACTCCCGTCTGCACCACCGAGCTCGGCGCCTTCGCCAAGCTCGAGCCTGAGTTCACCAAGCGCGGCGTCAAGCTCATTGGCCTGAGCGCCAACACGATCGAGAGCCACGGCGGCTGGATCAAGGACATCAACGAGATTTCCGGCAGCAACCTCAAATTCCCCATCATTGGTGACAAGGAGCGCAAGATCGCCTTGGCATATGACATGTATGTTGTTTCGTCCATTTTCTGCATTCTAGTGGAGCCGCAAGTAGTAGTAGCAGTCGTCTGATTTCCCCAACAGGATCGACCACCAAGACGCAACCAACGTCGACGAGAAGGGCATCGCCTTCACCATCCGCAGCGTCTTCATCATCGACCCCAAGAAGACCATCCGCACCATCCTCTCCTACCCAGCCAGCACCGGCCGCAACACCGCCGAAGTCCTGCGCATCGTCGACTCCCTGCAGACTGGTGACAAGCACCGCGTAACCACCCCGATCAACTGGGTGCCCGGTATGTTCCGCTCTTTCTCTCGTAATCCTCATCACATCACTAACGAAAGCGATCAATTCAACAGGCGACGACGTGATTGTTCACCCTAGCGTCAAGAGCCCCGAGGCCGAGCAGCTGTTCCCCAAGATCAAGGTCGTCAAGCCCTACCTGCGCTTCACCCCACTACCCCACGAGGAGACCAGCGTCGCCGTCTGACTGGGCGACTACAAGTTCCGCGAAACGTGGGCGAACGAGTGGGGAAGAGTGGTTTAGAGAAATTAGACCCGAGGTGGAGGAAAGCGGAGGGAGTGGTTTTGGACCGCATGGGATGAGAAGAAGTAGATACGACGTTGGTTCTATGAGACGTGAGATGTGAATATGAGATATACCATTACGCTTGCTTTCGATCACCCTGTGGCATTCATTGTGTCGTGTCCTGCTTTCAGACGTGGGTGTCACCTTATTGCTAACGGACTGCAAGCGATCTTCAATGCCAGCGATACGTGCACAGTCTATTGTGTAGGAGTGTCTAAGCTGGAGACACTCCTATTCGAAGCCGGTGATGATAGTAAGCGAAGTAGTGGTAGAGTCCCGTTCACCACTTATATCACCGCAAACGCACTCGCGTAGCTAACACTACTGTCGCTCACGACCTCAACCTCGCTACTGCGCTCATACCGCACGAACTTGAACCGTCCAGCGTCCTTTCCCCCCTCGGAGCCTCGCACCGCTTCTACTGCCGCCATCATGACCCCGATCGGATGCCGTCCGCACACCGTATTCCCATTGCCCTCCAAGCACTCCAGCCAGCCATCATGGCTCCCGCGCTCGCACGCCCCGATACACTCAAAGTCGACTGCGCGGATGCTCTCGTGGATGGGCGGGTTCTGTGGCGCGCGGGCGGAGGCGGACAGGTTTATGGCCGGCGGCAGCGACGGTGTGGGTCCCGTGGGCGCCGGCTGGTAGAAGGTGTAGCGGAAGCGCAGGCCCCAGTGCGCGAAGTCGGACGAGATGACAAAGGCGCTGGTCGGGTCGGCGAGGTACGGGGCGAGCAGACCGCCGAGACGCTTCTCGGTCGCTGCGGACGTGTTGCCGATCATGATGGGGACGAGGAGGGGGAAGGAGGACGGGGAGGGGAAGACTCTGAGCAGGGGAGAATTAGTGGTGGATTTGTGGGAATGTAGGTTTGGACGGTGAATTACCTGGAGAGAGTCTTGTAGATGTAGGGCAGGTGCATCTCCAGACTGTGTTCTTCCTCGTCCACGGACTGGGACATCCATTCGAACTGGCCTGATTTGTGGAGCTCGGCAGTGGTATCACGGTCGACGGCCAGGTTTCCCAATGGAGTGGCATACTGAGTGCAGCGTGACAGTGCGGCTTTCGTCAGGTAGTGGTGATGCGAAGGTCCGAGCAAGAAGACCCTTTTTCTGTGTGCTGTTAGGGGCCATGCATGATCATTATCGCTGATGTCTTCGGCGCGAAGTGGAAGCGAGAAGGACGGAGCTCCTCAGCATAAAAAGACAATAGAATTACACTTGCTTTCGCCAACAGCCTTGAAAGAAGGCAGAACAAGTAAGAGACCTGTCTTATCACTTACGCTTTGGTAACGTCCCAGGCTTTGTACGCATACGCTGCAGCCGGCCCGGAATACGAATAGCCAGCATGCCTGGAGACATCTCAGTACCACGGCCAGGCATGGGCATGAACGGAATTCATCTCAAACAGACGTACGGCGCAATGATTATTCTTGCTCCTGGTCCTGGTAGTTCTCCAATCGTTTCGCCATCTGATTCTGGCCCTATGCATTGGACTGGCGTTTTGACTTTCGCGAGCCAGCCCTCTAGCTGAGAATCCAGCTGCGACTTTGAAGCAGTGTACCAGGAGCCGGCATGGCTGGCCTCACGGACAATGTCGTGCTTGGACATGTTTCTATTCTTTCTGACGCCCAGTGATTGTAGATGTGTTGGCCATGCTGCTTCGACGTCGGTCTCGTGCTCACGTAGATATGTGTTTATCCTGGAATGGAGCGCATATCTCATCCCAGGCGCGCGACGCGAGCAGCTAGAAATCAATGAACGCGTGAAGCTGCCACACCTCATATCATCAGCTCTGTATACGTTGACAGCAACTATTCTTCTGGATCGATTGTCCAGCATTTCCAACAGTATACAGCGACGCCCTTGAATATCAACAGCCGAAGACAAAATGGCGCTCAAACGAAAACGCTCCTCCGCGGCCTTCTCCACCACTGTCCACATCGACCCCAACATGACGTCCGTCCCATTCTACTACCAGACACAAAAGCCCATTGAACCCATTTACCAAAAGCCTACCTGGTGTTTTCCCACCTACGATGAGTATTCCACGCAAAACACTCTCAACTCGCGTACCCGCAAGCGGCACCGCGACGACAGACCGGACGAACAATCGGTCTATGGTGGGTGGCTCGGCGCCGTCATGAACATGAGCACTTTAGCTGACATATGTCGCTGTGCAGCAAGCACGATGGAGAAACTTTACGAAGCCCAACGTCAAAACCCGCGGGTGGAACCTGCCCCAAGCCAGCCTGTACCCAGCGAACCCGTGGTGGTAGAGCCGAAGCCGCAAAGAACCACTCTACATCGATTCTGGAATATCGCTCAGTCTCCAGCTGCATCGCCTTCGCGACTGGAAGTGATGACTTCTGAAAGATCAGCGGCGGGCCTTTCGGACTGGGAGTTGCGGTGCGAAGATTGCGATCGCGGCCTCAGAACCGAAGATGGCATGGATATCGACGACGAAAGCGGGTTGATCTGTCAGAGATGCAGACGGCATGTCTGTGATGGCTGCGCTGTGTCGTGGAATGAGAGGATATGTCTGCCATGCGCTTGTCGATGAAGGAGACTTCGTTTATTTGAACGACGTTGTGCGAAAAGCTCGCGCAATATGATTATTATTGGCGGATCTATTACCTCACTGCCTAATGGAGCCAATATATGACTACGGAAACGATATTGACGAACTATGCTACAAGTAGACAATGCCTCTCTGTTGAGCTTATCGGCCCAATGAATCCGAGCTCACATGCTGCTGTCCGAGTTTCACGTTATTGAGCAGGGTCTCCTGAGAGACAAATTGTCGGTTGGCTAATAACCTTGGCCCTGGACGACCCCACTACTTTGATCGACCTTGCCATCAGCGCATGCCCCATTCGCAGGCTTCATAAAGACCGCTGTCTGATCTGGGAAGGCAGAAAACCAACAAATGCAACAGTCTGGGTAGTCGTTGGTGATCGGCTGCACTGTGTCTGCGCAGGTAAAATCTCCAGGTTCGCCTAGGACACTCTGGAATGGATTCGCCGCTTCTGGTTTGGTGACTGTCATCTTGTATTCGCCGCAATCTCCCGTCCTAAGCATGCCTCCGAGCTTGGCGTCCGTAGTGTCCGTCTGGCAGTCATTGAGGATAATCGAAAGGCGACTGACGCAGTCCTCCTTCCCGTTGAACTTGCCCATGCAAGGCAGAGATGAGAATGCAACGCGGAGCCAAAGCCAGTCCGACGACCCGGAAGCAACGAGCGGGTAGCTGCTCTCAATGTGGAACTGCTTGGGTCAGCCGCCATCTGATTCGCTCTGATCTCCCATTGCAATGAACGGGACGAACGTAGCGTTGAGCGTATCTTGCTGGCAGAATTCAGAGATGAGCCCCGTGGCGTAGTTCTGAAGAAAGGGAAATCCTGTGGTCGCGCAGCTTGGGGCCGATGTAGTCACCCCGCCAGACATGATGATGGGCGCGAGGTTCGAGGTGATTACGACGTTAGCGACAGTGGTGGAAGAGAGGCTTTGTGCCGAACTTGTCGTGATGCTCGACGCACGAGGATGCTGACGCGAGGAAGACCAACCAAATCACGAGGAGCAAGAGGCATGTACTTTGGGCATGGAGAATGTGTATTTGAAGAAGGATTGCAACATTGTCTGATTGAGAATGCTTAATCTTATACCATGTCCTCACGCAAGGAGGCTGGTTACAATGAAGTGTCTTGCGCTTGTCCTTCGCAACATCAATGCCGTATGCCCCCTCGCACTACATCCTTACTTCGCGTACTCACATTATGGATAACTCCTTGCTCGATACCTCACTACTATTCCTCTCCAACATCACATGAAGATGCACAATACGAAAATGCACTCGAACCTCTGCGTTGGAAAAGGATGAGCACAAGAGAATGGGGCCCTTGCTGTAATCGATACACTGCCCGGAGCATGCCAAATGCTACAACTGCCAGACCCCTCTCTGGAGTAAAGATATAGCTCGTTAGACATGATTTACGTTAGGCGATCGAGGCATACACGTCCGTCTCGGCCATCAAGGACATCCCGTCACCATTCGAAG
The DNA here is from genome assembly GCA_003012245.1 of Microcyclospora tardicrescens. NCBI lineage: Eukaryota > Fungi > Ascomycota > Dothideomycetes > Capnodiales > Microcyclospora > Microcyclospora tardicrescens. The sequence goes on from PXOE01000003.1 coordinate 113,771, forward strand.
GTAGTGTCGAACCCATCGAGTTGCCACATCTCCTGGGGCGTCGGACGTTGCTTTCATTCAGCAAGGATGAAGTCCTCCATGACCAAGGCTCTTGCAAGTGTGACGCCTCCGCGCTGGAACCAGCAGCCTACAGAGCATCCTTACCAAGACCTACCGTGGCTGACTGTATTGATCTGAGTTCCTGATCCATGAGGTGCGACCAGAATTCTCGAGGATCCCACTCCGGTACGTGATGCACGATGCGTGAAGATGTGCTCTTGATACCCCAGGTGTTGGAGCGCTGGACACGTTCAGAAGGCGGTTGAGACTCGGCGTCCGCGTTCTGTCGATATGCTGACGAGGCCTTCATTGCTTCTTCTCCTGCTTTCACCAGCCAGGCCTCCCAGACCGGTGAAGGTGGCATGGCCTCGGATCGTTTGACCCAGTCAGTACTTTTGGCCAGGAACACAGCTCTCCATAAAGCCTCGGTAAAATTGCTGGCTTTGCTCCCCGTGGAAAGGTATTCCTCTTCGATCTCGTAACCCGGAAAGCTGAAGTTGTAGCTTCGTGGCAGCGCTGCTGCAATCCAATGACCAATGTTCAGCAGGATGAATGCAGCTGCCCAGGCCAGCTGCAGTTGGATCGTCGCATTTGCCAAAGCGATGACGCTGATCATAAGGGCGATCGTACCGATTATAGACGTCGGGATGAATTGCGCAGCATTCTGCAAAGTATAGTCGATCGCATCAGGCGCAAACAAAAGCTCTCTTGACACAAATTCGTTCGTTTTCAAAATCAGAAAAGCACCATTTCGAAGGCGTATCACCGCATCGCCAGGCGGATCTGAATAACGAGCTGGCCGGCTTGGGAATCGTAATTGCCAATGACTTGTGAAGCCGATAAGTGTCGACAGGAAAGAAAGCAGCACCGTCGCAATTATAGACATGCCATCAGCGAAGACTAACGACAGTACGAACAGCGCGATCGAAAGCACACCGCCGAAAAGATTGACCAGGATGACAGGACCTGTCACAGCTGCTTTAACTCGTGTTGAACTGGTGGCATTTGCGTCCCGAGACTTGATACGGAAACATCGTACCTCAAATGGTGCGAGTTGAGTAGGGAACATAGCTGCAGTGACATGTCTCAGTGTCTGCTTAGAGGCACCAGAATGGATTCCTGTCACCGTAGCAGGGATAGCCTCGAGGTTTTCCTGCCGTTCCGTATACAAGAGACAATGTGGTGCAGGCATGAGCTTGGGCAGCCAGAAGAGGCGTGAAAGCGAAGCCAGTCTGGTAGTTTTCTTGACAGATTCTTCGCCCAGGATGGCAAGGAAACCAACGATGTCAAGTTGAAGCCCATCAAGACCGCCATCAATCCAACGCAAACGCCAGCCATGGCCCGGATAGGAGATGGCAGTGGAAGACTCTCCGGACATGTTGAAGTTTCAAGTGCTCGACATGCGTAGGTAGTGCTTGGAGGCGTATGTAGATCTTACATACGGCACTCAAATAGGACCTAAGAGGTATGGCCCCGGGGGAGATGATGGGGTCGCCAGTGAGCATTATAATAATAGGTATATGCATGGCCTGATCAATCATTGCGGGTCTGGACCTCTAGCGGCGTATGTGGGAGGAATTTTATTGGCCTCAGGCAAACAGCCTAGCTCTGCACGCCCACCACAACTTGGGCACCCCTCATCCGATGATCAGTCGTGGGAGTTAGCATTAAATCTGCGGCAGACTGGGTACTTAGGATGCAAGATACCGTTTCTTACCATATCTCCTACAAGCACGATCTCGACTGACTAAGGAGCATGAGGCATCACGCTATCGTCTCTATCAGTGCGTAAAGATTTACACCTCTTCTGTCAAGACCGGCCAACTCAAGGAAACGCCCTTAGGAACTGCAGAACACTAGGGTCTTGCTGATGGCACTACCGTCCCTTGACGCTCGATGCACATTGTAGCAATGCAGATGAACGCCAATCATTAATCTCGCTCGGGTACACGATCTCTGATGGCCAGCGCTGGTTGAACTACCCCGACTACTCTTCGTTCTCGGTATGACCACCACTAAACAACACGTTCCCAGACCTGATGTACCAGCGAGAATGCATCCATTTCGTGGACGTCTTTTTCGTTGTGAGCTTAGCTTCCTTCTTCGGCGATCTGCTCTGGGGCTACATGACTGATTTCCTTCCAGTCGTCAACAATGACTCGGGAACGTGGACGCCCCACAGCTGCTCCAAACGCTCTTCAACTTCGACAGCGTCACCATCGAATCCATGGAACCTCATTTCGAGCAGATCACGGTCTCGTTGACGAGCCACATGCGTCAGAATAGGGGTAGCCAACTTCAGCTCGTCCGCTCTCGGCACGATATCACAGGAGAAAACCTGCGTCGCGGTACGATGGCCTTGGCTCGTGTATCTGAGCACCCTGGTCTTGATGATCGTGATATTCCTCATGCTAGTGGTCTTGCAGACGCGTCGGACAGGTGACTGTCAAGACATCTGGTGATCGTCGCTGCTGGTACTGCTATATCATCATAAACCACGCATAAACGTTAGGTTGAAATGCTCGTTGAACCTTTCATCAATGATAAGAGGTATATCATTTCTGTAGATTACATCGACTCTAGCCCGGTGGCCCTAGGCTGGAAGTTCTGATCGCTCGTGTGACTCGCCTAGCTCAGCAGGTCTCACTTCAGATGACAGTTCCGTCGGCTGCCCTTTTTCTACCAGATATGGACTTGACGGCGCGATTGGCGACTTGTATGAATGGAACTCTCCGCCCATGGCTGTTTGCGTCTGATCAGGTGGCGGCGCGTAGCGTCCAGACTGTGCGCTCTTTCGTCTCCGACGCAAAATCAAGAGTGCCGCGAGACCTATTAGCGCCAGACCAGCGAGGGCACCGATGACGATGCCGGCAATGGCTCCCGCACTCAGACCACTTGATGCGTTGCAATCCGAGTCACACGCCGCTGTGGTGGAAGTGGAAGGTGTACTTGAGCAGTTGGTCGCACCACCAACAGCCACGATGTTTGTATCTGTTGTAGCATTTGCAGCCCAGACGGTGAACGTGTTGTCATCATAGTTCACAAAGAGGTACAGCTCTTGGAAGAACGTGCGTCCCAGCTCGATATGACCTCCATCCACTTGAATCAAGACCTCGGCTGTTGAAAGGTCCGACGAGATGGCCCCGTTTGCAGTGAACGTTGAATCGGGCAAGACGAGGAGCTCATTAGGGATCGTAACAGACGGTCCATTCTGTGTTGACACGGACAGTCCCCCTTGGAAGCTATGTCATTGTCAGCATGCATCTAGTTGTTATAGCTGTTGACACTTACACGTCGTCCGAGGGATATAGCGCGGCGCCAAAGTTAGTCCCGTTAGACTGTCCGATATTCCCAGTGTCGGTAAGGTCCTCAAAATTCGAATAGTACGGGTCGTCATCTAACGTCATGAGGTCCGGCTGTTCCAAAGCGAGGCAGGCAGGCAATCCGACGGGCGATGTGATGGAGTTCGATGTGCCATTTGGGAATACAACCGAGATATCGGTCATGTTCAACCACAGGCCTGTAAGGCACGTGATGGACCATGGCTCAATCTCAAATGTGTAATTCTGTCCGGTCACTTTCGCCGCATCGTATCCTCCAAACACAATCTGTCCATCCATCTGAGCTGAGGAGGATGCTCCGGTCTGCCCCCACCAAAAGCCAAATGAACGAGATGAAATTTGACCGGCATCTTTTAATGCGTTGAGTACGGTCGAGTTCGTGCCTAAGCCGAACTGGCTTTGAGGTGTGGTTTGTCCCAGGTCCAATCCCACTGTTGCGAAGGGATACTTGTCAATGGTGATATTGTCCACTGTCAAGACGTCCGTGTACGCATTGTAATACCACAGAGAGTGGCCGGCCACGCGCAGCGTGTCACTCACATCACCTCCAGCACTAACGATATCAGGCCAGGGCGTGACAGTACTGGAATTATCGGGATTGTATTGGCCTCCTCTAATGCTGATGCACTCGTCGGGCGTGTCTTCTGTATAGCAAATCGTCCAGGTTGTGAAATCCAACGTGGACCCATCGTATGCGTAGATCGTTGATTCGTTGTACAACAATGTTCCGTTAACGTAGCTGCCCCCTACTTAGCATAGCTCTACGTGATCATGCTCTTGCTCTGTGACACATACAAGGATGGTACCAAAGAGAAATTCTGCTTTGGTGTGCCCATGGACAGAGGTATACCACGTCTGGTTTGTCCATTGCTGAGTTCAACATTCGTGATTGGCAGCGAGACTGTCGATGGTGGCGTGCAGCTCGCGCGCACCACCGTTCCCATCGCTAAACACAAAGCCGCGAACTGAAGCAATTCAAGCATTGTGATGCCGGCGGAACGTGGTTCATGTGCAATGAAGAGCGCAAGCGCTGGGAGAGGAACGGAGAGGAGTTCATGCCAAAGCACGCACCGAATGGCACTAGATCCTTCAGACTAGGACGCGGGTTGTGATTCTGGGCCGCGGCCAATCCAAGTGTTTCGCGAGAAAGCCAGTGTTGTTGGCGTTCAGCCTCAGCACGAGCTAATGTAGGACTATAAATATCATTTATCGTAACGACCACGTGGAAAATAGTAGAATCTCAGATTCGTTACACACATTTGAAATCATCTGAGAAACACAATGTGTTATTATTGATCTACAATAAATATACCAGCATCAGGGATAGATATATGAGAATTGAACGAGGATCAACGCGGCAGTGTTCACAAGGCATTCTTCACTTGTGGCTAGCGTTTCGCTGTCTCCCACTTGTCAATGCTCCACGCATCGTCTTCGTGTTCCAGTGTTGTAACGAGCACGAATACCACGTCACTCTTCTATGTTCAAGAGCCCTGCAGAGGAGACTGCTTATCGTGATGAGTCTCACAATGCGTTCCAAGATAAGGCAGACGAGATCTCAAAGCTGATCTTTGCGGCCCGTTCTTGACTTGAGCACAACTAGGATGGAGTTTTCGAAACAGTGAGATTTTTGGATGAAGATTTGGCACTCACAGATCGTAAGGCAGTAGAAGAAGTTCATCAAGCATGCCGCATTTGCACAGAGCAACCACGAAGCCGTATTGTATTGGCCGGCTCGCCAGCGCCTGCTCGAGCTCGTACGCGCATGAGTAACACCGAGAACCTGCTGCCTCCAGTGCCAGCGGTGCTCACTGACGTTCCGCAGCATACGATTTTTACCTCTGGAACGAATTTCGACCTGCCCGCCGATATGTTCGCAGACATGTTGCACCTGTTTTGCAGCGGGACATCTCCCAACAGCGCATCCCATTCTCGATATGCGGCGCAATCTTGCTCGATGGCCTTTCGATTTGAGCTCTCCATCTTTCTTAGATGCTTTTTGGTTCGGATTCTTCCAGCTAGGTTCATGAACACTAATCTTCGACCTCCATTTTCGTGACATATTGCCCAGGAACTACCACAAGCCCAACGAATCGTTTCTTCATATCAACCTTGAAACTACCCATCCTGCCAGCCCTTTCATGTTGCTGGGCTGCTAGCTTGATCTCGGCTTCACATGGCTGTCGATACTCTTGTGTCATTGCGAGGATGATGTTGCATTCATTGTCGGTACATTTGAGTTGTCCGACAAATATTCGTCCATCTGCAATGTGAACGTACATTGTCTTGTTCAAGAATGAGGTGAGGTAGTCTGCTGCTTCTACCGAACCTTCGACGGAGCTGACATCACCATTCGTGTCTAGGGCTTCCATCGCAGTTCTCGTCGTGCAATGGCCTGCTGTGTGACTTCTAGATAGGCCAGCTAAGACTTGCTTTTGACGATGGGAATGTCGATGCAATCCAGAACACTCATCCCAGTACTGAAGAGTTGAAGCGCAGCAGGACGCTTTTCATCTATAGCAGAATTCTCTATTGGGGCAGAAGGTGTTTCAATGACTGTTGTGATCTGATCCAAGAGTGGTATCGAGAAAACACTATGATGCAGCGCGGACAATGATCACGTGATCCATCCCCAGCTCCATTTCCATCCATTCGCGCTCGTACTGTGATGGATACGACAGGCCTTATCAGCAAGACACTCAAACACCAGCATGCTTGTCCTTCGCCAACAAGCACGCACTGTGCTTCTCAGACAGCCTCTTGTCACGCGATCGCGAATCACCACAATCCGAGCTTGCAGCACCCACGTCACAACCGCACAATCACAACGGAGACCTACCACCAGTACTCTCGCCAATGCCTTCAGCAGGCTCAGAATACACAATGCACAGCAGACTCGCGGTATGAAAGTGCGTAGCTCGGTAAAGAAGCTATGCGATGGTTGCAAGAGTGTAAGGAGAAAGGGTGGGAAATATGTCTACATCATCTGCAATAAGAACCCGAAGCATAAGCAAAGGTAGATCATCCACGAGTACACTGCGATTGAGCATTACTGATAAACTGTGTATAGGCAAGGGTGAAAAGAGTTTTGCAGCAAGATTACGGAAATGGAACTGGAGCATGTGTACATTGTATGAACTACCGAATATCTCCCATCGGCATGTAAGATTAGGGAGAAACCTGATTTGGGGAATGGGATCATATCGGTCATTGGAACAGCTGCGAGAGGATATGCTATACATTCTGATTGTGCAGCACGTATTGTGAGAAGAATCAAGAATCACCAACGAATCGATTGCGATGCATGGCAAGCATCTAAGTCAGACTCAACCGGCATGCTCAAACCTTGCTTCGAGGCGTCGTGTGGCACACACGCTACTTCTACCTTGCTGCCGAGAATGGCGATTCTCGCTTGGGAGGCTTGTCAATAGCAAGAAATAACAGAGGAGAACAATATCCGACTCGTCTTGGACCGGTTGAAATCCAGCCATCTTACACCATTGATAGAATCGCAAGCCTCGATGGGCCCAACCAATTCGTTCCTCTATACCCAATGCCCGTTGCACTGTTAAAAGTACTTGATGAGAAGACGACAGGAGAACACGCAGAACATCTCCGGTTTCCACTGGAATCACGAGCACAACGCGAGCCTCCACATCAAATGTTAAAGAAAACCGTATACGGTCGTAGTGGCTTGAACAGGAAGTCCGAGTTAGTATATTGTCCCGATCATTCGAATGCAGTGGTACCTTAGGCATGAAGCGCAAAGGCTCCAGGCACATCCATCCTAGCGGAGATCTGATGACTCAGGTATTGTATGCAACTTATCGATAAGCGCTAGTCGCATGACGGCATGTCAAAGCTACGCAGTACGTGCTCAAGCTTCCAGTGTTCTAGCATTGTAGTTCACATAGTCAACAGTACCTCGAGACACAACCGTATTTCGACGATGGAGCATGTCGAGAGCTAGCGGCGATTTGAGGCAACAGCCATCGTACAGCGGAACGATCGTTGCGGACGGTCCTGTCGATGCACAACATGGCACGAGCACGGAGCCTGACCGTAAGGCTGAAGGTTTGCTACTCAGGCCCATTACCGTAGCGAACATTACTGATTTGACCAGCTCCACCTACCACAAAGCATCCGCCCTTGAGCATCACTCAATCTGACGAGAGTCTTTTCCATTCAACACAGCCGATGCCTACTGCCGCCGATGATGATGAAGAAGTGGACAACTCACTCCCATACCCAGACGCAGCGTCTGAGGAGCGACTCCTTCCACCGCCAGACTTCAAACCCTTCTTCGTGCTCGTCGAAGACCCTATCACTGGCGAGCACTATCATCCAGATGTTCATTACATCTTCTTGGATGATGAGGACGATGCCCTCACTCCGGCTGCACTGAATGCTATAGAGGCGGGTGATTCATCCGCGCAGGAGAGCGAAGAACGCATAGTGATCATCGAAATGGCACCGGATGGGAAGAATGTGATCAAAGCTGATTCCATGAGCCCGAATTGGCAAGCCGTCAAGACGACGACAAGACCGGCACCTAGTTGGGGCGGCGATGCAGGAGATGCAGACAGAGGGTTGATGCTCAAGGTATCCGGTCAGGAAGTTACGGCCAGCCAGAAGAGACGTGTTCGACAGGCTGTGCCTGTTGAGGAGATGATTCAAAACTTTGGGGAGCGATTACACATCCTGGATGAGATTCTCTCGAGCAAAGACGACGACGAGGACACGGCACATACAATCCAGCATCATACAGAAGGCCGCGAGGATGCACAACATGGAACCTGAAGCGGTTCTTGATGTCCTAGGCTCACTAAACATTGCTACTCATGTTCTTCATGACCACTTGCAAGATATGGCGACCATCCCAGGGAGCAGTTGTGATGGTCAATAGCACGACATGAAACTTTAGTGTGCTCCACGCCCGATCGTCTTAGTATCGCTTACAGCTTTGAGTGCTGATTGCGTTACTGCGCTGGTCGAGGTCGAATGAGCAAGTTTGCGCGTGTCACGTGATGTGTGCATATGCTACATATCCTGATGTTTGACCTTGATGGAACCAATACCTTGAATGCACAGAAATCAAAAGACCTCCAAATCCAAGCTTGAGAGGTACATGCTGGCGACGTTAAGCTTATTCCATATATGAATTTCGGCAGCTTTATCCAAATCTACGAACCAGACTGAACTTCATCCTGACTTACCGAGATCGCCGTTCGAGAACAGGCGACGATACCCACAGCAAGAAAGATGTGCAACGGCGAATTTGGCCGTGAGAGCCAAGGCGGTACTATCGCCATCCTCTCGCCTCTCAGCACCGCACTTCGGCCACCATTCCAGCGTCAGCTCTCCTTGCGGTTCTCGCAAGGCAACAACTCGACGAATGCCACTATCGACGGCCTTGGAGCGTACGCCGGGATTGGGCAAGTCGTGATCCAGTAAGCTCTTCTACGATAAATTGGCGATCGTATCGAGGAATGCTGCTAAACATGATCACGGTAGTCGCGATGGCGATCTCTCAGCCAGCGATATGACAAAGGCCTCGATACTTCATCTCATCACAGTACCAGAGTCATCACATACCGGACAAGTCTTTCAGCTGCCGAACAGACTTGATCTTAGCGTAGGCGAGCAAGGTGTCATTGGGCGTAGAGTTTCGTTTGTGAGAGGGCAGAGTGTACTCGGCCAAGGGATCATTGGTTGGAATTGATCAATGGAAGTGTGATTTCAGTTTCGTGATTCGACGATTGAGCGCACACTCCATCTGCTTGTTTTTTGTTTGAGACAGTCGAGGAAGATCATGAGTGAGTACGTGAGGTTGATCTCTGCTGGATGGAGTGGTAGGCGTTGACGGGTGCTTACTCATCGACCTGCAAGTCGTCAAAGGTTACGATACAGTGGAAACCCACGAGTCCAATATATGTGCCGATCAAATACGTTTGCTTTTAGCTACGTATGGACATCTACAAATCAGCGCGAACACTAGTTACTTCGAAATACAGAATACCACCAAAAATGCCGAAATGCGCCAGTCTGGCGCCGCGTAAAGCAAAGCTAGCCGCCCGTGAAATACCGCAATGCAATAGCCGTCGCTGTTTCCGAAACCGACAAATGCCTCATCAGAAGGCCGTCGCTTTTTGCGCTGAAAGGGAGAAAACGAGTCCATCGCTGCTCAATCGAAGGGTATGTTGATAAGAGCACAATCCAATGTAAACTCCCCAGCGCCGTTGTTGTGTTCCCATTGTTGTTGTCGTCATTGTGGCCGTGAGTTCCTGCGCACGAGGCTTCGAGGGGGCATCGCCCATCCGGCCTATGTGCCCAGAGAAGCCACGTTCGACAATGAAAAGGCTCTTAAGCCTCATTCTCTTTTCTCTGCTTCACTGCCTCATCCCAAGTTCGTGTCGGACGTCTTGCACGATCGACTCCCATGGCTCCTCGCACCATGATCGTTTGGCGCTCGATCCCCAGACCCATGACCCCATATTCTGCCGGGTTGAATCGCAGCTCTTTCACGGCCACGAAGCCGTGCTTCATGTACAATGGCTTGGCCGTATCCGTCGCTTCGAGGTAGACTTCGACGCCTGCATCATCGGCTTCGGCGAGGATGACATCAAGGAGCATTGTGCCGGCTCCGTGGTGTTGGTGCTGTGGTTGCGTGGCGAGCATGCCGATGTCTATCATCACGCAAATGTAAGTCTATGCAACATTGATCGTTGATGAATCTCTATGCCGCATTGTTGGGACTCGCAATGCATTCAACAACACCTCCAATGGGGAAGTACTTACATCGATGCTCCGCGTATCCCATATACTCTCGCCGCATAAGCTCATTCAGTGCGAACCAATCTCTGTTCATCTGTGCTTCGTTTTCGTGTCCAACGTCCGCAGGCGATTTGAGCTCCTCGCTCGTGTACTGCTTAGTTTCGAATTTGGCAAATGACAAAGTTGTGCCGTCTTCGAGATTGGTGACTTTGAGGAAGAACGTCTTGTTGGACAGTGCTGGAGAGTCCATCTCCAATGGACTATCCGCACGCTTTAAACAATCGGAATCCTTGTTTGCCATCAAATCTCTCATTGCGTCTGCGTATATGTTGACCGTTCGTTCGAAGTGCTTTGGTTGGTGATAATCTCGGTATGACAGCACTTGATTGACTTGTTCATTCTCGAAGGCGTGGAACTCAATATCAACCATTCGACGGATATCTTCCGGAGTGGCGGGAGCAACAACGAAGTTTGCGGTCTTGCTACGGGTCGGCGAGCAACCACCCATGTCGTAGTGATCGAGAATGAGAGGAGACATTTTGAAATCTGATCTCAATGCTAAGGACTTTCTCTGGTTGGTCGCTTCAGAAGAGCTTCAACACAAACGATTGGTGGTGATGTAGTATCTTTTGATTGCTCGTGGAGAAAGAGGCTCAACGTAGACGGAGACGAGAAGAGGAAGGAAAGATGAACGCTATTGCAAGTCAAAGGATAGCCCAAGGAATAAATATTAGCGGTCGAGGTTAGGATGATATGATTGCGGTAGACGTGGAGCATCATGTGGGAGAGAAGGATTGACCAAGTCGCACCGCTTAGACCAGGATCCGGCGCCATTTATGAGGACGACAAAGGGCCTGCAGTCGAATGGTGTGGTATAGTAAGGCCGGATCACACGTCACGCGAAGAAAAAGGCGGGAGGGCCAAGGATCACGGTGATTTCAGTGGAGAGGGTGAGGTCTGTCGTTGCGGCTGCATCCCACGTTCGAAGAGGGTGGAGCAGCGCTGAAGACACTCCATTAGGGAAGACTCTGGTCATCGACCAGCCCTTTGCGCACGCTAAGTCGATAGACGTCGGACCGCAGCTGGGCACATAATAACACTACGAGGCACAGACGCGCGCGAAGAGACACCAGAAAGCCTTCTCATTAGTCGACAGAAAGGCAGGAGGACATGTGAGCAGTCGATCCGGCGCTGAGTAAGTCGGCGCCCCCCCTTGCATACCGACCAAAGCCGTTGCTGCTAACACTGCAGTCCGACCAACACATCTCCGCCTGGGGGAACAGAGGACCAGATACATCTACATTACCTTACGTGCTACATGCATTGTACGGCACGAGGTGTTCTCAACCTTGCATGTATCGTCCGAGCCTGATCACCCTCGCTGTTGCCGCCAGGCTGAGTCTGCCGTCGCGATCTGACGCCACCCAATCGATGTCGTTACAACTTGACAGCATGACTTCGCTTCTGTATCTCATTTCACCTTCAAATGGCCCATCCCACGGCGGCCCACCAGAGGTCGTCCAGAGCGGGATCCGGGGCTGAAGCAGACTTCACTCGTCGACCTGATCGGTGGTACGCTTGAGGACCCAGTGCCTCCGGCGATCCAGTCCGGGATCCGGTCGCTTTGCCACCAGTACTGGCGTCGTGGGGGTGCGGAGGTCGCAAACCACTCGGAGGGGAGCCCTGGGGACCACGCGGTCCACCGATGAGTGTACATCTACGCCCTGGCCGTGACTCGTCGACATCATCGCAGTAATCACAGTCATCATCACCACATTCCTTCAGCCTCCTTCAAGCCTCGATTGGGGTCCTTCGACGCTCACCTCATCCTTGCCTTCGTATTCCGGACCAGGGTCAGCGGGTCACGCGACGTCGGGCAGTTGTTACGATGTCTGACTACAAACCGCACAACGCTACACTGCAAGCATCTTCTCCAGATCCTTCCATTGCCGCCCTGGGCGAGGGAGGTCCATGTCCTTTGCAGATGCACTCCACGCCGTGGGATTGATTGTGATTGCTTTTTACTTGTCATCACTTACTATATACATACCACGACCGCGCTGTTCCTCTTCGTCAGGCTTGTGATCGCACCTTGATGCTCTCATGCTTCCGGGCGATAATATGGCCGACTATTGATGCACTCCGCAACTCTCTTGACCCCCATCTTCATGGCTCGCTTCTGCGATCAGCATCGGCCCCCCGCACCAACAATGTGCCTTGACAGGGCTGCAACATGGCAAAGTGCGGAGAACAGCGTGTCTTCCTGAAACGTAATTGTGCAACGACGCCAGCGCACTTGGCCCCCTCAGCCAGATCGAGCGACGGGCGCTGGACTACATGTACTGCACCATGTCCTGCAGAAGGTTTCTTCCAGCAGACAATAATAGCAAACCTTGTGGGAGACAAGCCCGTCGAGCTGACTCTCCGGTTGCAGCGCAGCCACTGATTGAAACCACGTCTCGATTGCTCCACACCTTGCGCCGGCCTGCGCATGACGCTGGACGTGGCATGTCCCTAGACTCTGCCCGTTTTTCTCGAATGTCCACATCAGCCTCGACTCGCGTTCCACAACCGTCGGAAAATGGAACCCGCGAAGGAGATTTTGTGGCCAATGATAACAAGGATTTCCGGGTCCCTTTCGCACGGACGGAACGGCCACCAATCTGGGGTGTGTAAGCGAGGCAGGAAAAAGGACAGGGATCCGCGACGCGGTGTTTCTTGCTCAACATTGCGCTGCCCGAATGTATGTGTCAATCGGTCGGGCCTGTTCGTAATCCCATTTCCAGCGCATGCTGGCTCCGGCTGCTTGATTCGGATTGTGCGATGTCAGCACGCGAAGGCTGAGACGGATAAGGTACTTATGACTGTGTTGCAGGCCGCCAGCGGAAATGCCTGGCCAGACGTTCTGTGACATCGAAGAGTGACGAGCTTCGTCAACCTATTGCGACATCCACTCATTCTTGCTCATGAAATGTCGATGCTCCGACTGCCTGATTTGGGTTATGCGATATCAGACTCGCATAATGGGATGAAACTTATGATTACAGAAGGCAGCCAGCGCACTTCCTGGCCAGACGTCTCGTGAGACTCAGCATGCGGAGTCGTACTCAAAGCTAACACGACATCCCTTCATCATACAATCAGTCGTGGGACGTGAAAGACCTTTTTTGTTTGCCTTTTCCTACACGTCCGTGACATTCTCTAATGCGCTGGAAATAACGTGATGGAGTATATCAAGTTTGATGCGTAAAAGTTGGGCTTGCGATGATGGGTTATGTGATATACAACACGAGCCTGATCGCCTTGATCTATGCCATGTGTTGATACATATAATTTGGTTACATAGGATTCTACATGTCTACAGGTGCCTCGTGAAGGACCCAGACTGCTCTGCTTCTGGTTCATTGAGAACACGCAGACCTTCGTAGGCATGCCTGGTTTCATCCCACGCGTCCTCTCACACTGGACTCCCCTCGTCTCAACTCTTGCTCCTCGCGATGCAAGGACCCTCGGCGGAGGGACTCTAGGAGCCTGAGACATTACCGCAAGGCACTTGAAGGCCTTCGTGGGGTTTTCTGGGCATGTTTTCACAAGCTGCACTTAATTCTCCCTGCAAGCGGCCAGCTACTCGAGATCCAGCGACCGTTGTGTCATGGTCTGCCCCTAGAGGCTCATCTCTATGGCTTTGTCCATGGGCCTGTCCTTCGTGTAGGTATCCACGTCTCTTCCACGCCTTGCTCCAAACTGTGGACTGTGGCTTTCGCGGTTCATCCACCCTGTTGTGAAGCGTCTTGAAGATCTTGAGGTTCGCATCACGCTGCAGTCCTCTCTTCAGCGCGTAAAAGTGGTCTGTGGCCAGTCCTAGACGTGCGCGTCTTGTTCCAAGGGCATTTCTGCGTCTTGGTATCTTCATGTCAAGCTCTTCCATTACGGGCCTACCATGTTTCACGTCAGGATCCAGGGCATACCAATGTGCCCTACATCCGTAGCGGTGTTTTCCAGGAAAATATAGTTCGTCTGAGGCTACACAGCCAGTAGCCCGGCTTCGTGGATCGGCTTTGTGATATGTTGTGTTATATGAAAAGAGTGACTGATTCTGGATTTGGTCCAGCACACTGCATTACATTGCCGTATCGAGCCCGGTGATACATCTGTCATCGCAGAGCGCGGCCTAATACGGGGAATAACGGAAAAGGTATCCAGAAGTAGCTTTCCCCTCATCAGTACTTCGAGTCTGGCGTCCATTCCTTGAAAGGGGATTCCAGTCGCTTCTCATCCTCGCGGGCACGGGACATTGAGCTCCTCAGAGGCGGCCGGTTCTTCTCCAAGTTCCGTAAAGCATAAGCTTCGAAGTCAGCCGGAGTGCGAATGACGTTCTCATGGCCAAAGGTGCTGGAAGGTGGGGAGCAGTCGTCTTCGGCGACGGCCTGCATGCCGGTGCGGACCTGATGCTTGATGAGCATCTTGTCGTCCGACTGAGAATCGTGCGAGTGACTCTGTTGGTGGTTGTATGCGACCAACGCCTCCGGATCGATAGGGTGCGAGGCACGCGAAGCATTGTTGGTGCCCGTCCGAGTGCTGTTAAGGATTCGTGATACAGAGCCGCTGAGATACTTTCGGAAGAAGACGCGCATCACGGGGGCGGAGGCGCAGATGATGCTCAGTTGTAGTTCCAGATCACTCCAGACGTAGAGGTTAAAGCCGATCCACGACTCATCATATTGCGCGCCGAGAAGGTAAGTATAGTATGTTCGTGCAGAACCAGCTGCAACGACGAGAAGACCCAAGGAGAAAATGCAGTTGAGCGCTGGAGGTCAGGGTCAGCAAGGGCCTCTGCAAGGGATGTAGAGTGTATATACACACCTAGCTTTTGTCGTGGTGGTGCATCAACATTGAGCTGTCTCACCATCAAGAGAGGCAGCCCGACCGCGTATAAATCTGTCACCACGGAGAACACACCACTGATGGTGTTGAGCACTCGGGTATCAACACAATGATAGTCTCCAGTATAACCGAAATCGTAGGCTTTCCAATATGCGCTGGTAGGGCTGCACGTCAGACACAACGCCAGAATGAAACCCAACCCGTAAGCGAATGTGAAGACGATCGCGGCAATGATGGCATATTTCCACATCTTAGAGATGCCCTGCGTGAGGCGTCGAAAGAATAGCAAGACGGAGATCTTCGTGCACGTGGTCGAGATCAGGAAGGTGACTTCGCTGGCCCAGGCGACCATGGCCAAGGGCTGGAACTTGTCGTAGCTGACATCCCAGATGTGCCGGTCGGCGCCGTAATGTGCAGTCGCGAGAATGGCGAAGGTAGTGAAGACGACGCCAGCGATGAAGCCGGGAGCTAGAAGAGCCTTGATAAAGAAGCAAAGTCAGTCATTGAGAGTGCTGGTTTTTGGGGTGCAGCGTCCTGGCTATCGGCTTACATCGTCGAGACCCAAAGGCCCAGCTTGATTCCTGGCGCGCAGGTAGAATCGCGCTCCAACCAGGAAAGCAGATATGGCCTGCAGCACGGCAGCGTATGGGATCAACCAGGATCGTGTGATGGGATCAACATGGTTGGCCTTGGGCCAATATGCTATGACCGATAGCGGAATGCCTTGAATGTTGCCCGGCATCGTGGACTCGACTTCGACACGTCAGAAATCTCCCAGCGTGCTACGGAAGGAGGCAGAGCCTTTTGAAGGTTGAAAAAGCAGAGAGCACAAAAACATTGGCGGAGACCAGGCCGCTCTGGAGTTATCAACAGCCAAACAATCGAGCAGCCTAGGTGGAGATGATTTTAGCTCCAACCACCAATGAGTTCATGGGCCGGCGCCGTGAATTGTATGTTTTGGGGCCCCTTCTGACAACCTCGCAGCTTCTGCTGTGATAGCCATGGGGGAGCAGGAAGACCGACTGTTCTTTCGGCTCTAGTGCTGATGTCGTCGCAGAGTTCGGCCATACCTACCCTTGTCAGAGTTTCGGGCCCTGGGAAGTCCCAACCTGGCGGATTGGCCTGGGGTCGAGATTTGCATGCATCGCCGGGCTCGTTCCTGAGCTATCGATTCGATGCCCTGCACTAGCTTGCGCCTTTTTTTCTCTTCGCCATTGACTTCTTGCGGACTACGAACGGCCCGCTCGAGCGTTTGATGATGGAGTGGCAGACGTTGAGAAAGATCTAAATCACGGCTGGAGTTCGCTGTACTTCTGGAAGCACAAAGCAGAGGAGCAGTGAGTGCTGATGCCAGACTACGGTTGGCACAAAGCTGGGGTGACTGACCGCGCGATCCAACATGCCAGATTGATGATGCTAGTAAAGCCCCTGCAGCTATCCCTGCGCGCTGCCGGTTTCAGGGGCAGAACTACTCGCGGTAGTCCGGCTTGCCCGGACCATGGAAGAAACACACGGAGTACATGGTGACAGGGTAGTATTTAGCGACAGTTCTTGGCCGTAATGCATTTGACAGCCCGAACCTCTGTTGGAGAAGAGTGGTGCGCATTCAGTCATGAGCCTGCTGTCAACACTGGGTGAACAGAACGAGACAGACAGCTCGATTGTTTCGTTGGGGGGAGTGGTGGCGTGGCGTGGGCTGTGACCGGCACGGCAAGCACATGTACTTATTGACATATGCCGAAACACCATAGATACATGTACAGTACAACACCGCCCCGTTCACACTTTCGCGTGCGTTGAATTGATTCGAGGTCTTCTTTTACGCTTCGGTGCACAAGCCCGTGGTGTTGCCACATTTGGTCAGTGGCCTTATGCCAGCTACGTCGTCTCAGGCAAGGCCAATATTTGTCCTCCAATGCTGCCGTTCGCAACCGTCAATACAGCTGTTGTGTAAACTTCCAACGCTGGATTCTTCATATGTAATTAAGAAGCGCCTTACGATGACCGGATCTTGCCCGCTTCCACGTGGTTGATGGTACCAGACGTCAAATACATCGAGTGGCACCATGGCGAAAGGCTGGGCAGCGTCGGAATACATCTCAACTATGGTTCCGGTAGACGCATCCGCTGTTCGGCCCACGACTTCGACAGTCGACCATTGAGGGCCCTGACGGATGAGTATCGGATCATCGGACTTCGCCTGGAACTGCTCTCCCAGATTGAGTCTCTAGACCTGCCGGCAGAGTCGAAAGACCTGAAAGCCATGCTCGCCCACGTATACGATCGTGGGCTTGTGCATGGCGACCTGGATCCAAATAATAGAATGCGGAAATTTTTGGTGCCTGACGACCGTATTTGTCCCCAACACGACGGAGACATGGGAGCAAACGACCGTACCGTACAAATCCTGCAGACAAAGTGTCACAGAGAAGAAGACTATTCGAACCAGATATCACTGTACGTACTGAATGGCTTTCATGGTACAATGTCCCTGTTTTGAGGCGATCATATCGAACATCATATACCGTACAAGGATGTAACGCAACTGTTGGTCTGGCACGAACGAGAGGCATAATACAGTGGCAAAACACGATTGACCTGCGGGTACACTATACTATTGTATATCTACTATGCATTCCAAGCAGTAGCAGTCATAAGATCGCTAGCTCTATGAAGATCGGGTGTCGTACTTCAGAGTGAAGTCTCGATGTCGAATGCGCATCGCCCATAGATCACGATATCGCGTATCTTGATTGATCGATCTTCATCATATAAGTAGCCACCGAGTGATCGACTCACGACCATCGGCTCAGCAAAGCTTTGGCTGGCACACGTTCCGATCGACGATGATCGTCTCCCCGCACGTCCGCGCGTGTTCTGAGACAATAACGAACGCTACCAACCGGCATATCGAGGAGATCATAATATATCACACCGAAAGCGGTAGTTCCGGTCGATCGTCAATAACACTTCCAAAGTACTGTACAGTACATCTGTATCTCATGTTCTGAATGGGGTCGATCGGCAGGAGCGATGAGACAAGATCGATGAACTCGCGGGGTAAAGCTGCAAGAATAAAATAGATTGCAGCTTTCATTCACCTTACCCCTACTCCTTGACATCCCGGTCTTCGAATCCCTGCTGCAGTACATGTTGGCTCGCTAACTAGCTCAGCATGCAAGTGACAGACCATCCCTGCGACGCGCGTGAGGGTGATTATGTAGACACGTAGTTCTAAGTCGGTCAAAATAGATTGGCGAGGTTGAGCAGAGACACGAAGCATGATCCGAAAGGCACAGCTGTCGCACTTATACAACCTACACGCCAGGCCTATCAAAAGATGCATGAACATTGTCCAAGTAACAAAATACAAGCGAAAAGCCGAAACCGATTACATAGTCCCAGATACTCCTTCCAGGGAGGCTGTCCGAATGTCCCAGACCTGCACCACGTCCGCATGTCCAGCCTGCGGCACCTGCTTTCCAAGCCTGTCCTACACATAGCATCAGACGGTCGTGTTGAATGCAAACAACATCGTTCAGTAAGCTGTTCCGGTAGGTCTGGCCGGGGGTACGTATGGTCCGTAGTGTTCAGTTTGACCATAATAATAGTCCGCTGGAAAGTCTGAGCTCGCTGCTGTGCCTGTGGCAGCAGGGTAGAGGCCAGTGCCAAAGTATGCGCCGGTGGTAGGGTACGCATATCCATCACCATAGGCGGCGCCACTATCGTCGAGGTCGTCACTGCCATCACCCTCGTTTTCCGCATTACCAGTTCCCTCGCCACTGTCTTCATAGTCGTCGCTGCTCTCAGAGTAGCCACTGCCGCCGCCTGCATCGCCGAACGATCCATCAGCCAGACCATTGCGCACCGCCTCGGCAACAAATCGATCGAGGGCCCCAGCCAGCATGTTGTTCGGAGCCTGACCTTCTCCAAGACCCGGGCCAACGCGAAACGAAGGACGAAACCCTCCTGGCCCTTCAATTCCCTCGTCGCTGCCGTCCTCAGAGCCGCTACCGTGACCGAGCTCATGAGTTGCAGTACTATTGGCAGCATCACTTGATCCACCGGCACCATCACTAGGGACATTCGTCTCAGTCCTATTACCTTCGTTGCTCGTCGATGCGTCGTTGGCAGCCTTGTTCGATTCAGGCACAGGAAGGTCGTCGCCATGGAACTTTTCGATGGGGTACGTGCGATATCCGCCAGATCCAGGTGCGATTGGTGGTGCATGCGCAGTTGTCGTTGCGGTGGCCGTCGACGTGAAGTTCATCACTTGGTGAGTTGATTGCTGTGACGCTGCTGAGTCGGTCGACCTGTAAGGCACTCCAGACTGATACATCGTGGTGAGTAGCGATGTTGAAGATCTCTTCAGTTTAGAAGCCGAGAGGTTGCTCGATTGGGCAAGGTCCAGAGTATACTTCTTGAAGAACTGTATGATCAGTTCTGATGCATCAACATAAGCCGGTCCACCCTCGCTATTGCCGTTTATCGAAGGCCATACATGACCGATCCCTGTCGACATCACACACCAGTGTCAGCCAATCCTTCCACGAGGGGACTACCTTTCAATGTGGTGAGGACTGGAACTCAATCTCACCTATGAGCCTATAATGCGTAAGAATGTTTCTGATGTGCCCGGCATTGCCATATTCATATTTGACGACATCGCCTCCATGCTCGTGAGTGGTGTAGTTCGCCCCATCGTACCCGTCACGCAATGCCCACGCCTGCATGAAATGCGGAATTGAGGGCACACAGCGGTATTTCCTCGCGCCACCCAAGTAAGGTATGGTTTCATCTGCATCTCCATGAAAGTCAAGGACTGGAACGTTCAGGCGCCCTGGGGAGCAGCTAATGCTACAATTGTCGGGATGGCAGTTGGCGGATGAGTCGCCAGTATAGTCTGAGAAGCAGGAAAGCACATCAGCCATATCCCACTGACACAAATGGACCAACGCGGATTTTCAACGTACATGCACCAGCTACGCTAGCGAAGGATGCGAATCGTTTGGACGCGCTGGAATGGCATGCCAGAACATTGGCAGCGAAGCCGCCCCCGTCGCTTTTTCCGGCTGCATGTATCCGGTTTCTATCAATGCACAATTCGCTCTCCAGACGATCCAGCAACATATTCACCTACAGCGGCTGATTAGCAAAGCGCCGCATGTAATTACGGTTCGAACTGAGACTGGATGAGGTGCAGACATACAAATCCAATGTCATCGGTATCAGAAGACGATGCTCCTTCCCCGTGCCACGTCCCGTGCACTCCTTCGGGGTAGACTGCAAACATGTCCGGATTGATGGTGTGATTGGTAAATCCTGACACAGCCTCATGATGTGCAATGGTCTCGCCTTTTCCGTGGAAGCTGATGATGATGCCGTATGCCTTGGCGTCGTGAGGGTCATAGTCCATTGGTGCGTGCAAGGTGTAAGTCCTGGTGCGGCCATCTGGAGTCATTATATTGCGAGCTACGCTGTGACCGGCAACGAGATGAGGAGTTGAAGAGCTGAAACGACATCCAGAACTCCGGTCTGCAGTTGCCACAGCTTGTGTAAAGAGTAAGCCGCTGGCGGCGACTGTTGCCAGGCTTCGTGGCCCGACCATACTGGAATGCACGGCTGCTCGAAAGGGTGGTGAAAAGGATATGACTGGAATGGAGAATAGGACTTACTACTGGCGGATGGCAGACAATGAGGAATGCAGCCATCTCAAATGCTTTGTGAGGCACAGTTGGTGCGTGTGGCACAATGCGCTGCATGAAGGTCCTCATGCTCACCTGAAACATATCCCTTGATAGACTTTGACATCCGCATGAGAGAGGCCACCTTACTTATACGCAGTGTATCAGAATTAGCAGATCGTACCCTCACACAGATTGTTGGATGCAGGCACGAGTTCACACCCTGCATTGTGTGTTGAAAGTTGGTAGTGATAGAATGCAAGGGAAATGACACGTATCGATTTCTTTTAGACACGCCGCAGACGGCGGGAAATGACACCACACTGTGCCGCTTACAATATAATGACCGTAGAAAGGCTGCATAGCCCTCAACGTGGAGCCTTGGCTCTGATCTGTCCAACAATAATGTCGTGCCATGCTGTATCGTACATCAAATATTGCATTAAAAGCTTGCCCATTCAAGCCAGCTCATGACAAGGCCCCTTAGTTCCTTGCGCGAATCTGCTTCGACCATGGTCTGCAGTTCGGCGAAGCTCAAGCGTCCAGGTCCGCCACGTGCATCAACCACTTCTGCTCTGGCTTGCATACTCGCAAGGTGTGTGATATAAGTTTCCTTGGGTGTCGGAGATCCTGTACTCTTAATCTCGGCAGGGAATGCTGGTGACAATGTTGGGTCACCACTCAATGCAAACATTTCGTTTGCCTCTTCTGATCTGAATCGAAGGGGCGAATGTGCCGCACCCTCGTTATTCTCGTTGATGATGCCATATCCAGTGGCACTGAGTAGATCCGCAAGGGGCCGCTCCAAGATGGCTCTCTCGCGCTTAGCTAGAGAATCCTGGTCAGTCGAGATGATCTCACTTTGGAAACTCGGCTCGTTCGATGTCTCTTGGTCAGACTTTGCATCGGTGTCGCCGTACGACTTGAATGCTTCGGCCAACAAAGGATCCTCTACAGCAAGCTCTTCTAAACTCTGCTTACTCAAATTCCTTTCCCGTAGGTATTGCTGGATGTCCCTCTGAAACATGTTGAGTTCTGGGCGGGCTTGGGAGACTTCAATGTCTGCTTTCTCTCGCCGTCTGAAAATGGGATCAAGCATTTCATTGAGTCCTTCCTCCACGACTTGCCATAAAACATCCTCATCGGTGGGCTCTGCCCAAGGTTCGAGGGCGGAGAAATGCCGAAAGGGAAACTGAATACGCGGTGCACCTTCAGGTGCAGTGTTGTCCGCCGCCGCATTCTCCGTTCTCACTTCGTCCCTTGCTGCATTATTTCTTGGTTGTTCATCCTCGTACAGCAGTTCCTCGAACCGAGAAAGATGACGACGCAGCACTTCAGGGCCAGGGATGGTACTGGCAACGTTACCACGTGAAGCTTTTGTTTCCACTGACCGAGGCACCCAGGCATCATCGTCCTCCAGGAAAGTCTTGGTATCCCGAAGGGGTTGCATATCGCCGTACACATCTTCCTCCTTGCCAAATCGCGGGCGCTCGGAGCCTTGCGGTATCTCCTCTTGGCTAAAGACGGAGCTGATAGGCTGACTTGAGCGCAGGACGTCCATGATTGCGAAGGTCTGCTCTGCCTCCTCGCTATCAATCATATCACTTGTTAGCTGCTTCTGGATGATGTATTTTGCTCGGAAGAGCCGGAGGAAGTCTTGACGATTGACAAAGCCATCATCGTCCAGATCGTATCCACGCAGCGCGCGGTCAAGGGTCTGTCCGCGCTTTGGACCACGCAAGTAAGACAAGCCTGATACAAATTCCCGAAAGCCGATGAGACCGTTGTTGTCTGTGTCGTAGAACGCGAACATTCGATCGTACATTGCATTCGGCGCAAATCTTGATGGCCATCGCTCACTTGACAGCGCTTTGTTGAAAGCTCGTCGATCGATCCCTGCTTTGACGCTCGTCGCGTCGTTGTGGTACGGTACGTTGGCAAGGGCGGTGAATTGGTCATACAACGCATCAATCGCGGGCTCTTCGATACTGTACTCGGCCACCAAAGACTTGCGGAGTTCCGGGTCTAAAGAAGGGTGGAGCTTTCTTGGGTCTCCAGGATACCACAGGGGATGAGATTTTGAGGGCTGAGATAGCACTGGCAATGGTATCTTGATCTTGACGAAAACATGTGTCTTTGGGTGCACGGTCTGAGCCTCACAAGTTGAGCACAGGTCGTAGTCGGGGCAGTTGAGGCAATGCCAGCGTGTACCGCGAATTGGTGCTTCCCCGCAGCATTCACAGTTGATGCCACGATGTTCATAAGCTTTTCTTCTTGCTTGTTCCTCTGCTATGTGGTAAAGCAAGCCCTTGAGTTCATCAGTCGGCTCCTGCGGGGAGTGGTCGTGTCCTGCACGACCATCCTCTGTCACAGGAATCTCTGCTGCAGAGAAGGTAGGGCTATCCTGGGGAAATGCTTCGTACGGAGAAATCTCGCTTTCGTAGACTGAATCTATTGCATCGAGAAGGGTCGTGGATCCTGATCTATCATACGGTCTGTTGAGGAGTTCCGCGATCTGCGGTACCTGCTCTCTGGTCCCCACTATATCATGTTGCTCCACGGCTTGCATCAGACGTTCATACCCAAGATCAATGATTCTGCCACGAAGGTTGCTAGCATGGGCAGTTTTGCACGCTCGAAAGGCGGCGGTCAATGCCGATAAAATGATTGTTTCTTCAAGAGCGAGCGAGAGAGTCCGAGGCGGCATGTCAAGAAGGTCTTCCAGGTTCACGACTCGTGGCAGTTTTTTTATTCCCAAAGGCACGACTGTGGCATCCGTACCATATCGAATCATGACATAGCCAAGCGGACCGTCAGTGTCGGCGTCTGAGATGACAACCGTAGGCTCAAGCTGTCCCTCTGTATTGGCGGCTGGGCTAGGACGGCGATGGTGTACTGCATTGCTTCTACGCAGAGAATACTGAATAGGAGCGTCTTGAGCATGCGTGTACGCGAGATAACCGCCCATAACGGCAGCGATACCCACGATAGTGACAACCGCTGGGGTATACCGTGTTAGGAGAGTCTGTTGTGCCATGATGGGCAATGCTAAGGATGCAGTCGTCCGGGCCCAGAGGTGATAATGCCGTGATGAATGTCTCAAGTAATATCCGAGTTAGGTAACTCCCGACGCTCAAGTGGCATCTCAAGGCCGGTCGAAATACAGCGATTTAAGCTTGTGATTGTCACGCATGATGGCAACAGCGAACCGTGGCCACGCCGTGTGATTTGCGACAGGCAGAGGTCTAATGTGGTTCCCGCGTGTTCAGACTATTTTGTCTGCTCGTGCTCCCGGCAGCAGTGGTACCACTTCACGGCTGTGCTATTAGCAGCATCGCATCGCAAATCAATCGTAAATAGCCTTGATATCGGTCGAAACACTGCAAGCAAATGTCTGGAGGAATAAATAATGCTGAATGTCATCTAGAGATCAGGTTCGAGGTTCACGGTCGCTGTAATGTCTATTCTTATGATCACGTGCTACGCCACATACAAGCAACTTCACGAAAGCACATACGTCGATCACAAAGAAACAAATCATTTCAACACTCCGTTACTTCTACAATCGGTATATCAAACATAACCAGTGAAAGACTGTCTTTTTCGCCAACTTGCTCTGCCGGAGGCTTGACTTGAGCCACTATGTAAGATCTGCCTCTAATTCCTCCGCATCCTTATTGGTCCATGTTGAAATGGCACATCGCGGGATGCAAGAGCAGGGAAAGGCAGGGCCGTCATCATCCTCATCATCCGAACTTTCGTCACTCGACTCGTCGTCGGCGTCGAACTCGTAGGGGATAGCCTTCTTCTCTTCGGGCACTGTTTTGCCACCATAAAGCCGTACTCCTCCGTCCTCTTCCCGCGCAAGCCACTCTTGCCAATAGTAGTATTCTTTGATGGTGTGATTAACGCCATCCATGGCTCGGGCTATCTGATGCCATTGCACGAATAGCCGAGCTTCGTCTCCGCAATGTTTCTCGAACATCTCCCGCTGGCTGTCTTTGACATACCCAGTGATAACGACAGACTGACCACGGATCCAGTACCACATCAGGACGAAAAGGAAACCCACAACATCGACCTGACAGGCTCCATCGAAGATGACCGTACCTGTGGAGACGGCGGGTGGAGCAATATCTATGGTGATTTGTTGTAATGTCATTGTTTGAAGATGGCGGATTGGCCCTGGAAGCAAAGATCCTCCGGGTTGGTTGTAGGCAGGATGCAATCCAAAAGCCTTTGCAAAATCCCGGTGGCTGAGTGCTATTTCAAGGCGGCTGAGTCGATCACGCTGGTCCTTACGATTGAGGAGCATGGTCAGAGCATGTTCTGTTTCCGTGCGAAATGGACGACGTTGCAGGACCCTACTTGACTCGAGGTAGATCTGCTTGCTAGCAGTGATGAGCGGCATAAATGGGTACTGGCTCCACGTCGGCGTAAATTCTCGAGAACTTGTTCGATTCTTGCTCTGCAAGTGCGGGACAATTGTGCTTGGGATGATCAGGTCGTAGACCATCTCTCGCAACTCCGATGGCAATCTCAGAAAGCGGAAGAACTTCCCATTCTTATCCCACCACTCTTGTTGCTCCGCCCAACGATCATACTGGAGACTCTGATGGTAGAAGCTGTGACCATATTCCGCGTTCAATGACAGCTCGGCCTTAATTTGGTCAAGCCACTCGGTTAATGGTACCCAACTTCCAGCACAAACGACGTGGAACATCTGCTCCGAGTCAATCTTGACGCAGATAGTTCGCGGGGACATGTTCCACATATTGACCACGAGGGTGGAGTGTCCCGCAGTGGTTCTACGATATTGGGCATGACTTTGGTGGTCGGGTTGTGAAAGTCGTCGTATGCTCATGCTGAAAGCCACATAGTTCTCGAAGCTTCGTACGCGCCAATCTTGGACCTGTACTCGGAATTTGAAAATGACCCAATCTTCGGATGAAGTCTGGAGCGCAGTCATAGTGAAGATGTCTGTATTCAGACTAGAGCATACGACGTTGTGAATTATGGTGGTGTAAGGCCAAGAGACCGAAGTTCAGAAACAGCCAGACTCGAGCTGATGGGAACCAGAGGATACTGGTCGATGCAAGTGTCGAGAGACTTAATGTGATAAGCACATGTCATTGATCGAGGTGAACCTAGTCCTGGTCAAAGCAAATGCTTGTGAACGAGTATAAGTGAGGCCAGGACGGGATTCCAGTGCCTGAATGAGCCTCTTCCACGGTGAGAATCTCCGAGGGTGAGGAGCCATTTCCAGTGAAGTCGTTGCCCATGATCGATGATGTGGTAGGTGAAAGAGCAAATGAGGATTGCCTGTCGATGGAGTGATGGCAATCTCAACATAAAGTGTCGTCTACTAGTAAGATGAATGACTGGCTTCCGCCCGATACACATTTGAAGTATACCTACTAGTGTAATTGTCCGGTAATGCTCGGAGCAATGTCATTTTCTCGTGAGGATGATCAACAAACACACTCGTTTGTGCGGTTCTCTTCATGCGAATCACTGCCTCAAGGTCCAAGATTGGGTACGTGGCTCTGCCTCTGTGCACAAGATATGCCCATGCTCGAATGCTCACCATGTTCTGGTCATGACCTTACCACCCACCTCTCCCAGGCTTTCCTCTTCGCCGTGCTCACAGAAACGCCATCATCGCTCGGATGCTCGAGTTCGGGCGCAGCTGCGCTCTCATTTCCAGAATCATCTCGCCGTCCTGTACGACCGACGGGAGTGGTCGGCGAATCCAGTGATGGATATTCCATGCCATTGTTGGCTGGTCCCTCTTCGCTCTCAGCATCAGAGTGGCTATCTTCGCTGTCGTCCCAACTTTCATCATCCTCGTCGCCGGATGTTGACGCCTCTTCATCACTATCATCATGTTCGGACATGGCGAATTCGAGGTCGCTGTTGCTATCGTTTGCTTCATCTGCATCGAAAACTTCCGGGCCGATCAAGAGGCGACTTGAGTCGAAATGCTTCGCGTATCCAATTCTCCTCAGGCTGATCCATTCCAGTCTATGCATCCGTGCTCGTAGTGCTTCAAGAACATCCTTCCACATCCCTCCCTCCTTGATATGCACATCTCGTAGTCGCAACCCCTTCAATCGATCTTTGAAACGCGTAGCCAAATGGATGATCTCATCAGCCTCCAGCTTCCAGCCCTGGATCCCGAATGCCACAAGTCGGCTCCAAGTGACGTTATGAAACACTGACTCGAGGGGTAGGCTGATAGGACGACAAGTTGGAAATCCTACGTGAATAGCCTGCATATTTGATGTGGCCTCGAATATCTTCCGAAATAATGGTGAGAGATCGCTGATTGCTTGGTCAAGATCCACAGTCCAATCATCAAAGTGAAGAGTAAGACAGGTCAGCCTCGATGCCAGCCAATTCATCGAACTTGGAGACACTGTTGCAAGCAACCCCACACTTCTATCGTTGAGCATTGGCAGCGAGATCCGTAGTGATGGCAGCCTGGATGCAAGTAATGCTAGCCCAAGTGTGCGGCAAGCGTGTGAGCACGCTATGCCCCAGTCCTGGTCAAAGATTCTGATATCCCTGCTCTGTCGATTGTACGATGCCAACTCCTGGTCCCTTCGATCCATGACACGAAGCAATTGTACAAGCTGCAAAGAGGTGAACTTAGTGATCGCTTTCGTCAAGATTCTTATGTCGTCATGAGACTCCACGATCTCCTTCTGCTCCTTGAGCTTGTTCGCCAAAAGCTGTGCGTTTGCATCAACCTGAGCTATCCTAGAATCTGGCAACACAAGTTGGGTTTCTTCCACGTAAGCGATATAGAAGCACGGAACCATGTAGCTGAGTTTTCTGACATGGCAGGCTAGATGCGGCCATCCAGCAAGAGTCTCGATCCTTTCCAGACCAGCTTTCGAGAATCGAGCCGTCACGCGACTGAACAGTATGGGAGCACCAGCATCTGCAAATCGTTTGCAAGCACGTCTGAAATGACCGATTGACTGGGCAGAGTCATAAGCTGGGGGTGGCAAGATGATACTTTCAACAGATAAGAATTGTCTGCGATCCATCTGGACATCCTCCTCGATGTCTGCCACCACGTAATCCAGGCAATGTCGAAGAAGCTCATTAGAAAGTCTGAGAATTGGAGGCCTGTTGCCAGCGAGTGGATGACCAGAAGGCACAACAGAGGCAAGGGACATGGCCGATGAAGTGTTTTGGCGTAGCATCAAGCTGCGCTATTAAGGATGTACTGTCAGTATCCCATGCTCGGGTCGACATTAGCATTCGGAAAGTGTGAGTCCACAAGAAAGATGATGAGAGAAAGAAGACAAGGGCCAAAAAATATCGAAGAATGAAGCCAATACATGTAGCCGAGAAGTGATGTGGTCCTTCACCGCACGCATGGCTTCATCAACGAGCGAGGAGTGCGGCTGTCATGCAAGAGTTCACGAGAACTCGACTTCTCACTACACCACTCTGCGATTGAATCGATGCAGCCAAGAGGCACGTTCGACGTCTCTACGCACCAGTTATATTCACCTTTGAGCATCACATGATCTAGAGTCAATGTTGCCTATTCAGCTACTGTGACTTGCCGACCCTCCCGTGCTCCGAAACAGAGGAGTGCATAGCGTTCTGCAGTAGTTGGCTCCAGGACCTGGACGCCCAACGCGATAGCGCACGACCTCATGCAGTGTGCTGGTCTTTGGTCAAATGAGGTACTCCGGACAGCTGCACGTCGTAGCCAACGGCGCGAGGAGACTTCGGTTCGGGATCTAACGAAGGAGACGCACGCCATCAGCGGCGCCTCTGCAGGATTTGATGTGCATGGACAGATCTCAGGATTGGATATTATCCCACGCTCATGGTTGCAACTTGTGTTGGTGTCTGCATTCTGCTGTGTTGGTGTTGTTGTCTTCAGATCTCTGCACAGAACTATAATGTGTTGCTCATTCCGGGTATTGCTGAGCTCGCGATAGAGATGGAGTGGAGATGGGCCGTTTGCACGGGCCTTCGCAGACTCAACGTTGTAGTGCACATTTCGTCATGACCAGAAGAACAAATTCACGATTGCCAGGAATGTTCCTATTCGACCAAGACTGTGTGTGGATCGTGGTTTCGGCATCAAGAGCATCTATCCCTGGCATTTCGACTGAACTGTGATTAAAGCATAAGCGTCCTCGGACGGTTCACGAGGAGCGCTTCACAGCAAGATTCAGACTCTAGGCTCATACCCTGGACTGCTGAACATTTATGCACCAAGAGTGCTCGTGCCCTTGCGGCTACGGGTGCCCAACCGGCAAGGTGATCCTGGTCCTGCAGAAGCTCTACAACAGGGGCCGGGATGCACCGTTGACCTCCGCTATCACATTTGTAACAGCGTCAGCGATTTTTAGCGCCCACAGCCTATGCGGGCATAGTGCACACTGCACAGTACAGCTACGACAATTCCATATGGCAACTTTATCTTGCGCATTCTCGTAAATGCACGGAAACCGATGTTGGTCAGCATGCTATCATCATGACGACGGCCAGTTAGGCAGGTGTCGTAAGTCCATACCAACACCAACAATTAGAACCTTGTCGCCGAGGACTGCCACATTCGAAACGTCGGCGACATCCGTGCCAACATCCTGGACTCTCGCTATGGCTATGTCTTCGATACATTGCTGCTCAGGGGTCAGGTTGATCTGCCATGTCTTCACTCTTTGATCAATGCTACTTGAGGTCAAGGTGAGCTGGTGGGACCCGAGCAAACGTATTGCGACGCCTGTAATCGCAGCAGCATGAGCTCGTGGGATCAAAAGGGTACCGAGTATATCTATGGGTGCTGATGATCGAGTGGCTTCCGATGAGACCATGGTGAGTCCTATGGCATTATCGTCGCCCCCGGTGACCACGAGAGTACATTTGTTTGGTAGGTCGTGCATTGCGAGACTGAGGATGCTACTCTGATGAATTTTTTGGCGGCGGATCCATGTCAATGTACCCGAAGCAGACTCCGACCAGAGACTGAGATGGCCGTCGGTCGCGGTGCTGAGTAGCATTTCTGGAGTGGACAGATGCCGAACGTGGGTCAAACAGGCTGTCACATAATCACCACTCGCAAGCAGGATCCAGCCTGCAGATCGGTTATAAAGCCACTGCCTCACAGATGAATTCGAATAGGCCATAGTGATTGTGTATCCTGCAGTGCTGGATCTAACATCAAAGTCCATGATGCGGAGGTCACTGGCTCCATTATTCGGATGTGAGCTCTCGCATACGACACCAAGCCTGGAAGCGCCACCTCCCTGGTGTATTCGCCATACAAAAAACTCTTCATAGCCACCACTGGAGAAGAGATATGAGCCGTCATCAGACCATTGCATGACCTGTATTCCGGTGATATGACGCCTGAGCGTCCGTTGGCATTCGAACCCGGTGTTGGCGAGTGAAAAGAGCTTGATATTGGTATCTTCACTTCCTGTCGCAATGATCGGTTCGACACCAATATGGACCGCTACAGCTTTGATCTCCCGGCCATGTCCGCCATTGTTCAGAACCTTGTAAGCGGGCTCGGCTTGCAATGCATGGTAGACCTTTGACGCTTTGGTCCAGACAAATGTTCCACCTTCAAGCTGGGGTCGATAGGCCCATTGACGATGGCTGCCGCCGCAATCGACCGTCATAATTTGGTGTTGACGCACAGTGTTGTGGACGACGAACTGTTTGCCTTTGAAACCCCACACGAAGAGATCGTTGTTCACCGTAGCAAGACCCTCAATGTTCGGGCCGAAGGGCATTGACAATTGGTGAATCAGGTCAAGTGTCAGGCCGTCTTCTACATAACGTAAGTTTTGTGTAACTTGGACGCCGTCTCGGCCGGTCGAATAAAGAAAGATGGATTGTCTGTCATGCTCGTGCACAATCTCACAGAGTAAAGCGGTCACTGCCTCGGCCCCATGAACGTGGTTGACAAGCAACGGGGACGGGCTACAGCACTGGTCGGCTGCTCTCCAGTCGAACACAGCAAGACTGCCACCACGAGAGCCAAGTACAGCTATGATTCGTTGGTCAGTGTCTTGAATCATGCAAAAGCTAGTAACAACAAAATCCTTAGGAATCTCCAGGCACATCTCGCTCTTATTCAACTCATCTGTGCACATTTCTCCGCTGGTTGACTCAAGCCATGAATAAAGAGATGCTGTACGAGAGGTGACACTTGTCACAAGCAGAAAGCTGCTGCCACTTGCCGTGCTGCAAGCGAATAACCCAGCCACTTTGCCTGTCTCTCGCTTAAGATGAATGAGACTCTTGGTGTTTTGCCTATATATGTACAGTGTCCCGTGCATACCGGCGATGATGGCAGTTTGGCCGATACTTGTCACAATAGAGTAGCCTTTCAAGTACGGGAGCCCAGGCGAGATCTCGTGTATCAGCTCTTGGTCACCATTTGTAAGATCAACGAGGAGTATCCGACCCTGGTCAGTCGTAGCTATAAGAGACGTTTCCACGAACGCGTATGCTTTGTATCCATCAGACGGGGAAGATCTACAGCACTGGATTTCCGCTGCATTCCTCCGCGTCGAGGCTCTGCTGTGAATAGCTATGGCGCCGTCTGCGCCTCCTGTCATAGCTCGACCAGTGATGTCAATACCAACAGACCAGATGTGTTTACCAGAATGTGCCTCGGTAATGGACTGTTGTACCAGCATAAACGGTATACTGTCGTTAGGAGTTTGTTCCAGTTCCCAGGCGATGCAAGTGGCATCTTCGCCGAACGACATGATTGAGATCCTCCTCACGACTGATCCATCACTAGAATCCAGGCTTCCTTTGGGATCGTACGTTGCCTTAACGAAACGAACATGCCAGATTCGCGACACATGGCCCATGGCTCTAGCTAGGCACGTTGGTGCAGTTTCTTCAAGCGCCAAAGCATGACCGAAGCCGGTGTCTCGGTGCTGTTGTGCCAATGCAGGTTCCTGCGCTTCAAACTCCGAGATATCCCATACCTTGATCGATCTGTCATCGCTGCAGGTAGCCAGTAAGTACGAGGATTTACCCTCCTGAGCCAGCTGTAGCTTTGGTGATATCTGGACGCCGAAAACCGAACCTTCATGCGCGAGAAACGTGTAATGTGTTTTCGATGACTTGACAGAGTGTCCCGCATCGCCCTTATGGATATGACATGACCATAGTATAACATCTCCAAAAGCTGTGCCAGACGCGATGAGCAGATGCGAAGCACTTAGCCAGCATACGTGAGCTGCGTATAGTATACAGTTTGATTCACCCTCGGTCAGCGCAGTCAGATTGCTACTTATGCTCCCGTCACCAATTTCTGGGAATAGCAGGGTGTTATGAGCGGTGACCATTGCCAACTCATACCCCGAGCTGATATGGTTATGAAACGCTGCGTCTAAGATCCAATCTGAAGCCCGTGCAACAGGATCTTTCGAGAGATGTATACATCCATCTTCTGAGAATTTGATGGAAAGCTTTGTGCAGAGCGGCCCACCCCAGACAAATGAAAGGACATTGTCTGGAGACACAATAATCCCATGAATCGCCTGATCTTGGAAGACGCTGAGGGTGGACAGTTGAGTGCCTGAATCGGCATCGTAAACTTTGAGAATGCTACCTTCACCCGCAAGGATGATATCACGCCCTGCAATGAATGCGAGCGCAGTCACCGGAACTCGGTGATGATCATGCTCCACCATAGATATTCTGTTTCGTAAAAAGATATGTCGGAAAGATGTGTTGTGAAGAAATGGATGCAAGCATTGGGCTGTAGTCTCGTCACGCTTTGACCACTCCACCACTGCCTCAAACTATCGCGCCCACTATGCTGATCACGGCGTTTAGTGAGTAAGTTAAGGACATGAACCTCATTGCAGGTCGATTGAGTGGAATATGGACTACAGCTCGTCGCCTCTGAACGCTCAGGACCAACAGAAAGGCTACTCACATTCTATAGCTTCAAGCCTGTCTGCAGCTGGCCAAGTGATAGGTGCGATTGGTGCGCCGCATCCCTACAGCGTCCATCCCACCTCCTCCACAACCACAGCCGCCGGCACCGACAGCCTTCTGCCGCCGAGCGAGGCGCCCTCGCGAACTATCCATAATAGTATGGCCCAGGGAAGAAGACCATACGAACAGACCTCCGCGCCTTCATCCGCAACATCAAGCACTGGGCCGAAAGAATCGCAGCAATTTGGGACACCACGGCGCCAGCATCCTCAGCGACCTTCTGCCGACTTTCATATACCCTCCAACGCTCCTCCACTGCAGTATACCACACCGCAGCAATCGCAAACCCAATCTCAGTATCTCCCGAGCAACATCTCTCCTGCCTTCGAGCTTCATCAAGCTTCGCCGCATAGCAGACAAGCTAACAGCATCGTATCCTCCAACGCCAGCAGCACGGTGCCGGGCGCGTTACAACCAGGAGGAGGAGCGGCGAGGTCAAATACATCTTCGGCATTCAGTACACCTTCGAATCTAGCCCCTATGCAAGCTCCTCCCAGCCAGACCAACGCTTCGCAATACAATCACGGTCATTCTCGGAGCAGTCCTGCAGGCATGGGCGACACATCGCAAAGATACGTGCCTTTCAGCCAGTCGTCGAACCAAAATGCCGCGTCCAATCCAAAGGCATACAATCTTTCACATACACAGCCGGGAGGTGCTGGGCCATCGCATAGTCCTCTGAACTTGACGGACATCCGCTCTCGAGCAGTCTCCGATGCCAATGACACTGGAATGGGCACTGGCACCCTGGTCAGCTATTCGGACACACCCAGCAATTCCAATTATCTTGCTCCGTTTGCCACATATGCTTACGACTGGTGCAAATGGCCAATACAAAACGGTAGTGGGGCAGGGAAGATGGCAGTGGGAAGTTATCTAGAAGATCCGCACAATTTCATTCAAATATTAGATACGCAGATCACACCACAAGAAATTACTGTACCAGGGGGTGCGCCATATGGACTGGAGTACGTAAAGATTGCAGAGGCTACTTGCGCATATCCAGTGACGAGAATACTGTGGGAGCCACCAAGCTCGCAAAAGCAGAGTACAGACTTGTTAGCCACAAGTGGCGATCATTTGAGACTTTGGAGCCTTCCACAGTCGACCACACAACATACGAGCAACATTAACCGCTCATCTGCAGCTAACACAAGGGAGCCAGCACCACAAAAATTGCAGCCTCTGGCACTGCTGTCGAACAGCAAAACACCAGAGCATACAGCCCCCCTGACCTCATTGGACTGGAACACCCTGTCTCCCAAGCTCATCATTACCTCATCCATTGATACCACGTGTACTATTTGGGACATACCTACCTTGACAGCCAAAACACAGCTCATCGCACACGACAAGGAGGTTTTTGATGTACGATTCTGCGCAGGATCTGTCGATGTTTTCGTATCATGCGGAGCTGACGGCAGTGTGCGAATGTTCGATTTGCGGAGTCTGGAGCATTCGACCATCATCTACGAACCAGCCGAGAAGAATGATAAATGTAAGATAACACTTATTCATGGTGACAAGGAACCTTTGACTAACAAGTTTAGCATCATCACCTACCACGGCGTCGCCAACAAAAGCCCAAGGTCAAACCGTGTCACCGGCTCCTCCACTTCTTCGCCTAGCTGCATCTCCACACGACTCCCATCTTCTCGCTACCTTTGCGTCTGACAGTAACCTCATTCGTATTCTGGACGTAAGGCAACCCGGCACAGCATTACTCGAACTTCATGGTCATCAAGGAAACTTGAACACCATCGAGTGGAACCCCAGTCGCCGAGGTATGCTTGCTTCAGGTGCAGATGACTCAATGGTCCTCATTTGGGATCTGTTGAACTCTGGCAATCAAGCCGCCGTACCTGCCTTGACTGCTAGTGGTGCTCCTGGGCAAGCCGCAGAAGTTCAAGGCAAAGGCCCTTCGGCGAGCTGGCGGTGCGAATATGAGGTGTCAAATCTTTCGTGGTCACCCAACAGCCCGTTGACCGCACAAGGCGGTGACTGGCTGGGTGTATGTGCAGGTCGCGGTGTATGGGGTGTCAAAGTATAGCGCTGTGCTATACATCGGACTTATGATTCGGCGAAGCTTAAAGCATAGCGTAGGGGCGTCATGGCAGTTTTGAGCGCCGGCTTGAGCATTTAGATGAACTGGTAGACATGTCAAATATTAAATGAGTGTATCGAGAGGAACACGTTATTGATACACGAGATGCTACGAAGCACTGAGTACTGCATCAAGTACAGTATATGATCTGGAAAGTCTGCATCTGAAGCATGGTCGAGCACGGCTGTCCCGCGGCAACCTCACTTCTAGTCAACTCTATTGCCCACAGCCACTATGAAGACCCACGTTGCAGACCCATACTTCCATTCGTTGCACGTTGAAGCACAAACATGTCTCAAGAGCGCCATTCGCATCGCAGAGATTTTACCGTGGACATTGACTGCTGCTGGCGCTTATCATGAACACCGAACCTGCATATACTTTTGAACTTCCCTCGCTCGAAGACAGCAACGTCCTCAGCGCCCGGATCTACCATCCCCAATCCTTGCAGGAACAACTTCTAGGAGGACCTGGCGACGCTCTTAAGCTGCGTGGTGCGATCATCGCCCATCCCTACGCTCCACTTGGAGGCAGCTATGATGACCATGTTGTGCTTTCTGTTACGGACACTCTTCTGGAACGCGGGTTCGTGGTAGCAACTTTCAACTTCAGGTGAGCATGGTATGCCTGTCCATCAGGAAATCAGGTCAGTAATTGATGATATTTCTAGGGGGTCCGGAGACTCCCAAGGCAGGACTTCGTGGACGGGTCAAGGAGAACTGGACGACTACATGTCGATTGTCGGCTGCTTGGTGCAGTACTTGCAGAATCTATCCACGATATGCGATTATGGCGAGATTACCGGTGCATCCAACAATCTAAACTCAACGAAAGCCATATCGGCCGTATCGGAGAGCCAAGCTACTATTCATCTGGTGCTCGCTGGATACTCTTATGGCTCTTTGATTCTGGCCCGCATGCCACCGCCATGTACGATCGCGAAACGCTTTGAAGATGCGGTCATCGGCACAGCTGCCGCCGAGATCATTCTTCGTGCTCGTACCCTGGCGAAGCAGACGAAACAATCCATCCTCGCCAATAACCGACGCTCGAACAGTCCGCGAGGCCGCACGCCGCAGGATAAAGGTCCCGCTGCATCCCCAAAGGCAGCCGGCAGAGCACGAGCTTCCACCATCACGGTCGGTGGTGAGGAGACGAATCTCTCGCACAGACATCGCAGTGATTCGCGACGCAGCAACGACATTGTGCGCCGAAGTATCGAGGCGCCTGCTCGCATTGTCGCGCACGTGCGAAGACGAAGTGGAAGTCGCGGTCACGCCAGGACTCCCAGCGAGCCCGTAGTGCCAGCGGCGGTGGTCCCCAAATCTGCTCCTCCCAAACTGCAGGTCCGATATTTGCTGATCTCACCTGTCATACTGCCATTTACGAACCTGCTGCTTCCCCCTGGTCCGACGCTGCCCTCGCTCAATCTCCGCCATACCACCGATGACAGTCGTGTCCGATCGCAGTTCTTACATCACCCTACCTTGGCCGTGTTTGGCTCGACCGACTCCTTCACGAGAAGCCGGAGACTGAGCAGTTGGGCGGAGAAGCAGGCCGCAGAGTCGAGCTCGCGGGACTTCAAATGGGAGATGATCAACGGTGCAGGCCATTTCTGGAGAGAGCAAGTGGAGTTGCGTGTTCTACATGAGACCATAGATAGATGGATACAAAGCGCTTCACCTTGATATCATGCCTGAATCTGCCTCGTGTCACTCTTCCTGCATTGTTGGAATAAGTTGTGGGTACGCGTACACATATAGCAGCTAAGTATGTCTGCTACCACTGCTAAAATGGGTATCGCAGTACTCGTCTGACACGATATCAAATCTCGCGGAATGAGAAGAGAAGATAAGGATAGACAGAAATTGCTGCAAACGATGGAGTCTTAACAACTTTGATTGATCCTGTTCTGAGGGATACCAATAGCTCTGGCAAGGCGCATGTTGAGTTCTGACCACTTCCCATTCAATGATCATCATGATCCACATCCTGTCGAGAGAACAACAACTCCGGATCAGGATCATTGTCAGTGTCATCTGTGGTGTTACTGACCATCCGTCGCAGTGCCGGCCGAGTCTTCTCGAAGCTTTTATCCAATTCGTGGATCTCGCCACCGCCATTCCGGTCATGCTGGTCCGCATCCTTCTGCTCATCTACATTATCTGTATCCACAAGATCTGAACTCGGCGATTGTATGCCAAGCAAGCCTTCCAGAATCGTCTTGCCCTGTCGGAAGGCGTCGAGCTCGGCACCAATTGCGGCGATGAGGAGCCTCCAGTCGTTCTTTTCTGCTGTTTTGAACTTCGCCTCAATAGACTCGAGGACTGGCTGTAAGTGAGCAAGAAGCTGTCGTAGACCTGTCGAGGGATCTTTCTGTTCCGATGACGATCCGTTGCTCTCCTGCGTATTTGTCACATTGGACATCTCTGCACGTATCCGCTTTTCGAAGTCTCCGACCTGCGTGATCACTTCCTTCCACATAGTTGCCCCTTCACGCAAAGCTTGGCTCTCGCGTTCGATTTCGCTGCGCTCTTCGATCACGACTTCACGATCTTGTGCATACTGTGCTCTTGCCATCTCCAGAGTTCGTCTTTTCGGTGGCAACTGCCAAATCGATTCTCCATTTGATGTCTGGGAATACACATCTTCATCATGTGGGGTGGAAGATAGAAACTTCTGCACATCGGATTCCAGCAGCGAAAGCGAGGAAGTGTAAGTCGCCAGCTTCGCCTGCACTGCATTTTCCACCGACGCGGCCTTTCGCAATAGCTTTCTTTGCCGGCCTTTCAAGTCCGAAAGCTGCATCTCAACATGGTTGATCTCCTGCTGAAGCGTATCGGCTTCCTGTTTCAGGCGTTGCACGCGTACTGTATCCTCATTCTCGTCCACGGTGTTTCGCGCCTCTTGTAGTCCTTGTCGTTTCTTTTCCCATCCATCAATCTGGGCCAATGCCTTGTCCTTCGCATGAACCTCGGCATCGATGATCTGCAGCTCTTCGTCCTTGACCGCCGACAATGCTAGGATGCTGCTGTAAATACCTTTCCTAGCACCCCGTAACCCAAGTTTCCGCTGCACAGCTTTCGAAGTGCGACTTGCGGAGGCACTATAGATACTTTGTGCGGTCGGAGTAGTGCTGCCGGTAGATGTCTGATCATCTGCAACCTCGCCGCGCCTTCCACGCTCGAGCTCTTCTGCTTGCGTATCGAGAAGGAACTGTAGGTCTGCCTCTATATCGCGCTGTCGATCGTCGAGTGGAGTGGGTCTCTCGATAATGACCGACTTGATTGGAGCCTTGGGTGAGGT
Source organism: Microcyclospora tardicrescens (assembly GCA_003012245.1). NCBI lineage: Eukaryota > Fungi > Ascomycota > Dothideomycetes > Capnodiales > Microcyclospora > Microcyclospora tardicrescens. Next base: position 151,909 of record PXOE01000003.1, read on the forward strand.
AGGATACGTGCTCTGGACGATCGGAGGCGGGATGATAGAAGCTGTCATGGGAGACGGATCCCGCCAATGTGGGAGCTCATGGCGAGAGTCGGAGATCCGTCGACGTCTATTATCAGAAGATTTGGAGAACCACGAGCTGAAGTCGGCCATGTCAGTCCTACGTTCTTGAGTGTTGATGGGAGAAGTTAATCCCTACACATCCATGGCTGAAGTGAGTAAGAATGATTAGCTGATCATGTTAAGAGGTAGTCTTGAATCCAAGACAAGAAGACTCGTGTTAGAAATAAGAAACCTGAGCGCGTGACTCTTTGAAATGATTGACATGTGAAAGGCAACAGCATGGAGTGCTTTAGCGTTCAGTCAAGGAGACAACAGTGCTGTAGCTCTACCAAACATGACGAAAGTGGGGAAATGTTCGGGGGAAGCTGTTCTCGAAGTAGAGAACAACAATGACATTAACATCAACAATAAAAGATGACATGATAAAATAAGAACGAAAGCCTTGGAGGACTGGCAGCCAGAAAAACAAAGATCACCTTCTGCACCAGCAGCCATTCTAGCCAGGACAAGAACTCAACCTCACCATGGCCTCAGACGAATCCCCCCGATTTATCCTACTGCTTCCACCTCTCAGTACACCACCAACATTAGCAACCTTCAAAGCAGCTTTCGGAGATACCATAAGCCAAGTGCTCAAAGAATGCGCATCTCAATCGTCCTCGACCAAAGCTGGAGCCGTGCTCGAGATCGCGGTGGCCTGCCTTGACCTTGTCGGACAAGAAACCGCCCCTCGCGCAACACTATACAACACTGCGCAAACCCTGTTAGCTGCGGTTTATAAACTGGTATGTGTCATTGCCGTCCGCGATAGCATCAACATTGAAGACTCGGAAGGCGTGGACGTCCGTGTCTTGCTCGTGGCCTGGTCTCCGGAGTCCAAGGATCATGCAGCATCGCCTCCTCCCAGTGGCGCTGTTGTCGACCTACCTACACTTGCGAAGTCGGGGCGGCAATGGGCGTATGCATTCGGTGTCGAGACCGACGAGGGCGAAGCCTTCGTGCGTGCGTTCGTGGCGGCGAAACAGCAACTGGGCAGCAGCGAAGCACCAACTGGCACCGACCCTGACAGTCATGCTATACCTGCTACCCAAGTCACCACCTCCTCACCTCCTACCCAACATCACCACCACGTCGCCGTCGGCGGCACCTTCGACCATCTGCACATCGGCCACAAGCTGCTGCTACACATGACGTTATTCGTGCTCTCGCCATCCACCCCCAGCACCGCAACAATCGGCATAACCGGCGACCCGCTGCTCGTCGCCAAGAAGCACGCCGCCTACCTCGAAAGCTGGACCACCCGACAGCGTCGCGTGCAAGACTTCATCCTCGCGATCGCCGCATTCTCACCCACCTCACCACCGACCATCACCACCAGCGCGGACTCTCAACAACCCCGCGTAGACATCACGCTCGCCGGCGGGCTGGAGATACACTGCGTCGAGATCCTCGACGCCTTCGGCCCGACCATCACCGAGGAGCGGATTTCGGCGCTCGTGGTGTCGGGCGAGACGCGCGGGGGCGGGGCGGCGGTCAATGCGCGGCGGAAGGAGATGGGCTGGGCGGAGCTGGAGGTGTTTGAGGTCGATGTGCTGGACGCGGTGGAGGAGGGAGTGAAGGAAGGGGAGGCGAAGGAGGGGTTCGAGGGGAAGATCTCGAGTACGGCAATCCGGGCGAAGTTGGCGAGTGCGACGGGGACGGCGACGAGTGCTGGTGGAGGGTGATGGGGGGCAAAGGAGGGTCTGGGTGCAAAGGCGTTGGTAGACCTCTAGACACAGCGAGATGCGAGCATGATTATGAGGATATGAAGCAACGTAGATCGTCGATTCACAGATTTCAGGAAGCCCATGAGTGTTGCTTATAAGCTCACCTAACCCTACGTAGATATATGCACATACGAGCGAAGTCATAAGATATGGTATAGACGCTAAAGGAGCTCCGAGACTTTAAGGGCTATATGCTATGCTCCGATCGTTTACAGTCAAAGAAACGTTACTAAGGTAGTGTACATTACAACCGATAGTAAGGAGAGACAGTAGGCAACGGTCTGCATCTTGGGTAGGGAGACATACACCGAGAGAAACTAAGAAGAAAGGGAAGGGAGAACGACTTCATCAAGAACGACCATTCTGATTTGCCAGCTAAGCTGTGCCATAGCATTGAGTCTCGCTACATACATACGGTATATACAGAGGTAGGCCATTCACGTCATGCGCGTTCCGTAGCAAACGAATGCACCATAGCAAAGCCGGCACGAGAGAGAGCGAGACAGTTCTCCACCCTCCTCGTACCCTTGCTTCTCCACCAACAAGCACGCCAGGAAAATGCAAACCATGTCGCCGTGCTGTCAAAACGCCATGCCCAAGTCGAGATATGCGTGCTCGCACGTGCGATATGTACAAAGTAGTCGAAAGAAGAAAAGCAAGTGATGTGGGGAAAAAAGCTAAAACCAAAAGGGGTATAATAGATATGAGCGAGCGGTAGTGGCTGGGGCGACCAGACAAACGTCGAGGGGGAGGGTGGTTGGATGATGAGTGCGTTTGTGAAAGTGCCGCCGTTGGGAGGAACAGCAGCGGCGCCGAAGCTGGGCGCTCAAGCCCGTGAAGAAGGATAGCAGCTTGATTGATGCAAGCAGGTTTAAAGTGGTGTATGTTGTATATGTGTAGAGTGGTCGAGCCATTAGGCTGACAGGATGAATTCGCCTTTGCCGTGATAGCGTTGCAGTTCGAGTCCGAGCTCACGCATGCGTTCAGCGCCACGGCCGGGCTTGACACGGAAGACCTTTTCGTTCTTGGCGGCAGCGGCTTTGGCGCAGGCTTTTTGGTATAATTTCTCCTTGCGCCGCTGGCGCTTCCGCTCAAGACCCTTGACGATATCAATCGCACCACGTTTCGGTGCTTCCGTGCCGGTCGTGTTGTCACCCTCCGGCTCGTCCGGACCATGCATGCGGCTCAAGAAGATGCCAGGAGCACGCGGCAACGAGGCGGTATGGGTGAGGTGCGTTCGCTGTGCAAGGCAGAAAGGTCCGACGGCATTGATGAAAGGCAAGTCATTCGGTGATGCACGAGGAGGTGGTGTTGCTTTGCGTCGCGGCGCAGGGGAGCGTCGACGCACGGGAGACTTGCCAAAAAGCTTCTGGGTTGGCTCCGCCATGTCGCCTCCACGTTTCTTGGGTGGCGGAGATTGATGGACTCGTCGCTTAGGCGCAGGGGAGTGAGGTCGGGGAGGAGGTGGCGGGGAGCGTGCAGTGCCTTGACGTTTCGTGGCGAGCGACGGACGGCGCCTGATCGGGGTCTGGTCGTTCATGTCATTGCCATCGTCCATGTCTTCCATAACGCCATGCACCATCCGGTCATCATCCTCGCTCTCTTCGGGATTTTCCAGATCTTCGTCGTCCTCCTCGTCCATTTCAGGGTCGGAGGTTGGGAACGTGGGATCGATGTCCTGCGGCCGGATCTTATGCTTAGCCGCCTCGCGAGACTTGATGACATTGAGATAGGCCTGCTCCAGAGGACGATCTTCGTCGAGAGTTCCACAAACAAAATCAGTCGAGTCAGGGAGGTTGGGAGTATCTGGCTCCCGGATGTCGAGGGCATCAGCATTACGAGCTTTGCGAGCATTCCGGTGGAAGCGGTGATGTCTTGGGGCACGTGGCGATGCTTGTCCAGAGCTGATCGAGCCAACCGATGAGGCCGGCATGTTGTCCTCGTCAGTCTTGATGGTCATGCGGTCCATGTGTTCGACAGAGGTTGCGGCAGTTGATGGTCCACCCCCAGGTCGCCACCATTCGTACCCATCACTATCCTCACCTTCAGAGTCGGAAGAGGCGAACCCCTGCTCGTCATCTGAATGGAAACCCTCGTCCGAACATTCAGATCCATCATCTTCGTCATCCTGCTCAGCATCGTCATCGAAATCACCATCATCGTCTTCCTCGAGGACATCCACCTCCACCTCGGCGACATCATCCTCATCCTCGCCTTCTTCTTCTTCGATGACTTCCTCTTCGACTTCTTCACAGGCTTGTCTGATGACGTTTTCTTTCTTCAGAGTATCACTAATGGTCAGCCGGCTGCGATGACATGTAGACTCCTTCACCCATTCTTCTGGTTCATCTTCACTTGCGCCGAAGACATGGAATCTGGTGGCCTCGGTTCCGGAGTCCTCCGAATCGTTGGACAGCTTTCGGGTGATTGTGGCTGGTTTGGCTCCGGTGGATGATGTTGTAGTGGGTGTCATGATCGGTACCCTTCGCACACTCTTGGGCGAGGCATGGGTGACGGTGCTGTCTGAGCCACGATGGACCTTAACGGACTCTGCTTTGCTTTGTGATGTTGTTCGACGAGGTGGAGGTGGGGGGCTGACAGCACGTTTTGCTGCCGTTGCGACAGAAGGCTTGCTTGCTGCAACTTCTTTGCCTGGGCACACAAATTTGAGAGTGCACTTGCGCTTTGGTGGTGAGGCTGGGGCTACAGCCTGGGTGGCGACTGGTTCCTTGACAGTAGGTGGCGAGGCTGGTTTCGCCTTCTCCTTGACCTTGCCTCCACATGCGAAACTAATGCATCTCTTGCGCCCAAGGTTGGCCTCGATGGTGTTCTCGGTGGTATTGTCTGGTTTATTCTGGGCAGTGATCGCACCCTCTTGGCCGACAATCTGGACCTTCTCCCCCAAGACCTTTTCCGGGACTGGAAGAGGTCCGCGCATGGCGGTCGGTGGCAAAGGTGGACTGACGGCAGGGCTGGGCACACTCCGTCCGTCGTCGCTGGTGAGCTCGGCGGTGGATGTGGTGCTGTACGTGCTCCAAGTAGACTGTGTGCTTAATGTGCGGGATGGATGTGGCGTCTCTTCGTCGGTGTGTTCGGTCTCGGAATGTAATTGTCGTGTCAACAACGACTCTCTTCGTCCGTACAGCGCCGACGGGACTGCTTTGGTGTATGTTTGGTGATGTTGGTGATGCGCGTCCATGTGCTGCCATTCTGGAGGATCGTCCATGTCGGCGACCACGTCCTCTAACTCGTCCGCACCATCGCTGGCCACGGAAGGACGCTGGCCGGTGAGAGCGCGAAAGAAATCCATGCTTGATTGATATATGGTGGGATGTTGTTGGAGGGATGTGCGTAGTGGTATCGATCGGTATAGTGGTCTTGATCTCGGTTCTGATTCAAGCCGGAAGACTGCGCAGGCGTGCGGCAGGTGCGACCCTTAGGGCCAATTGATGCTATAAAGTCGGAACCATGGTGACGGTCGACGCGATGGGATCGCTGGAGCTGAGAAGGCGGCGAACGGCAACGGAGGTGAGGGGTGAGGTTGTCGCGCAGATGTCGACAGACAGGATGTAAAGTCGTACAGCAAAAGCGGCAAGGAGGAGGTATAGATGAGAATAAGGTGAGGTAAGGATGGCAGGAATAGCACGGCGAAGCGCTGACGAGACGACACGAGACGAGACGTCGATCTGTCGCCGGAGATGTGGCGGTTGAGCGATCCCGGCTGGGCAGTGCTTGGCTGCTGATCAAGCTGAGAAATAGAAGGACCGCAGGTGGGTGGGTGGCGGTGATGTCGCAGCAAGACAGAGAGAGTCGTGCGCCCAAAGGATACGGGGAGGAAAGTGGTGGGTGGTGGTCGAGGATCGCAATCGGGGCGACGTGAGGTGGTGAAGTGAAGTAGGGCAGAGTAGGTGGGAAAAGTAGGAGGAGATTTCTGGTTCGGGGCGGTGGAGGGTTGCGATGGGTGGGCGCGATGGGCCGGATTGGTGGGCTTTTTTTGCTTGTCTGTCTGCGTTTTGGCGCCGCCTGCGCCGAGATTGTTTGGATGATTACAGTATTTGATACCGCGATACCACCGCAGACATTCCTACCTACACAATAACCACATCTACATACCATGCGGTACATTCCTCACTGGAACACACTGCTCTCGTAACCTCCATCACTCTTCCGTCCAGCGAATCCTGACATTGCCGTTCATTGTATCCATTGTTGGCCGAACGCGGATGACGCTGAAAGCCACCCAAGTCATGGATCTGTCGCACCAAACGGCGGCAGATCGTTCTCGGCAAGACATGGCAAACGCGGTTCAGGACGTCACGGCCGGTTGTCCGTGATTATGATTGCACCTGGTCACTCGGAAAGACGAGGAATCGATGAGATGGTCATCCAACACCAGATCTTCGTCATCTATGTCCTTCTCGCTACCGCAACAGCCTGCCATTCCGGCCTGTATTGCTTACCTACCTCAACGCTTGACCCGTTGCAGAATCTCCGGCCATGGGCAGAAAACTCCATTAATCAGCGATTTCGGTGTGGCAAGATCCTTACCTACCTTACCTTACCTCACCATTTGACCTTGCATTATTATCATCGTAAACAGAAAACCCCGACCTAACCTACCTCACCTCACTTACTCTACGGTACCCACGAGCGGCTGGCGTTGTCGCTCATGCAGGAAAATAAATGCCTCAGCTGCATGCGACGCTTGGGTTGTTTCGGACGATGCAGCTAGAAGGATCCTCCCACCCTCACATCAGCCATTTCCTCCACTTCTGTCCATCACCTTCTGTATAAGGGACAGACTCAAATCCTTAGCATGCAGCATTGATGTGTTGTACGACTGCCGTGTCTAGGTGCGTCATTTCGGCCACAGTCCAGCATCCCACTGAGCCACGTCGTATACATATACTCAGGTATCTCAGCTCAGCTCAGCTCAGATCAGCTTGTTATGACAGGCTGAACCCGATGCTTGAAGGAAGGGGATCCCACGCATGTCCGGCGCCAACCCACACACAATGTACTGTCTTGATGTAGGTACAGCAGTACCTTACATTCCACTGTCATGGCCTGTGCAGTCCGCAGTGTACAATATCACAACAAATGACTTGTCAATTTCTTGGTCATTCAAGGTACATTGCTCATGGTGCTCCATGTCGACGGTCGTATATGCAATTGCGTTGCATTCCACCGCACCATCGCTCTTATCCAAGCAATAGCCAAGACCGTGTTCGGTTTGCGAGACGGCCACGGTCTTTCGCTGCTCAATAAAAAAGCAGTACTAAGGCACCATACGAGATGCACGCCTGAATCATCCTACATTCGAAATGAGAGCGCCGCTTGTTGACATTCACCTCTCGAACAAAGATCTGCAAAGGATCATCTGCATATCACACCTTGCGAAGGTCATTGTGCAGCTGCTCTGCCCGTGATGATCTTGACCACAGATGGCAGACCCACCATGTATGCGACCGAGTTGCGGCTGCCACTCATCTTGCATGTATCCAGCAACAAGGTTCGCTGCATGAATGACACGATGCCGTGCTCCGTCTCAGCCAACCAATGTGACGCTGGGATGTCTTGGATCAGCACTTCCGGCTATCATTTACCTCGTCGTGCTTGACGATCAGAATGGACAGTTACTTCTGTCTAGAGTTCTATGATGCTGACCTCTCGTTGCTGCTGAGTCCCTCTCTACCAGCAAGAGTGCAGATGCCCTGCGCAATCAGACTTCAGAGCACCCTTGCTCCAATCCAAGTACTGAATCATCGACCACAACGAAATGTGTTCTACCTCTCGCGCTCTCACCACATCCTGCAGCAGTTCCCGTCATCTGTAGCATGACCTCCTTTCCCGATGCGCCGAGCTGATGAAACCACGAGATCATCGCCTGTCCCGCCTAAGCTCGCAGGCGTTTGCATATCAATCTCCGTAGCAACCAATGAACGGAGGCACACAACGGAGCTTCTCATGCGTGCTGACGACCCGTCAACTCTGAATACGAAACCCTGTCAAATGCACCTTGACACGTTGTTGCGATATCTGGAAATCTGCATCGCTCTGAAAGGGACCAGGACCCCTCCCCCGCTTCTAGCTCGATAAGCAGACCCAACATCCCACTCTTCACTCACAGTGCCTTGCTTCAACGCACGAATCTCCAGAGGCATATTGGTGACCTTGAGCTGCAGAGAGGGAAGATCAAAGCACCGCGCAATCATCACATGCATTCTCCCAGCCTCGGCATCCTAACACAAAAGGGTCTCCAGGGTCGACCGTACAGTCCATTGGCCTGAAAGATGGAGCTTGATACCAGCGTTACACCATTAAATGCCATTGCTATAGCGGAATCCCACGCTCCACGTACTGTGTTGTACGTCGCAGAGTGTCTCATGACCTGACCTACATAAGCACATCCCGTTGACTGAATCGAGGATGCTTGTCTCTTGAAGTGCCGTCTTTTTCGTACCTAAGTAGGCTTCGGAGCATACCGTCACGACCACAGTATGCATTGGATGCCAGAGTCGAGTCCTGTTGTCTTACAACTCCATGTGAGCGCGCTCGTCTACACCAAGGTGCCGGGATATCTATGAAGAGCGTGCACCTTCACGTACCAACCTTCCTCTGCCGCTTTTACATTTGTGAGATTGTACACTACTCCTCAGCTGGGATGTCTACAGCATAGCACGGCGGAGAGAGTCCAGCTGGAGCAACCTTTATTACCAACTAGCTCCAGGTGATATCTGTCATTACATGGCCACGATGGCTTGTGGCTACGAGGCGTCACGGTCCAGACTCCACCACCAAGGTCTAGAGGCACAACTCGATGTGAAGAGGTAGCTCAGCTCAGCTATCAGTAAGCATACGCTGAGAGAAGACTCTGCTCATATCCGTTCGTGAGATGGAGAATGCGTTCAGTTTGGTCTGCTGTAAGTGATGAACAGTGAAACTGATACTACTACACGCACTCACGGCGCAGCGACTTGCAGCGACTTGCATCGAAACACATGTAGTCCAGGTGCTGAACAGAGTTGAGAGGAACCACATTCACTAAACATAGCTTTCACACTACCTGAATCCCTTGCTGTCGTTTCAGCGCCGCTGCTGGTATCGTCCTCGCCATCATGATTCGTGTCCATGTTGTTGTTGGTGTTGTCGTGGCTCAGTTCACGTGTCGGGGCGTGGCGCAGGATGGACGATCAGACACACGTACCACATCTGACGTAAGGCCCAAACGCGGCGGACAAGACTCAGCCTCATGTTTGTGCTTTGTTTTCTATTCCTGTCCGTCTCGGGCTGAAACAAGGCAACGATCGACTGTATAAGGGTCCGGGACTACAACATTCCTTTCAATGTCTGCTCCATTGATGTTCTGCTTGATCCAGACCAGCATTCCTTGAGGGTGAGAGCGTATATCCTCTCCTTGGCATCACCATCATCACCAACACAACCCTTCGGCAACATACTTCGACGCTTACCAGCGACTTCCGGCGAAAACAAACCTCGTTGACAAACCCTCCACTGTTGACGTTCTACCCACTCCTACCACCACCACCACCATGGGCAAAGCCGGGCGCATCGCCTGCATCTTCACGCCATGGGCCCTGACCGTCGCCTCCTTCGTCTGCCTCGTCCTCATCGAGCTCGGCGGCTCCAATAAAGGCTCCGCCGAATTGAACAGCCTCTACTTCATGCAAGCCAACTTCACCGGCTTCAGCACGGCGAATGCCAATGCAGTAGAAAACACCACGACCCTGACAGCCTCGCTCGAATACGCAAAGGCCGAAAGCCTGCTCCGCGACATCTACCAGATCCACCTATGGAACTACTGCGCGTCCAACACCTCCGACGCCTCCATCGATTACTGCTCCAAACGCACGTCCGACTTCGTCTTTGACCCGCTGGACATCTGGGGCTTGAACTCGAGCACTGCCACAAGCGCGAGCACGGCGACGACGACGGGGGACAACTCGGTGCAATCAGCCATCGCCAATGCGAAGAACAACACCGAGGAGTTCGAAAATGAAGTGCTGGGCGAGTCCGGGAAGAAGGCGCTCGATACATACCGCACTGTTGCTAAGTGGATGTTCATCGCATACGAGGTGTCGTTCTGGACCACGCTCGCGACCATCGTTGTGTCGATACTCGCCATCTTCAGCCGTTGGGGCAGTTTCCTGACCTGGTTCTTCAGCATTGTAAGTGCTGTTCCTTGTTCAGTCCTCATCGCAACCTCCAGCTAACCACTTTTGTCCTACCAGGTCTCCACGCTCTTCACCTTCCTCGCCGTCCTAACCTCAACCATCCTCTTCGCCGCCCTCGCCGGCGCCCTCGCCACCATCCTCAAACCCTACGGCATCCACATCACCCTCGGCGGCCACATGCTGGCCATCACCTGGCTATCCGTCGCCCTGTCCCTCGCCGCCACGCTCTTCTGGCTCTTCAGCGTCTGCTGCTGCTCAGGCTCCTCGAATCCGCACCACCGCGGCAACAAAGGCGGTCTCTGGGCCGCCGAGCCCAAGGGCCAGGGCTACTACGGTCGCGGCCGCGGCCTGCAGGTCGAGAAGACTGGCGGCAGCTATACCCGCGTCGAGAGCCCGTGGCAGGTTCACGGCGAAGAAGGCGATCGCGTCCCCCTGACGGCGTACCCGCCGCCGCATGGCCAGTATCAGCCGCAACATCCCGCCGGCGCTGGAGGCTCGTATGAGCCTTTTCGACAAACGTGAGAAAGCCGTTGTCGTGCGGTTTGTTTCTTTGACATGCGTGATAGCGTTCTTGTTGTTACTATAGACCATTTTTCACGTAGCGAATTTAAAGATTCTTAGATCTTTTCTTCTATATTCGATCTGCTCTTTGAGAATGCAAGTGACTTTACCTCGTTATCCTATGTACCTGATCCACCCCTTTTCTTGTTCCGGAGCTGTGATCTGATGGCTTGCGTCTGAGCAATCCTTCTCGAGGCGTCTCCTGAATCATCTTTCCAAACCTTTATGCTGTCTCATTGCAGGTACGACATCTGAATCCTCAACCTCGTTGTGGAGTTGTGAAAGAGTCTTATCGAAAGATCGAATGGTATCTGTCTAAACATTCCATCTATCCCATCACCCCCTTTCCCAACAGTATGTATATCCCCTCTATTCACCCCAACAAATCCCCCAACGCATCCACATACGCGCTAGGCACGACCTCCGCGCCCTCAGCCAACAGATCCTCCTTCTTCGCCACGCCCGTCAGCACGCACAGCGTCCCGCCCAGCCCACCTTCAATCCCGAACTGGATGTCGGTGTTCAGGCGGTCGCCAACCATGCACGCGCGCGCACGCTCGAAGCGGAACTTGCCCTCGATGGCGTCCATCATCGCCTGGCTGGGCTTGCCGAGCGCGAGCGGTTCCTGGCCCGCGGCCTTGACGAGCGGCGCCATCGATGACCCCGCGCCTGGGAATAGCGAGCCTGCTGACGGCAGCGACGAGTCGATGTTGGTCGCGAGGAAGCGCGCCCCTGCCCGGATGTATGCCATGCCCAGCGCCCACTTGAGGTAGGAGGGGTGGAAGTCGAGCCCGGCGAGGACGACACCGACGTCTGCGTCGAGGGCCTCGCCCGATGCGATGGCACCATAGTCCGCCGGTGCCATGTCGCGGTTCAGTGATCGATCAGTGCCGCCGATGTACGGCACGCCCTCCGCGGCCAGCTCTTGCTCCACGCCCGTCTCGCCCAGCACGAAGACTTTGTTGCGCGGAGCCGGGAGCTTCAGGATGCGCGCGATGTAGACGGCGGCGCTGTAGGAGGAGCCGAAGACTTCGTCCTGTCAGTGCGTCAAGGGTCAGCTTGAGAGGAGAATATCGATCACCCGGGAGAATATCCAAGAGCACCCATCCATCCAACATCCTCGTCACGAAACAGCAACACCACACCTACCTCCGTACAACTAATCCCCATCCCATCGAACTTCTTCTTATAGTCGCTGCGCGACTTGGTGCTATTGTTAGTCACGAAGACGAGCTGCTTGCCCTTGCTGCGCAGCATCTCGATCGTCTCGGGGATGTGTGGGAACGCATGATCGCCGGACCAGAGGACGCCTATGCTTTTGGGCAGGGCGGGTTTGATTAGTTATGAGTTGTGTATGTGTGTGCGTTAGGGAAAGGAGACAAGGTCCATGCTTACCATCACAATCGAACAAGAAGTAATCGAAGCGGTCGATGAAGGCGTCGATGGCGGCTTTGTCGCCGGTGAGGTACTGGGGTGGTGGTGGAGCCATTGTATGCGGATCTGCTTGGGCGAGCCGGAGGAAAGGGCTGAAGGGAGATCAGGGAGGGTTGCGATCGTCAAGAAGAGGAATGCCGATTGTATCACAGTAGAAGGAATGTTGAGCTGTCGTTGGCGGCCAAAACACGGCCCTCCGACGTCAGCCTGAAGTTTGATGGTGGGGTGACGTCCGAGGGGCACATACAGTGAGAAAGCAGTCCCCCAACACTTGCAGGACAATCTACCATGACGAGACGAGCACCACAGGTTTCATGTAAATAGATAGAACATTCAACCAGCACAATCAAGTCAAGAGTGAAAGAAAGTAGGTCAAATGAAAAGAGCAGGTAGCACCGCGTGATTGCTCAACATGGAGGCAGAACGTAGCGCATTACTGTAGAACCGCGGCCAGCAGAGGGACAGCGAGTACAGCATTGTATGTGCAAAGCGTCCTCGCCAACGCAGCGATAGACAGCGCTCCGTCAATCTCATGCAAATCGTACAACTCCCCCATGGTGGAAAACGACCTCTCTTCGAAATTCGGTGAAGCGTGGCAAAATCATGTTTGCATCTGCACAACCGCGTGCTGTAGAAACCTCCCCTGCCCGCCCCTGAAAATCACCGACCTTTGTCAATGTTGATCAGATTCGAATCACAATGCAAAGGCGTGCCCGCCGAAAGCATCATTCTTCTGCCGTGCTAGAGCACGTTGAAATAGCGGATGTCGTTTGTCGACTCGGACGCCTCTATCGTCTGCCGAATCTGCTACTCATGCTAATTAGCCTCATGTCCAAAACCAGCAAAATATCAATCGAGCTTACTTTTGCTTCTTCTCTGCAGGCTTCAGGATCTGGAAGGAGCAGAGCAGAGACTCGTCGACGCTCATCATCGCTCCAGCATTGTCGAACTCGCCGCAGTAGTTGGGAGCGGAGAAGAGCGTAACGAGCTGGCGCTTGGAGAAGAACTCGTATCCATCTTCAACGACTTGATGCGCACGGCATATCAGATCCATGTCGTGCTTTTGTAAGAAGCGGGAAACGACATCGGGGCCGAATGTGAAGCTAACACCACGGTCGTTCTCCGACCAGCCGGTGATGTCCTTGTCAGGGTCAGACCATAGAAGATCGCAGAGCAGACCACAGTCGGGAATCTAGTATCATCGTCAGTCATAGATTGCAGTATGATTATCAGCAGCACAACTCACGTCTGTAGGCCGCATGACACGGCGGATCTGTTCCATCGAGTTGAGATCAGGGCTCAAACCTCCGTGCATGGTGAAGATCTTCTCATCGATGATGGCCGCAATAGGCAAGCAGTTGAAGCAGTCGGTGAAGGTCTTCCACAGCTTGATGTTGTAACGTCTCTTGCACTCATCGTAGAAACCGTAGATGCGGTTGATCGAGGCACACTCGTGGTTGCCGCGAAGGATGAAAAAGTTCTCCGGGTACTTGATCTTGTATGCCAACAACAGACAGATGGTCTCGAGCGACTGCTTACCACGATCGACGTAGTCACCGAGGAAGAGGTAGTTGGCCTCTGGAGGGAAGCCGCCGTACTCGAACAAACGAAGGAGGTCATAATATTGGCCGTGAATGTCACCACAGATCTGTTCAAGAAAAGTCAGCTCACGCTCTGCAACAACATTGATGTCGCGGTACGTACCTTGATAGGAGCTTCCAGCTCAAGAAGAATGGGCTGGCTGATGAAGATCTCACGGGCCTTGGTGCAGAGGAAACGAATCTCGGTCTCCAACAACTGCACTTGCTTTCCAGGTCTGCTACCGCGCACCTCCAGCAGACGGTCAATGATGCTGTCTAAATCGACATCGTTTTGGTCCGCCATAGCGAGCGGCGGACACGTGTGTAGTGAGAAAACTGCGTTAGGTTGTGGCAATCAGCCAACAGTGCTCGGACTGTTTTGCTGGCTCGATTGGCCTAAAAAGCTGGGCACGATTAGCATGAGCAATGGCTTTACTTGTGGTGCGAACTCCAATCCTGGCTTTGCGAAGTGTTCGCCGTGTCTCTGCGTTCAGCCTCGTGCAGTGAACCACCCTCGCTTTTGCTACCTGAGTTGCACGTGACTGACTCACGCCAACAAGTATGCTGTCCCCTCCGATGCTGCCCTGCTCGCCGTCTGCCACCAACCACTCCAGCCCACAATGCGCGCTAGAACAGGTAGAAAGGAACAAGAGAGGCTTACCGAGTGTCCTTGACCTGAGCGCGCGGCTCGTTCCAACAATCGCCGCTCTTTTCTCTGAACGCGCTCTTCAACGGCGTGGTCAGTGTGCTGCACCGAAGACGTGTATGTTGTCCTACTCCCGAGGTCCCTATTGAGGGCGGCGGATCACGCGACTTGGAGCGTTCGCTGGTTTGAGGGTCGATGCCTGGTACGTGCGCCGGCTGAGAGAATTTTCGAGCTGGGATCGCGCGGCAGTGAGATGCGCGGACGACGAGGTGCGTCTGGAGGGCAGCAGTCGTTGAGTTGTCGACGAGGACAGGCGTGGAGAGATACCGATGCGTGTATCGTCGCGGACGTGAGACGTGACGTTGATGTTTTTCACCGCTCGATGGTGGGGCTCAACTTCAGCTTGTGTGGACGCGGAGGGCGGGCGGAGGGCTGTGAAGCTCGACGGGAAGCCGGCGGCGCGATGTGTCGCGGTTGCTGATGCAGGTCGATGGCGGCGAGTGCGGCGAGGTGAATGCAGCGTGGTCAAGTCGAGCTGGGGGCGGACGAGACGACGGTGGTGAGGTCGATGTTGTGGTGGAGGTGGTGGAGAGGAGTGCAGCGTAAGTGCAGCAGGGAGGCGTGGTGAAAGAGTTGGCGTTTCGAATTCTGGCAGGAGCCGGTTGAAGCGTGCGGCCCAATCAGACACGCAAGTCGGTCCACCTCACTTCTTTGCATGAAGATTCCTCACCTTTACATCGAATCTTCTTTCTCTGTGAAGATGGGAGATCGTTGATGATAGTCTACTGCTTGCTTCCGGAGGATAGACTGCAAGACACTGCTTGACCAGCAACATGGCTCCCACCACATACCATCGGCTACCTAAGCACTGGTACGGATATCTTACTGCCTATAAGCGCTTATGTGAACATAATACATATCATCCATGTTGCGGAACACATATGCATGGACGGCATCACGATTCCAAGTCGCATAGGGGTAGCGATATGCATATACCCTCCATACCGTCCGGACTACATACATGTATAGGACACGAGTCCTGGCCTTACGTAGCCTGGCACTGTATCTATCGGGAGTTCTTGAACGGACCTGTACCCATACATCTACATGTTCTGCAGTCTATGCGGGTATACCGGTCTCTCTGTCGCTGTACATATCTACATGTGCATGCGCAATAGATACTGCTCCTATTACAAACCTTCATCGTACACCGAGCATGGCGAGCAGGAGGACCAAGATAGAGGTAAATTGCTAGCCAGCACACGACTTGAAAGGAATCCAAACGTGACGTGGAGTAGGGTTGTAAGACACCGACTGAACATGAATGAGTATGAACATATAGAGTAGGAGAACCAACGAAGTAACTTGAAATTTTGTGCATTTACATATCCCATCCCTGTCACTCATGTAAATGCCACCTGCATCCAAGAAGAAGATACCGTAACGCCTCGCTTCGCTTCGCTTCAAGCAAAAGAAGAAGAACTGCGATGGAAAATCAATTAAAGCCCAAAAAGGTATCATGCAAAATTGCCCAAACTTCGGTCGAGACAGCAAGCACATGTGCATATGCCATGAAGACTCGCAGAACGCAGACTTTAAACATCATCATGGCCGCCGCATTCCAGGCCGCTTTTCCTTAACAAGAATACAGAGCGTTTTCCCGCCTCTTGCAGGATTTGATGCTTGCAGCGGGCATGCAACAAACCCGTCCATCAGGTCGAGATGCCTTTCTACATTGTATGTGTGCGTGTGTAGAATCATCGGGGCAAAAACAGTTTGTCAAATCGGGCGCGTCGCAAATGTGTGGCCAGAGCAAAAGTAGACGCAAGAGTCGCAATGCAGGAGAACGTGCAGGTAGGAATAGAAAAACGCTGGCCCAAGATTTGGAGAAGTCCAAAGGTGTCTTCGCGTGTGGGGTGGAGAGAAAAGCAGCCGCGCCATGCTTTCGGGTTGGTGGAGAAGAAAAGAAGTGCTGTAGAAAAAAGAGGGAGGCGTCGCCCACAACGCCGTCGCTATGTCGCGGAAAATGCATGAAAGTCGTTCCAGATTCGAGTCGTGTCAAACAGAGAGCGGACGGTGGAAAGCGATGTGCGGCCTGATCACCCAAGAGTCCGAGCACCAACGCTCACCTGCCCAGCCTGCTGGGTCTTCTCCGAGTGAGCGTCAGGAGCTGGTGTCAGGGGTGAAGGGGGGCTGAAGCTGTGATCATGTCGTGCATCGACGACGTGATGTTGCTTGAGAGCTGATAGCCAGTCAGCACCGAGGTCGCGTTTGAGTGCTTCGGCGTTCTGTCGATAGAGATCAGATGCCGTAGCGAGATCATGCGGGATCTGTACAGAAGCGTCGTCATCATAGAAAGAGTCGCGAATCCGGGGTGCGGGTGTTGGCGTGGTAAAGGCACTACTGAGTTGCGGACGGCTTATCGGAGTCTGAGGATCTGAAGGTTGGACACTCTGATTTGTATTGGTGTTGACGAGCTCGGGTGTGGTGGGCTCGTCAGTCTCACTAGGAGTATGCACGATCCTGTCCGTATGTTCGACAGTACCAACAGATGGCAGCGGCGTCGCTTCAGGTTTAAGCAACTCAACGACTCTTCGGCGTGGCTTCTTCAGCCGTCGCGTCGAGTTCTGTCCGACATCGCTTGTTGTCCGTCGATGTACGTCCAGCAGAGCAGGATGTTCTTGAGGCTCAAACGGAGGTGGCATGATTTCTGCATGGGTTGCGACTGGTGGCTCATCAATCTCATCATCAAGAGGAGGTTGAATGACAGGGATGATCGAAGACTCCTTGGTCCTGTCGTTGAGATGCTTCTTCTCGTGGTAGAGTGGGCCCATCGTATCGATGACGACGTCTTCCGTGTACATCGGGTTCTTCCTGAATTCGTTGAAGATGGTGATCCGGTAGTCGCTGTGTGTTCTCGTAAACGGATTTTTGATCACGTACAAGTCGGTCATATTTGGTATTTGAGCCAAACGAGCGAGCTCCACCGGGTCACGCAGCTTATTGTCGCGCAGATCCACACGTTCCAACGAAGGGATTCTCTCGATGCCAATCAGCTGCAGCAGTCTATTGGACCTGAGGTTCAAGGTCGTGATAGCTGGCACGGGCGTGCGCACCAGCGACTGCAGACTATCAATCATACAGTTGCTCATGTTCAGTGCCCGAAGATGCGTCAGATTGGAAAGGTCGGGGATTTCAGAGAAGTGGTTACCGGACAGGTCCAAAGATTGCAGCGTCCCAGCAACAGAAGACAGGTCATCAAGTGTAAGAGACGTCAAGCCGTTCTCAGCCAGGCTTAGATGTCGAAGGCTTCTCCAAGTGTCTTTGGGCAGACCAAAACTTAGCGATAGATCAAGCGAGCTATGTCCTGGTGTTACCTCATTCACACTCGAGCCTGAGCTGCCGGACGATCGACGGTTGATCGAGGTGTTGCTTTGACGCGGCTTGTGCAAGGAGCCATGCCTCGAGCCAACAGGACGAGTGGGAGACTCGCACCTCTTACGGAGCTTGGTGCTGCCATCCGATGACCCTACTCTCGCGAGAGCGAATTGACTTCCAAGAGAGCCTCGCCGAGCATCTATAAGCGGTGAGTCAGGTGCCGTGACTGACCGTGCGAGTTCGCCCTGGCGACTTCTCGGGCTGTTGGTGGGCCAGAATGGAGTGTAAGTAGACAACGGAGTTGTTGGTACAAGTGCTTTCGACGCATGCTCACGTCTACCTTTGAGATCGTCCAGGATGATCCTTTCCAACAGATCTCGTGGACTGTCGACATAACCACGCCTGACGGTGAGGCTGCGCAAGTTCTTCGCTATCCAATGCCAGCCGAAAAAGTGTCGGAAGTCAACATCACATATCTCAAGTGCACTAACGTTCTTGAAAGCGTAGAGAGGGACGGCAGTGTCAAAGGGGAAGGCCTCATATCCCGCGACCGGCTTTACTTTGTGATCCGGAGCCAAGCGTAACGCTGGGATCTTGGTGAAACACGAGTACAAGTACCTGATGTTCTCCTGGAATTGTGCTGCCTGCTTCTCTGCCTTGGTCTCGTTGTTGGACAGGGAGAGGGTGCTCAGAAAGGATGACATGCTCGACATGACGCTGCGCATGCTGGAGACGGACTTGAGGGAGTCGGCATCAGACTGCTTGCCACGCGAAGTCGGTGCTTGGCCTAGAAATGACATATACTCTGACGGAGGTGCATTATTGTGTAGGTCCTCCAGTCGCACCTTCATGGGGCCTACGTCCACGCCCAAGTCTTCGAACTTGCTCAAGAGGTAGTAAAGATGATGCGGTGTCAGGGAAAGCTTGGCCGCCTTGAGACTGGGCGAGGAGAAGAAGAGGTACGGTCGAGACAGAGCCTCGGCCAGTGTGATGGACGGGGAAGTGGTTGTCGTCTTCGCCTTGCCTTTGTTGCTGCTGAGACTGCCGTCGGCAGCAGAGTGGGAGCTATTCCCATATTTACGCTGTCGCTGCGACTGCAGCGCGTTGGCGAGTGCCTTTTCATGTGTGCGAACGAAGTTGGCCAAATTCTGCAGCGTAATCGGTGGTCAGCGACAAGCATCTCTTGAAAAACTTCGTCCTGACTTTGCATGCGTGTGTCTACCTTTACGAATATCTGTCCATCCTCCGAGTCCATTGTGGTACCACGTGAATCTTGTGCTCATACATCTGCGCGGGCTCTTGCTCGCAAAACAATTATTCGTTGGTGGGGGTGGAAGGAGGGGATCGTGGTGGTGTCGTCGCCAGAGACGAGTGGAGGAGTGAGTCGACTATGGTGGGCGCAAGGCCGCCCTCTGACTCCGGTGTGTAATGAATCTATTATTTACTGCGACGCCCGCCTAAACATGATTAGCGATCGATTCATGACTGTGTTTATGTCTTTGCAAGTCACATGTAGGCTTGAGACACGGCCAAGATGTCTCAGAATGGCGGCGCAAATATAGAACGAGAGGGACTTCGGCGACTGCTCGAGACTCTCCAAGGTGGGGAGGAGGCATTTACCTACCAGAACCCGCGACAACAAATTCGATCGCTTTCACAAAAGCTGAACTGCCTCACAGCAGGCAGATATCCGCGAAACACAAGCTGCAACAGTACCGGCGAGGACACCGCGTACGGTCGGCGGTGGTGGTGGGCAGAAGATGTATGTTATAGCGGGCAGAGAAGATTGATCGAATGCCCGCCGCCGGAAGACGGACATGCACTGTGACCCCCCCGGCCCTCATGAAATTATGGCGACGCTCGGCCAATGACAAGCCGCCGGCCTGCACGCTCGCATGTGCTGCAGCCGCCCAGGCTCTAACGCCAACTCGAATGGAACACGCTGGATATGCTGATCGACACGCGCGACAGGACGACCAGCCTCCCCGATCCAGGGTTGGGAGAAGACTAGAAGGATGGAAGAAGACGCGATATCACGACTAGGAGATCTCACTCCAGCAATCACAGCCCGATTCTGTTCTGCCACTATCTGTTTGACACAACAACAGAGAGCCAGGACTAGTATATGGTGGGGTCGAGCATCATCACAAACGGTAACTACTGTACACAATCCAACGTCGACCGTTTGTATCGTCGGTCGGACCACTCGCACGCCACCAGATTCGCCATTCTGCCGTTCCCAAGTAAGGTGTGGACGATAAGCAAGACGACCATTCTATTTCCGGTCAAGACGTTGATCGATCATTGAAGGATGCACCTCATGCATCTGCGGGCACAGCTGGGAGCTGCGTGTCACAAGCTGCTTGTTGGTGGACGGTCCATGGATGTACTGGATACCACCACGTTCTGGCAACACGGCTGCAGCTACGTATCCTCCTGACTTCACATTGTCTGACCCTGTCGGTCGACATTTCGAGTTACTCCACAGACTCGTGGAAAGGCGAAGCCAGGCTCGAGCTGTCCTTGCAGGATCCGTGCAGTGCTCTCACAGGACCCCCTCCGTTGAACACAATACAGCATGCAGGTTTCACTCCTACAGAAGCACGGAGGAATTGCGTTATCAGATGCCTTCGGCTCCACCATTCGACGTCACTACTGCAAGTCCAGTACGGTCGCCAATTGAGCTAATGCATCCCTCTACCATCCTCTCGTCAGATGACCAGTCCGCTCTCCAGAGATGCTTACACGCTGCTACAGATCCGAGTAGCTGAGGCCGTCTATCACGGCTGCTTTCAGACCAAGCGTCGGCTACAGAATGCAACAAGACGAGTGCCAAGAACTGTACTGACTACTTGTCCTGCACACCCCACACTACTGTGTCGAGGTCCGAATGGTACCGTACATGTAACCCTAAGGAAATGATGCGGGCGCGGCGATTGACCAAACATATCGACACGCCGTGCATTCTTCCAAGGAGGTAAGGTATGTAGCCATTTCGGCCACATCTACTTATTATTGTTATACGCACGAGCCTCCCGAACATGAGAGATGTAGGCTTCACGACCTTGTCCTCCAGCTGCATATATCATCAGCACACAGCAGCCGAGCTGTGGAAGATACAGTGCTTCATAACCGTGAAGTCCCTTACAGTCATTGCCTGCATTGTGCATCGTATTGCTGAATCTGTGTCCTCCTTTTCCCTGCACATCCTGAATCAAGGGACATACCAGGAACTTCCCGTCAGATTTTCACACCTCCAGCACACATGCAGGACCCCTCATATCACATCACATCTTCGGTAACGCATCCGAGACATGACCCAGGCCGAATACTCATGTTATACCATCCTACTGCTCCAGAGCAAGCCTTTGCGCATTCTAACATAGCAACAGCGACACTCTTCATCCAATGAGCGTACAACATTGATGTCTTGTACTGCTCGGGTCGCGGCACACGCCACCTCCATCGCTCACCGCTCTCGTGCCCTACCATCAATCACGCGACGTTGTGCGTCGGACATATGTCTACTGGAGTAACTTCACAACAACATGACACGCCACGACGATGATGTCGCGTGAACGTGACCGTCGGAGCGCACGCTTACGGTGCCTGCTATAGGCTGACAGCCTATTCATTCGCCTGTGCACGCGCGGCCATAGCTTTATTCTGGATGATCAATTGATGGTGTTGAACAGATGCCCAGCCTGAACAACACGATTATCAGGTAAGTCGGACATTGCTATAACCCCGGTAGCTTCGTGGGCTTCCCACGCCAAGAACTTGATATGTCTCGATGTACTTCTCAACCCAAGGGTAAGGTACGCATGACTCTCGACGTCCTCCTTCAGCCGCAACCTCCGAAGAGATCGAGACAAGCCCAGTCTGCCTTTTAGCCGACTCACGCTGAGCCACAAGACATACGTATGCAATGGATGCCGTTCTTGCAATGAGCGACTGATTCATCTTGATGACAGTAGCTTACCCGAGTCCATGACAAGCGAGCATGCGAGGCAGCCAAGAAAGCCATCCAGAGTTGATCAACATACCAAGACTGATCGTCGGGAGTGTTGTGCAAAGTGAGCGAGGACAGCTCATTCCTGCCATGCGAGATAGTGCGAGAGTTCGTTGTCGGTTTCCGGATGCTCAGTAGAGTTGGAGGTAGACGATCGTTGACCCAAGAGTAACTCGCAGGTCAGAAGCCGTGAGGTGGGAAGAGATATATAGGTTGAGAAGCATATATATCCGAGCAGCTGGGCGGGCAGCTCTGCACTTAATTCTGATGCTACTGACAAGACGCCTATGCAGTCTGCATGCATACCTTAGCCTACCATCCATGCCCGGGTACGAAGACGCACAGTAGGCATCGAGTCGTCCACTCACATCCATCTCGACGCAGGGTACTCTGAAACACCCTGCTTGTTTCGCTGTGACTTCAGAGCCAACCACTTTACGCGAGCAGATCACGTGAAACACCCTGGGCGCGTCGCAGTACAGAATCCTTCCACCATGCTTGCATCTGGTTTCAACATGTAACGGCCTGAGTTCGGTCAACGGCCATCCGCAGCCATCCAGTAGATACATAGTGCCGTACGGTATTCACTCTGTACCCATCTCCTGTTGTGGTTGAGGCCCGATCGAGTAGACGTGTCGAGACGGGCTAAAAGCGTGGTAGTTCGTCCATGGCCGCATAGCGCTGGCCTGCATCAAAACAATTGACCAGAGGCGTCGTGCGTGACGAAGATCGACGTGTTGTTATTGTCCATCGCCAATGCCTCTCTGCTCTATTACCTTCACCATCACTGTCCATTGTCGTGATATCTGTCTATTGACCGTTACACGAACAATCATCCCACTCATCACGCCGGCACATGTGAAGCTCTTCTAGCGCATCTCGTGGCAGATCTCCATTGCTGTACCCTGACCCGGAAATCGGAACTTGCCAGCCTCCTTGATTGGGTCCAACGCACCTCCGTCGCAACGACCACAAAGCAACAACAACACACCGACCACCTCCATCACTTTTCTAATCGATAACCCTATCGCCAGAAACCTCACCTCGACCCGAACCCGCCACCATCAATCGTTCCACATCCATATACATCTTCACATCGCCATCAATCGCCTTCCACTGTCGGTTCACGCTCGCTGGAATTTGAGTATGCGCCGTGCATCGTGAAAGAGCTGGGTTAGAGTGAGGCTTGCTGGCGCGCGCAGGGGGAGTGGAGCGGAACAGCGACGAGCGGCGATAACACATGCCTGGTCTTTACCGCACAGCATCACTAGCCAGCACATAATCTCTATTTCGGACGGTATCGGATATCAGCAATCGCTTTTGAAACGGGGACTGCGATCGCTTCCAACCAGCCAGCTGTGCGCTTTCGCGCCGAGCCCACACTCTCTGATCGCGGAACACCACCCACGCACACACTATGGCGGAGTCGGCGCAAACGTTCGCTGATCGGGAGAATCAGCTCATGGCCGTGGACGATGCGCAGACACCGACATTGCTCTCCCCACCTCGAAGTAAAACACCGCCGACCGTCATTGGCAAACGATCACACAGCGAGCGCATCACCGTACAACGGACAGGCAGCGAGCCGGTGGCGGCGATGGCGCTACACAAGGCGCTGCAGCAGGTAGAAGAGGGGAGCAAGATCCGGCGCAGTTTGACGCCCGGCGGCAGTCCGAGCAGGAAGAGGCAAAAAGTCCAGCCCGGTGGCGACAGGTTCATTCCCAACCGGTCCGGCCAGGATTTACAAGCGAGCTATACTTTATTGCACGAGGATGGATCCCCAGCGACGCCTTCGCGGGTGCACAAGAAGATGCCAAGCGATCTGCATTTCCAGAAGCGCGAGGCGAATCGCACATATTCCAACCTGCTGCGGTCGGAAATGTTCGACAGTGAGGTGCCGCAGGCCGTCTCGCAGCATGAAGGGTCCGGGACGAGGATACGCGCGCAGACACCGCCGATCAATGGCCCATCACCATCAGTCATGTCAGGACCAAGTCTCACACCCTCCACACCGCATAAGAACTTATTCTCGTATAAGTCAAATGCACCACAGTCACTCACGCCCCGATCATCATCACGGACCGAACGAGGGCCGAACATCAATGCGCGGTCGGATCTGTACAGCTTATCACCCGTTAAACACTCGTCACAAAATATGCTACTTTCGCCCCGGAAAACACCCAGAGCGGTCAGCAAGGTGCCCTATAAGGTGCTGGATGCGCCGGATCTGGCGGATGATTTCTACCTCAATCTCGTCGACTGGGGATCAAGCGATGTGCTCGCGGTCGGTCTAGGCCCGAGCGTCTACTTATGGAGTCGAGAGTCAGGGAAAGTGAACCAGCTATGTCAGCTTGAGGGCGATACGGTCACATCAGTGAACTGGATCCAACGCGGCTCACATCTGGCCATCGGCACGTCAAAAGGCTTGCTATTAATCTACGACACAGTCGCCGAACGACGGCTACGCACCATGACAGGCCACACGGCGCGCATCAGCTCGCTGGCATGGAACATGCACATCCTCTCCACCGGCTCACGGGATCGTACAATATTACACCGCGACGTCCGCATGCCGCAGCAATATCTCTCTCGCCTGACGGGCCACAAGCAGGAAGTCTGCGGGCTGAAGTGGAACCCGGACACGGAGCAACTCGCGAGCGGCGGCAACGACAACAAGATCTTTGTCTGGGACAAGATGGAGGAGCGCTGGCTGCACCGCTGGGGCGAGCAAGAAGGCGGCCACAAAGCCGCTGTGAAAGCGATCAGCTGGAGCCCGCACCAACGCGGCCTCCTCGCGTCAGGAGGCGGTACGGCCGACCGCTGTATCAAGTTCTGGAACACCATCTCACAGGCGCAAACGACGACGACGTCCAGCACGCTCAACACGTCGATGGCGCCGGATCACAGTTCGCTCGGGCTGGGGCTGAGCACGACGACGTCGCCCATAGTCGATTCGCCCCTCTCTCCCGCTGCCACCCCGACCAATCCTTACCTGATCCGCTCACACGACACCGGCTCGCAGGTCTGCAACCTGCTCTTCTCCACCCTCACCTCCGAGCTCGTCAGCACCCACGGCTACAGCCAGCACGCCATCAACATCTGGAAATACCCCTCGATGAACCAGGTCGTCAGCCTGACCGGTCACACGTATCGTGTGCTGTACCTGTCCATGAGCCCTGACGGCGCGGTGATCGTGACGGGCGCCGGCGATGAGACGCTGCGCTTCTGGGACGTGTTCGGGAAACGCGACAAGGGTGGAAAGCGCGGCATCGTCGGCGAGTGGGGTGTGATCCGCTGAAAGGCGTCTTGGGTGGTTGCCAAAGGAACCTCGTTGGTGGTATCTTGGTATTGCTCAGAAAGACGGCAGCCTAATGGAGGGTCTGCAGGCGTCGGAAAGCCATTCTTACCGGCTGAGCGACTATGTCTCCAAAGTCTCCACGCCATACGTGGACCTGCCACCAGCAAAGAAGCTAGATACCATCACGCGTCCACGCGTTGATGATGGACGGTGATGACCTCCACTCCACTCTTGCAAGCGAGTGTCTGAGCGATTTCTACACCCTCAGCATGCATTATGTCCATGTGACCTTGGCTGGCATACAAGCGGAGTTAAAAGCGAGAGCGACGGGATGCATAAGATGCTTTAGACATGTGATGAGAACCATGAAATGAAACCTTTTTATGACATGACTTTTTGCTTGATGATCTCAATGTCCATGATGCCGTGGTAAGATGCCGTTCTTATGCTCGCTTCATCTTACTGCTGTGATGATCTTCGAGGTTGGATTTGGGTTGTGGTTGATATGATGTGGAATGATGTGAAGTGCTATGATCTATAGTTAGTGGTATGCGGTAAGCTCGTGAGGTGTACTGTGGCCCGTCTGCTTGTGAATGTAGATGAAGCTGCAGGCGACGTTCGCGGGTCGTGAATTGCTGAGACGCGTAAGTAGTGGCTGGAATAGCTAGCGGGATATTCTCGATTATCAGGGGATACCCTAGGGCACAAGTGTACTGTGAAGGGGTATGTATCTACTTGCCTGCGTGTATGCGAGCCTGGCCTGTAGAGGTGCTTATAGCTGGGCATACACTGACGAACTCACTGTTCAGGAGACTACATGAGCAAGTAAGGGGAAGCGGAGGAGGTATCATTCTCGCCCGCTCTAGCTCTAGGATGCCTGCACTCGGCGAAGCCAGGTCGGAGAGAGATACAGAGTCCCCTGCATGGCTGCCTGATGTTGGAAGAAGCCAACGTTCTTAAAGAACTTGGGGCTGGTTCAGTTCTTGTGTAAATCATGATTTCTCCAGTCTGATCCTTCGCATATCGTGAAAGAGCGTCTCAGCCGCCGACTTCACGACTTCATCGTCTTCTTCCTGCTGGATCTGCGTTAGACGCTCTTCCCACGACATCCAGCGCTGAAGTCCTTGCTCGTCATGGACCACCAGCTCGAATAGTTTGGCTCCAGCATGAGTGGTCAGAGCAGCGATGGCAGGAACTCGGAAAGAAAGCCAGTTCTGCTCGGAGCTGATGGCCACATTCTTGGCTATTTCTCTTGCTGGTGGTTCCTCGAATGTCTTAGCGACGTATCGCACTGCTTTCCAGTCGAATCGAAGGATCCCCGTGGCGGTCAACTGTCCTTCGATGTCTTTGCGGAACACATAGTAGCGGCGAGCAGGCTCAATGGCGGCCACATCGCCAGCATTTGTCAATTGCCGGATGATCTCGCCTGACTCGTCGTCCCCGTGCCCGCCCCCGAACCACGCATAAGGAAAGTAAGGAAAGGTCGCCCATCTCAGCTTCTCCGTTCCGGTTCCGTCGGTGGCTTCGCCATTGTGGATTTCTATGCTGCTTGGCAGGTCTCCTATCGCTCTTAAAAGCGCGAGAAGATCTGGGAGTCGAGATGATGGCCAGATAGTCAGCGCGTCGACGAGGATGAACCAGAGCGTGATGAGCGCGACGGTTTCGTCCGAGTAAGTATCCAGAAACGGAATGGGTGAGGTTGCAATGGGTTTGGTGATGCGAAGTGCTGTTTCTTGGGGGTTTGCACTACCGTCGTACAGAGCTTTGAGCGCTGCGAGTTCTTCGGTTAAGAAACCGTTTAGGATTTCATTGCCTTTACGGTCTGAGTACTGTTTGTACTTCGCCTCGAACCACAGAGAATTGATGTCTTGTTCGGCATACTGCGTACTTGGGACGAAAGGGTGGCGAGGCATCTCGTTCCTGACGGATTTGATGAGCCATACGGACGATATTTTGACGTCGCTTCAGTGTTCACAGATGACGATGATATTGTCAGCAGCTTGAGAGGCGCGTAAATGAGACATATCGTAGTGACTGTGAGGTGCAACATGCAGTCGAACTTCTGGAGCTGGAGCAATGTGATGTCATCCAGCACTGCTTTCCATCGCGAACGCATCAATGCAGACCTGCAAGAGGATACTGAACATCGATCTCCATCCCATCTGTAGATTTCCTCTTACAGCCTCCAACAACCATGACCTCCAAAAAGAGCGTTCTCATCACCGGCTGCACCCCCGGCGGCATTGGCCACTCGCTCGCACGCGAGTTCCATTCTGCTGGGCTTCGAGTCTTCGCCACTACTCGCAACAGCAACTCTATCGCCGACCTTGCTGCGCAGGGCATCGAAACCTTGTCTCTTGAAGTCACTTCTGCCGACAGCATTGCTGCACTCGCCGCCGAGATCAATGCACGCACCAATGGCAAGCTGGATATCCTCGTCAACAACGCAGGGCGCAACTATACTGTTCCTGTATGCAACTCGAACCTCGATTCTGGAAACACGTTGGTCAGATATGTATACTGATTGCGAGTTGCAGGCATTAGAGATCGAACCCGCCGAATTGCGCGAGACATTCGAGACGAACCTTTTTGGTGTCATTGCGCTGTGCCGAGCCTTCGCCCCTCAACTGATCGCAGCCAAAGGCACGATCGTGCAGATTGGTAGCATCGCAGGCATCGTGCCCTACGTCTTCGGCTCAGCCTACAATGCCTCCAAGGCGGCCCTGCACGCCTACACCAATACGCTGCGGGTCGAGCTCGCGCCATTTGATGTGCGTGTTGTCAACGTCGTGACGGGTGGCGTCAAATCCAACATTGCCCGGACGAAGCGAGCGTTGCGTGAGGACAGCATCTATCTGCCCATCGAGACGGAGTACGAGCGCCGGTTGACGCATAGTCAGAGCGAGGGCGTGCCGAATGAGGACTACGCGCGGAGAGTAGTGAGGCAGGTTTTAGGTACGAGGAAGACGGAGCTGTGGGAAGGTGGGAAAAGTTGGGTTGTGTATTGGGTGACCGGATTCCTGCCCAAATGGGTTATGGTGAGTCTTTGTCGCTGTCTGCTGCCTTTCATTGAGGCGTGTTGCTGACCGTACTGCAGGATTATGTGATGACAAGCATGTTCAAGTTATGGAAGTTGAGAGGGACGGCGCAAAGCAAGAAAGTCACTTAAGACATGTATTACGGAATAAGACTTGTCAGGACGCCTGATAGAAAGGTGCGACGAGAATTTGTTTACACGACGATATGTATCCATGTTTTCTTCAAGATGCCTGTATGCACAGCGTTCTCAATCCCCAAAGCATGTTCCTTCACAATCATCACAGGACGCAACGGCAGGAAGCCATGCATTCTCCAATTGACCACGTCTCCAAACAGTTGAAGGACCAACGCGTTCTTTCTTTGAGATCATGCCTATCGGAATCGACTTTCACCCTCTCTCTGGACCTCGCCGCCAAATAGACGAGCGAGAGGATCTTAGTCGATTTAGGTTATCCGTCTTGCGATTCATATTTGGCTTGCCATCGAAGACAAGGGCTCGGTCGGAACCACTGCCGGTTTCAATTCGTGCCGTTGTGCCTGTTGTTGTACGGATGCCTCACATCATCCACTTCTCCGGATCATCAAAATTGTCCGCGTCATCCGAGTCCTCCGCCTCATCGGAGTCCTCGGTACCGTCGATATTGCGATCTTGTGCTGGTTCGAGCCCGTCTTCCGCCCGAATCTCCTTACGCGCAGACCGTGGCACCTGATGAGTGCCCCTGGATCTGGAATCTGCTGGTTCACCTATACGTGTTGGCCGGCAAGAATGCTGCACTTCTCGCTGGCGAGCAGCTTGCACTCCATTCTGGCCCACAACAATCACATCAGACTGGTACTGGTCGTAGTGTACCATTTCCAAACCAGAGAGTTCACGTTGTCTGCCATCGTGTCTGAGCACACCACGCAACGTGCAATATGCCTCGTCCTGTAAAATGGCTACCGGATCTTCCAATCCAATCCTGCGGGCACGCTTCACAAGCTGTACGCCATGCTCTGGTACCACCAGTGTCTCGAGATGGCCTCTGGATCCACGCACGCCATACAAGAATGCTGCTCGCAGCTTGTGCCATGTGCCGTTTCGAAAGTTATGCGCGAGATCGGTATATGATCTGACTGGATCCTCGCAGCGGTAAAGCTCGGCGGCAAAGCTGTCGGCAAGATCTAGCCAGGATTCCGGATCGAGATTGAGCGTTACAAACTCCCAGCCTATGGTTCTATTAGTGTTGAACCATGAAATCTACTGAGATGTCACAAACCTCTGGCGATATCCGTCACCATGTGTTGCAGATGCTCGATAGGCGACGACTCGCGCAACCCGAAGTAATGTACGATTTGCGCAACGTCCATCGCCGCTGCCTTGTCAACGGGCGTCTTGCGACCTTTCAGCTCTGCCCGAACTTTGGCGATAGGCCCACGAATCTCATTCAGCGGCATGAATCCGGCAGCAATCTTCTTGAAGTCGGCGACCTTGAATGTGTGCACAATGGCATGATAGGGGATCTGACAAGCTGTTAGCTCTCTTGCATTATGAACCTGCAGAAGACAAGTGTAGAGACGGCACGAACCTCAGCCCACACCAGGAATTCATGATGAGCGCCGTAGCGAAACACGCCGTCCTCCCAGCAGCGCCATTTCTTTCCTGCTACGTTAAACATTGTCTTGGCGTGGAAGACAGCCTCGCGGTTAAGGGCGGATGCATCGATGACCGAAATATGGCCCGGGTCAACTCGTCTGCCATCCTTCTTGACTTCTAGTCTCTCTAACGCTGCAATTCTCAACACCCGAAAGACCTGATTGCTCGTGGAGATGAATGGCGTGGGTTTACCAGGGTGTCCTGGAGTTACATTAGAGCAGGCACTATCTGTGGAGTAGGCAAGGACTCACTGCCCACATGCGACTCGAACTTCGTCCATGGCATGTACTCTTGCGTCGGCGGCTCTTCTGGCGGAATGTTGTTGTACTTGAACTCGCCCGCAACAAAACCATTTGGCTGATTTATGCCATTGCTATCCTCATTCCACCACCTGTCTTGATCGTCAGTTCAAACCAGCATATCACAGTTGGCACCGTACTCACCGGAAGAGTAATCCTTGCAACGGAGGATGCAAGACATGTTCTGGGATAACTTTGACTGGCGCGTCCATCTCGGCCTTTTCCAACGGCGTGATCCAATGCGAAGTCCCAGTTCGCTGTGTGTGCAGAACCATTGCTCCAGGTCTTTGCTTGGCTGGGGTACTTGGCGTTAAATCCTGCTCAGATCCAAAAACTCGTACAGTAGCCCTCGGACGCATGATCTTCGGTCTTTTTGTGTGTAATTGATCGTTGTCGTTATCTTCAGAACGGATTCTCTTCGCTGGAATCGCAGAAACCACCTTCGCTCCAGATTTCACTGAAGGTATCCCTGGGTCAGTGGACTTCACGACGATAGTAGACCCATCATCAGTTCCAGCAAGGCATTCTTCCAACGCCTCATCGATTCGCCCCTCTGATACGCTCGTTCTCTCAACTTCCTCACCCACGCTGTCGAGCCTGTGTAGTCGATGCACACCTTGCCCATTCAGGTCGTACCACTGTGCCCTCAGTGCAGGCTCGCCAATGCCGCCGTGAAGACCGCGTTCATACATTTCCTTACGGAACATGCAGTTGAAAATGCGGACCTTGAGCTCCCAATCTAGACTTGTACGTGCAACCAACAGGACAAGGACACGCCTCTGCGAATCTGTCCATGAGTTTCTGGCTCTCTTTTGTGGTAGCATGTTCGCTGCAGGCATGCTTGCCGAATGTGGGTAGAGAACAAGTAAGAAAGCAAGGGAATTGGTGAAAGTGTACGCCGGATCCTCTCACCTTATCTGAGAAGGCGAAGACGAAGACATCCTTCCGCATCTTCACTAAGTCAGCAGAGTGTGCAGTAAAGACGCGCGAGATGCATAATTCGAACCGCAAAGGCTGCAGAATGGCTAATAGGAGATCATTCTTTTACGTCAGTCAGCAGGATTGCTGCTATGAAGATAGCTCATAAGCATCCGCATGATTCGTTGACGAATTTGTCCTGCGAGCTTTATTTATCGAACCAACCGATACTTGGGCGCATGTTACCTCCAAGATGAATATTTTGCTTGCAATAGTCCTGATCTGGAGACATGAGAACATAAAGTCGGGCGACATGAGACAAACTTCATGAGGTGTAGGCGTAGAGCGTTCAAAATTCTCGTCCGTGCCCTTCTGCGCGTGTTGCATTCCATGCATGGCGGGCTACATGTAGATGCTGCATCTGCATTCTTATGAATTCGTAAGGTTGCTATACGCCTGACAGCTGTGATGGGATCGTCGTGTGAGGTGCAGCTGTAGCAGTATCTCGTAGCAATGCCTCTCTCGCCCTGTCATTCGCATCGATGGTGAGATTCCATCCTGCACCTTCCGGGTAGGGATAGTGACAGAATTTTGAGATGGCCTTAACTACTGATCTGCTCTGTGACATTCTGGTGGAGCTCTTACCTTGGCGATCGATCGTAACTCAGATCCAGGCTCTCGCTCTAGCCCAAGCCACTAGGCTCTTTACACAAACAGGACATAGACATCCTGGTCGGCCGGCCTGATGAGCAAGTCGAAGGAGCTCCTGGTCGAGATCGAGACATATCACACCCAATGGAAGGTCAAGTCTATCAAGCTACCTCACGGATAGGCCTTCTCACCCAAGCTATTCAGAGCGAAATCTCTTGTTGGTTGAGGAATTTCGTAGAAGTTGCAGATAGTACGCCCAATATCTTCCAGGACAGGCAGCGTTGCCATGAAGAACTGTGCGATTGTTTTCCAGGCGATCACTCATTGTGCCCGGAGAGTCCATCTCAAAGACTGCTGAACAATGCTAAACGTCAATAAACAACCTCGACAAACACGCCGCTGTCGTGGAGGGTGTCGAGATGATCTCGTATCAACTCTGTGGAGCAAGATCAATGAAAGCAATCTTGCCGTTGCCTACGATGGTCATGATTAGCTCGAGAGCGATTTTGTTCAGCTTTTCACC
Organism: Microcyclospora tardicrescens; assembly: GCA_003012245.1. Lineage (NCBI taxonomy): Eukaryota > Fungi > Ascomycota > Dothideomycetes > Capnodiales > Microcyclospora > Microcyclospora tardicrescens. The sequence continues at coordinate 183,902 of PXOE01000003.1, forward strand.
GTGATGCTCACACTTATGGCGCGTGCTATACGGTCTCTTCGAAACAAACCACGTGTGGAGATCGCATCGCTTCTGCTTTATTCTCGTCTGATTCGAAGTTCAGCAACGATATCATCGTGCTGGCCGGGATGGAGAGAAAGTGCTACCTAGCACTAGCGAATGCCTTCCCAATGAATCAAACTCCACTGCATGGTGATGAAACAGTCGCTTTCAGCTATTCTGGTTGCGTGGCAGATCTGGATCCCGCAAAATGACATTGATATTGCTGAGAATCTCTACTGGCCGTAGTATGCCAAAAAAGGCCTCAAGGTGCAAGGCCGGATCAATATTCGAGGAACGTATTTGGCAGAGATATAGATCTCTTACGGCGGCACAATATAATGTTTGGAGGACTTCACCAGGAAAACTGTTGGCTCAGGAGGTTTTGACCATGGTGAGCCTGCAGATCGGGACTGCCTTCCATAGAGGGACAAGCTTACATACCATTCTGTGCTCGCTATGGATGTTTGTCTCTTCACAACTCACCACTTTCCAGACTCTGATCATTATTCCGGGTCGATTTCTCAAATGTACATCATGTCATCGAAAGCGTTGGAGTGTCTTACCACGAACCACAAAGATGAGTATTTGCAGCCAATTTTGGCAGCAGGTCGAGCACAGCTCCGACACCACAAACCACATGCAGGTGCACACATCCAATCAGAGTGATGCTGCAATGGGTACAGCCTTGTCCCATGCTCAGCCTCGCCTCCCGTGTAGGAGCGCACCGCACCAAGAGGTGACTATATTTCTCATACCAGCCGTCCTTGTATTCTCCAGTGCTGTCTTGCCTAGGTATTCTTCCTGCTCAGCGTACAATCAGGATGAATATCAGGGATATACAGGCACTTTCGCACTACGGACCTGCAAGAGATAGATGCCATTCGGATCTCACAACTTCCAAAAGTCCGCATCTGAAGTGCCGCAGGGAAGGAAGGATTCGGTTGACTACCAAGATACAATGAGCGGACAACGCGTCTCTCGGAAACGCGATGAACTTCGTAGGCTCTTCGGTGGATCTCGCACACAGTCCGTGGGTCCTGCACTTCCAACAGCTCCTAGCATATCCCAGAATGCCGTACAATCGCAGATTACATCCCCGTCCAATCACGCATCGAAGCTACTCGCGGATGCACTGTCATTGCTGGGACAAAAAGAGCGTGAGACGATCGAGAAACATGGCGTGCATGGAGTCCCAGACATCAATGCAGCAGTGCACCAATCCTACGGTGCTGCGCTTCGTCAAAAGCAAGCGTGCGAAGACAAGAGTTGGCGGTGGACTTTCCATGGACGCACTGTGGTGCTACGCGATGAGGCTGACAAGGTCCTACGCTGGCTGGATAGGTTCAAATCTGTCGGGGATATTATCGCAAACGTAGATCCTGTCCATATAGGCTTGCCATGGGCGGGTATTCGCATGCTTCTCGAGGTAATGATATGCTGTTCAATACTCAGAGACTTTGGACTTTCAATGCTACTGCTGACCCCGTATAGATGGTGGGTGCAGAAAGCCATCAGATGGCTGCTCTCCTGGTTGGTATGAGCCTTAGCATGGCTATGGCTAGTCGGCTCAGCGTGTACTTTGACTACCTTGGCCACCTCCCCCACACACTTGCCAGAAAAAACTTCGAGAAGGCGCTTGTAAAGATGTACGTCCACGTATTACGGTTCATTGCCACGGCTATACAGACCTATGAGACCAGTCTTGCCACTCGAGTCATGCAAGCAATGTGGCAGACGTCCAATCTGGAACAGTTCGAGGCAGAATGCGACAAGTTGGGGCAACATGCGGAAACCGAAGCCAGCAATTGTGACCGGGATATGTGTGAACAGGATCGAAAAGACACCCGACGATGGAGGGATGAGATGAGGAATATGCTGAAAGATATAGATCAAATCCAAGACATCAGCGATTCACTATCGCGCATGCACATGAAAATCGACCTTGCTAAGTTGATCACTGCCCGTGGTGCAACTTACAACTCCTCCGCGGAAGAGTGGTACGCACACTGCCTTCCGGACACTCGTGTTCAGCTGCTCGACCAGATTGGCAAGTGGGCAGATGATGCAACCGGCAAATGCATCTTCTGGCTGTGTGGTAAGGCTGGTACTGGCAAATCCACCATCTCCCGCACGATCGCATCTCGCCTAGACAAGCAGCAGCGCCTGGGAGCAAGCTTCTTCTTCAAGCGTGGTGAAGGTGATCGAGGCAATGCAAGCTGCTTCTTCGCGACCATTGCTGCTCAGCTTGCTGACAGAATTCCCGGCTTAAGCCCGTTCATCGCAGAAGCGCTTGAGCAGGATTCCTTCTTGTCGAGCAGCGGCTTACAAGATCAGTTCGAGAAGCTTTTGTCACAGCCTCTAGCTAACCTGAGACCAGGTCAGACCAGGCATTTACCCCTTGTCGTGGTTATTGACGCCTTGGATGAGTGTGAGCCTGATACTAGTATCAGAATGATTCTTTCCCTTCTTGCACAAATTGAAATCGTCGCATCTGTTCGTCTACGGATCTTTGTAACAAGCCGACCTGAGCTACCGCTCAAGCTAGGCTTTGGCAGTATGTCTGGTAGTTTGCACCAAGATATGATACTAGAAGAGGTCCAAGCTACTACGATCGAACACGATATACGCCTATACTTCGAGCATCAATTCAAGGAGATCAGACTCGAAGATTCGGCTAGACAGCCTTACGATCCACTTCCGGAAAACTGGCCAGGAGACGATAATGTTAATACATTAGTCAAGCTGGCAATTCCGCTGTTCATTTTCGCATTCACAGTATGCCGATATATCGCAGAGTCTGATCCTCAGGGACACCTAAACTCGATCTTACAGCAGAAGCACAGTATGTCACTATCAGGTTTAGAAAAGACATATATCCCGATTCTGAACCAACTCATTGTCGGGTGCACATCACGGCAGCAGGATCAAATCATAACCGACTTTCGAGAGATCGTTGGCTCCATCGTCCTTCTTGCTACTCCACTTTCTGTCTCTTCGCTGAGCCGGCTGCTCGAAGTCCCACTACGAGTAATCGGAGAAAGGCTAAGCAAGTTACACTCGGTTCTCAACATCCCTACGGATCGCGAAGAGCCTATTCGACTTTTCCACCTATCGTTTCGTGAGTTCCTAGTGGCAGAAGAGAATAAGAAACACAACTGCTTCTGGGTTGATGAAGCTGAAATTCATGGCAAGCTTGCTCGTAGGTGCTTGCTACTGCTAAGTCAGCCGACGGTCCTGAAGAAGGATCTCTGCAGTATTGAGAAGCCTGGTTGTCGACGACATAATGTCAGCCAACAGACCGTCTCGAATTGTATCGCGCCCGACACAGCCTACGCGTGTAGCTACTGGGTGTGGCATTTGTCCAACAGCAGGGAAGGTATCAGTGATGGGGGTGATGTGCATGTGTTCCTGCAAACACACTTCCTGCATTGGCTGGAAGCGCTCGCCTGGCTTGGACGCATATCCCAAACTATCGCTCATATAAGCATACTCCGATCGCTGGTCCACGTAAGTACCGCAACCCTTTTAACTCTTGAGTGCCATCGCATAATAACTCACCTTGTTCTAGAATGAGCGGGGAACGCAACTGCTGGCTTTTCTAGACGATGCTGAACGCTTCATGCTTCGCAATCGACAGGTCATCGATCTCGCACCGCTCCAGCTGTATTCTTCCGTATTGCTTTTCTCGCCAACGCAGAGCATAGTCAGACAGGCCTACGGAAAGCAACATAATATCCCATGGTTGAGTCTACGACCTGATGTGCCAGCATCATGGAGCGCAGAGATGCAGAAGCTCGAAGTGCGCGGTGCCTCTGTCAATGCTGTCGCCTTCTCTCCTGATGGACAGATGCTTGCATCGGGGTCCAGTGATGGCATAGTGCGACTGTGGAGTGCGATGACAGGTGAGATGATACAGAAGTTTGACTGTCGGGCAGAGCTCGGGTTCGCCATTGGTGAAGTTAAGCACATAGCCTTCTCTCCCAACGGTCAGGTACTTGCATTGGCGTCTGCTGACAACATAGTACGGCTATGGCATATGGCGACAAGTGAGGTGCAGAAGCTAATTGGGCATAATACCGTTGTTTCAGCTATGGCTTTTCGCCCTGACGGACACGTATTTGCGACCACGTCCCGGGACGGAACGTTGTGGCTCTGTGATCTCGCAACAGGCCAGGCGGTACAGAAGCTCGTCATAAGCTATGACAAACGCTTCATTGCCGCAGCCTTCTCTGCCGATGGCCAATTGCTTGCAACGGGATCTGATGATGATGATGGGGCAGTGCAGCTATGGGATGTGGCGACAGGTGAGCCAATACGCAAACTCAATGGACATGATGGTCATATTCACACTGTTGCCTTCTCTCCTGACGGACAGGCGCTGGCATCAGCATCTCGTGATATGACGGTACGGCTGTGGAATGTGGCGACAGGTGGGGAAACGCAGGTGTTCGATGGCCACAGCGGCCGAATTGAAGTTGCAGCCTTCTCTCCTGACGGGCAGGTACTTGCATTGGCACACGGTAGGACAGTGCAGCTGTGGAGTGTAGATACAGGTGAGCTGCTGTGTCAGCTCGACGGCCACACTGCAAACGTATTCGCCGTGGTATTTGCTCCTGATGGGCATGTCATTGCGTCAGGGTCTGCAGATAGCACGGTGCGATTGTGGAACACGGAGACAGTCACGACTAAGCAGAAGCTCGAGGGACACGACGGTCGGGTCAGTACTGTGGCCTTGTCTCCTGACGGGTGCGTGCTTGTAACGGCGTCCGAGGACGGGACAATACGGCTATGGGATGTGGAGACGGGTAAGACAAAACAGACGCTCAAGGGCCACCATAGCGGGGTCGTGGCTATAGCCTTGACTAGAGAAGGGCATATGCTTGCATCAGCTTCTGATGATGCATACGTTCTGCTCTGGGACATGATGACAGGCATTGCAATACAGAAGTTCGATGGGCACTCCGGTGGCGTTATTGCTATAGCATTGTCTCCCGACGGACAGGTTCTTGCATCCGCTGCCTGGGATGCGCCCAAAGTGTACCTGTGGAACGTGGCTACAGGTGACGCTATACAGAAGCTCGAAGGTCGAGGTTATGTTGGTTTCGTGCAATCCCTGGTCTTCTCCCCCGACGGCCAGGTACTCGTATGGACTTCTGTTGACAAGATCGTACGGTTTTGGCATATTGGGACAGACGAGGCGCAGAAGCTAGAGGGTCACGACCCACGTACTAACGTTGTAGCCTTCTCTCCCGACGGGCAGATACTGGCATCGACGCTACATCAGAAGACTGTACAGCTATGGGACACCACGACGGGCGAAAGGATTCGAGGATTCGAAAGCCATTGTGAGCTTGTGAAGACCCTAGCTGTCTCTTCTGATGGTAAGATGCTTGCATCAGGGTGCTATCACCGAAACGTGTGGATTTGGGATGCAAAGACAGGGGCGGTGATACAGGAGCTCAGAACGTGCGCTGTCGCCAGACAAATTGCATTTTCGGACGACCACAAAACTCTGATTACTGATGTGGGATGTTTCGACATCACTCAAGCTGTCTCTCCTGCCGACGCCGAGAAGAAGCCCGTACGGGTTTGCAATGACCTGACGTTGTGGGGAGAATGGATACGATGGCAGGATCAAGACCTCCTTTGGCTGCCGCACGAATACCGTGGATCTCGTCTGATAGTGCACGGGAACACATTGATGATCGGACAGCACTCTGGCGCGGTATCGTTTTTCAGATACGGTCCACTACAAACTTCTCACGACGAGACTCGAATCCAGGAAGTGTCGTGAAGATGCTCTCGGCGTAGAATCGGCATTGGAAAAGCGAGCGTTATGATCAGCAGGGAGATGAAGTCCCAAGACACACGTATGCTAGGCAAATATCTGACGGGTGGTTCGACCGTCTCAGCGCATTTCAGACAAATCCTACATCCAGGAGTCGGTGGCTGAACACAACCTGGCTATTTAAAGAGTATCGTAGCAGAAATGGAACACGTCGGCCCACAGCACACTGTACATACGGAGAACACACTCGTGGAGGACAGTAACAAGTAATCAGACGGATTTCGCTCTGTCAATCAGAGTACAGTGGTGTCTGTTCCACTCGGCCCCATCCCTACAAGATATCATCTGTAGAATCTTGTTCTGTACGGCCGCATACCTCTCTGTTCAAATGCTACTGAGATGGGTTACAGCGACTCAGAGAAACACCGAACAGATTTGTATGTAAGGTCGTCTATCTCACACATAGCTGCTCCTATGGCGGCAAGTGTACAACAACCTATACTTGGACCAACTTCGACTCCTCACGTTATGCTCAGATGTCGAACACTTCGGCAGGACATCATTGCATACAGATAAGACGTTATGTGATGTAGCATGAGGGTTGTTAACGATCTTTGCGACTGTGAATCTGATCTGAATATGCTCACAGAGTAATAGCGATGATACACACATTATAAGTATATATCGATATAGCCCATAGACCGCACCAGTCTCATCTCATTCTGTTTCCCATCTCCGTCCTTCAAAGTCTCATATGTAATCACGGCCGTCTCTGATTAAAAGTATTCCCAAGCTCGATTACAGTAGATCGAGGTTATTTGTCTCCCATTTTAGCCGCCGTTCAGTGGGTAAGAAGAAGAAGGGAAACGAAAGAAACGCCGTCTGGTTTATTATGCAACAAGTAGTATTCGTGAAGGATGTTACAACGCTCAGAAGACTTTTCTCAAGCGAGAAGGCTTATATACAGTAAGGTCATGAACAGCAAACGCAGAGCAGAGGCGTCTAGCCGAAGAATGGCAGAGCCTTGCGGCCGGTGGCTCGCGCAGTTGCTGACGTCGAGGCGCCTGGGGTGATGGACAAGCTGGCGGTTGCTGTGGAGGTGGGGAAGCCGAAGCCAGAGCTGATGGCGGCAACAGTAGTGGTTTGCGTCGGAGCAGCGGCGTCGCCGTGGTAGCCGGCGGTGGCGTAGTAGTTGGCCTCGGCGGACATGAGCGCAATGGCGGGCTGGTAGGCGTTCAAGTTGGCGAGGTTGAGCACGGCCTGCTTGACGGCGGCGTCGGTGAAGGCGGAGGCGTTGTAGACTTGGGCGGAGAAGCGCGAGTCCAGTGGGTCGGCGAATTGCTGCGTGCTGCTGAAGTCGTAGCCGAGGTTGCTCAAGCTGGTGACGTTGAAGGCTGCAAGCATAGTGTTGTCTTCGTGGATCAGGTTGTGGCAATGGACTAGAAAAGGTTCGTTAGTTGTGAGGTGGGATGAGAACATGGCGATGACGACTTACACATATACACGCCGTTCCATGGGCCGTACATGGCCAATACACGCACAGTCTCACCAGGCTCGAGAAGGACGACGTCCTTGAGACCAGCAGTCTCGTATGGCAGAAGACCGCGAGAACCACCAGTCCTGCTGACGACCTGCATGTTGACGAGATGGACGTGGACCGGGTGAACAGCGGGGCCACCAGTGTGGTGCAGCTCCCAAAGCTCGACAGTGCCCTGAGGAGGGCGCGCTAGCACACGGTTGTTGGCATCAGCGAAGTCGACGCCGTTGATGGTCCAGAAGCTCTCGCCACCCATCTGGAAGTTAAAGGTGTGGTCGACAGTGGTGCGCGGGGCTGGCCATTGAATGTTTGCGTTCAAAGTGCTGGGCACGGCGCCGTTGTTGGTGGTATCAGAGACAGTGCTGCCGACCACGAATCGCATGACCTTGTCGGTGTTCTGGTATTCGTTGATCTGCTGCTGTTGCATGTTGTTACCAAGTGTGATGTTCTGACCGGCGTACTGGGCGAAGTCGATGACAACCTCGTAACGCTCTCCCATGGAGATGGTCACGTCTTTGGTGGTGACGGGGCTACCGAAAAGACCAGAGTCGGAGGCGATGACTTGGAAGTTGATCCAGTTGCCGTTCTTGTCTGCGAAGTAAAGATCGTATGGTCGGGAAAGAGACATGTCGTAGAATCTGAAGCGGTACTTGCGAGGCTCAACAGCGAGGTATGGCCAAGGCTGGTCGTTGACGTGGATGGTGTCGCCAAAGAAGTTCATTGGGTTGCCGTTTGGTGAGATAAGATCACCGTTCGATTGGTATGACTTGTCTGACAGAGCGAGAGGAATGTCATACTTTCCGCTCGGCAGGCCAAGAACATCCTCCGCCGGGTCATGGATGATGTAGACACCTGCCTGTCCGTAGTATGCGTCTGCTGCAGTGTGTCCTTCAGCATGATCGTGGTACCAGATTGCGCGAGCAGACTCCGTGTTAGGGTAGTAGTAGTCCTTGTAAGAGCCGACCGGGATCTCATCAGCAGCCCAACCATCCCATGCAGCGTGTGTGTAGGATCCGTGGAGATGGACAGCTGCAGTCTCCTCGCCGTTGTTGAGATATCTGATGATCGTCTCGGAGCCCCGTTCAATGATGTAGGTTGGGCCGGGTGCGGTGCCATTGTAACCGACAAGGTGTGCCGGGCCAAGATTAGGGTATACTTGTGCGGTAAAGGGTTGAATGGTTGAAGAGAAGTAGTTGACGGTGCGGCCGTTCACGACCTCGGTGCTGGAGATATATGTTAGTTTCGGATTGTACTTCATCAGGGAAGCAACAGGACATACTGTTGAGGGGTTGCGACTGCAGGAATCGGCAGGGGCATCTGGAAAATGTAGTTGTATGTGGGTGAGATTGATTTTCCAGCTCCTCTCCATTTCCCGGGGCCAGGTTGTGATGGCGGAGCAACAGCACCTCCACGACCGCCGAGGAAGCCGAGAAGACCACCTGCGGCGGCCGCATTAGCAGAGGTGGCTGCTAGGCCAAGAGCCAGTAATGTGGAAAACGACGACATGGTCGTTGTGTGTGAGAGAGAACGAATGTACGGAAAGCGACTGATGGTTCGCCCCTTCGGTGGAAACTGATGAATGTGCGAGGATAGCAATCGGTCCAGTAAATGACAATTCGGATGAAATACTCAGATCGTCGAAACCGCAGACGTATAGTAGTTACAAGATAGGAAAAGAGATAGGTGAATGACGAGAGAAATCGAGATAATGCGCATGTAGAAGATCAGAGAGAGGGAGGAGAGTATATTACATTCCCGACGCAGAGGGCCAGGCACGCCACAGCACAACGTGCGAGATTCCCATGCATGCTCGATGCGGAGTGGCTTCGATCATCCGCGACTGTTTAGGAATACCCTGGCGTGTCTAGTCGGGGCTGGCTGTTCCAAGAGCGGTGCTTGGTAGGAAGAGTGACTTTGCCGGTCGGCGTGTCGTTAGAAGCGAAGCCACGGCAGTGACGGGAAGATCCTTGAATAGCGACAGGGGCGCAGAATCAAGCTCCAGCCCAGCGTCGATAGAGCCAAGCTACTATTTTGAGACGTTGGTGCGATCCCCCGTATTCGCCGAGGACGATCGAGTGGTGAGAGGATTGTGCTAAATCTGAGATGGAGGATTCGGTGAAGATCATATCGAGAGTGATATCATTGATGCTTCTGGCGATGATCTAACTTCGTACACGGCCAGCTGCAGTATTGTAGAACAGCATTCTGCAAAGCCTTGCTTGTTCGGACATGGAGTCGATGCAATGCAAGCCGTGACAGGACCCCTTTCCTGCGCGACCTGCGTCTGGTACGGCATCCTTAAGGTTTGAAGCCCCCTCGGTACCGCCATCATTGGGATGGTGGCGATTGGGCCAGAAAGCATCACCGCCTCCATTCTCCGGGCTTTGGTCCTAGTCATGCCATCATGGACTCTTGGCTGATCTCAGAAATACTCCGGTGGCTGCACGAATTCCCGAGCGATGTCCATACTGTACACTGAGATTCCGACCTCTAAATCCCAACGAGCTGTCTATTCTCCCGGCATCAATTATCCAAGGTGGTGGAATGTAGCAATTGGCACGGATGGTGTTCCGCCAGCCTCTTGCGCGGGTCGATGGTGCCGGTCAGCTCAACACTAGCAGTCCGTCCGACTGTTCTGTCATTGCCAACCGGCTGCGCAACGGGATTCTAGAAGTTGTGGTCGTGGTCCAAGCCCTGTGCGCCCGTGGCACGTATGGTCGCCATACGAGAGTACGAAGATTCAGCCAATCCAGCCGCGGTGGGCAGACCAAGCCCATCTTCACCGTAGTCTCCTGAGGCATGCGCCATGCCGCACAACTGTAATCTTCTCGACCATCACCTGATCGTGATCAGATAGACAAATTGGAGGACCAGTCTGTGCGGTGGCTCACATTCACCTCCAATGGTGGCGAAGAAAAGGTACAAGTGTACCGCGGATGGAGCGTCGGCTGAAGCACCGCCGCCTATTCAGCTTACTACTGTAGCGCTGCGGTACCTACACTGCGGCGCTCTCCTTTTAGATCTTGCTCAGCCCTACATCCTACAGCTGACAACAGCATTAGTCGAGGCTGATGCTGCGTTATACAACAATTCACGAACAAAGATGTCGCTCATCGCTGACGGAACATGAACTTGTCCCGCAATATGACCGTAGGAATTCCACGTGCCTCGACCGCTCCGAAACGTTTGAAGAGCGTTTCGTCAAGCAATTTCCCCCATCCGCGGACTGCCGCCACACCCTACTGGACAGATTTCGTACCCCCTCTGCTGTTCTGGCCTCGTCACATTCGCTTGCCCACACGCCGCGCAAAGTCTCGTCACATCAATTTCCCAATTCTTCAATGCGAGAAACGTCGCGCCCGGTGCGGTTATCGGCTGTTGCAGAGGAGAGTGCCTCGTGGACATGGCGGGTTGGCCAGAAACGTGGTCGTGAAATATGTAGTAGTGCTTCGTTGAGAGAACCACGGCGACGACGACGATGATGGTGGTAATGATGATGCCGCATTGGGCAGTGGAATATCATTTCTCGGACATCTTCGTTGAAACCATTGACGCGAGACTACTTCGCCCCTTCGTAGGTAGGCAGACTCCAACCTCATCATCCATGGACCATGGATGAGTTGCACACCGGTCATGGTGGCGTTTTCACCCCCTGTGCTGTCTCCCAAAATCCCAAGGTTGCTCGAGCATGTCCTCGGTGTACACGGTACCGCATCTGCATGGTTTTCAATCAGGAGTGTTTGACCAAGTACTGCATGTAGCCTCCTTTCCCCGCGATGATCTGCAGAATCTGATACAGTAGTCACCGAATGCTTGCTGACATGACCCTGATGTACATTACTTATATACGGGACTTTATGTATCGTAGTATTGTGTAAGATATGCCGGCCTTTGTTTCTTCGTCGAGCGACGGGTCTTGACATTCCAGCTTGGCTGCCATCTGATAGTATCCTCAGGTAAGGTACCCTTTGGTATGTATCTAGCTTCCATAACAACAGATGATCTCGATCCCGTAGACCGATGCCTGCTCGCTACATGATCTTCTCCTCGTTATGGCAAGATTCTGATCGTGCGTACTCAGAGTGCTTGACAGATGAGAGAGTAAGATGGCCAGGGACATCTAATCAGAACCCCCTCCTCTGGCCTGCAGATGCAGATGTACGCAAACCCACATGAGATGCACGTAAGTGCATGTACCTTGTCGGCAGATTGCAGGTCAGATCAGACAGAGTGGTGGACATTTACCTTCCAACTACCTGCCTGCCTGCATAAGGTAAGGTACATGTAGCAAGCTCCATCTCACCCCATCAGACCTCAGACCTCACGTCTCAATCTTCATGGATATTTGTGTGTACTTTTCTTCCTCCCACCTTGACAATGGTCGAACTAAGCTCTAGAGGTCCATGAACGTCCGTGGCATGGCATACTATACTACATGACTTTGATGTTGTGATGTTGTGATGTTGTGATATGAAGCGCTTCAACAGTGTACAGGTTATAATGGACTGCGCGAGCTGGTAAGGGGAAGTTTCATGGCTTTCGGTAGAGCCGTTCTCGAGGGATACACTTACTATCACTTAGGCTGGGGATTCTGTATCTCCAATGGATCAAGCATTTGTGGTATTTGGTAGTCATGGGAAGAAAAGAAGGGAAATGGACGGTTCAAAGGTGAGCCTTGAGATAAAGCTCGATAACCTCCTTTCTTCAAGGGGAGCAGGAGTGGTCAAGTTGTATGAGTGCAAGACCATAGCGCTCAAGTATGTCGAGACGCCAGCTCTCCTTCCGCTTCACGCGGTCGTTATGGTACATCATACTAACACAACCCCCAAGATCGTCGGCACCCCAGGAAAATCAGTCCCATACGCTTTGAAAGACGCTCAATATCGCTTCGTGAAAGTTCGTTGAAATCGTCGTCACCCGCTCTATCACGGATCGGCTTTGACGTCGCTGCTCAACTTGACGCCCTCACGCACAGCCGTCGGGACGTCCTCGCCCGTCCGCCGACGGGAACGCATATGCAGCACGGCGATGGGGACCCAGCTGCAGGCGAAGATGATGGCGACCATGACGCCGCCTGACGCAGCTCCGCCGATCGACTCGAGCATGACGGGGAACCAGAAGGGGCCGATGAAGCCCCAGGTTTGGCGGACGACACCGACGAAGACGCCGATGCTGGCAGCGTGCTCGATGTGGCAGTCGATGGCGTACGTGATGAGCACGGTGGTAACGATCTGGTTGCCGACGGCCGCGATGGCGACGCCGATGATGGGCGTCACGTTCCAGTGCCCCTGCGGCGCTTGCTCGATGCGGATGCCGAACACCAGCATGCCAACCATGGCGAGCAGGAAGCCGCCGTAGCTGAGCCAGAGGCGGTATTCTGGCGCGGGTTTGGCCTGGAGTTGACGTGCGCGTCGGTTCATCCAGTAGTCGCTCAGGCGGCCGCCGAGTTGCTCGCCGATGATGGTGCCAATGATGGTGCCAAGGAACTGCAGGCCAAGCTGTTGCGGATTGAACCCGAATTTGGGCACGAAGAGTTGCGGGATCTCGACGGTAGCGAGCACGGAGGCAAAGCCAAAGACGAACGTGTATGCGAGCGCGGGAATGGCGATGGAGGTGTAGCGGAAGAGGAATAACGGCTGGATGAACTCGACGGGACTGATCGGTTTGGGATCGATTCGCTTGAAGTTCAGATACTCCTGTTTGAAGGCAGATCCGCGGTGCTCGACACCACGACGAATATAGCGTGTCTCGGGGCCTAGAAAGAGGTAGGCGATGAACTGTACTCCGTTGATCTGTGGGAGCGCGGGTTAGCATGACTTGGACTGGTCAACATATCCCCTGAGTGACTACTTACAATGGCAAGAATCCAATAAATCCATCGATAGTTTCCGGTGTGATAGCCAACGAAACCAAAAATAAACGGACCAAGCGGGGGGCCAAGAGTAACCAACACCGTCCAGATACCCATATACTGGCCGCGTTCCTTCTTGAAGAACGTTTCGGTGACAACACCAGTCCCGATCGCGGCAGGCGGGCTGATGAAGAATGCAGCAAAGGCACGACAGACGGCCATGGAGCTGTAGGTATGGCTCAAGGCACACCCGATGTTGAACAGCATCGAGATGGAGGTGCTGATCAGCCAGATCGGCCGCCTGCCATATCTGCTGGAGATGGGTTTCCAGAACAACGGTGCAAGGCCAAGGACCAGAATCTGAATGGACGTGAGATAGGAAGCCTTGGTAATGGTGCCGCCAAGATCCAACACGATATCCTCGTACACCGGAATGATCGAGGACGCGGTGAAGGTGGTCATCATGGCATGGAAGGCGACGCAGATGAGGTTGGTTACTTTTTTCGCCCGCGGCCAGTTGTAAGGGTCGGCCGGATCATCGCTGGGGAGAGGGTCGAGGTCCAGCGTGCCGTGGCGTTGTATCAGGTAGTCTCGATGTTCTTGCGAGAGGCCGGCAGCAGCATCAGTTGTGAGGTACGTCGCGCGTGGACCCAGCTCGACGTTGAAGAGGTTGTCTTTCTCCGTCAATGAGGGTGGGTGTGAGGAGTTTGCATCTTGCGAGGCATCGTGGTGCGTGTCAGTCATGTTCTCACTTGTCTCGGGTATCATCGTCGATATGAGCGCCGTGCTCGACGCGTCTTCAATAATGGAGTGAATGGCAATGCGAGGACTACTGCAAACAAGAAAAAGATGAGAAACGACAACTCGAGGTGGTGCAGCGCATCGAGCAGCACAAGTACACGTGAACCCAGTGAGTCGGCGCGGGCTATGTGGCACAGAAGGCAGGTCGTGTTCCTACCTTACATACATAAACTCGGATGCGGTCCCTGCACAGCACCCAAAGGATGCGCTCGTATCCTGCAGCTGGGGAGGGATCTGCGTATTGGCATTGATCTAATCGGGGCCACGTTAACGCCGTGACTGCAGAGAGGAGGATTCAATTTTATCGGCAGATACGGTTACGATGAAGGAAAGTCATCACGCCGAGCCGCGCATGCGAGCCCACTCTTCCATCTTGCCCTCCTTCTCCGCATCCGTGACATTGGGTCCTCTCCTCACCGGCATTTGTGCGCGGTTCGATGCGATGGTGGGGGAGTCGCTGAATGGAGGAGACAACAATGTCGCAAACGATCGAAGCGACAGGTTCATGATAATTGCGAACAGTCACTCTAGCCGAACGCGTCGAAACTTCACTTTCGGCTGGGACGGTCGAATCAGAAATACATGGGTTGACTACGGTTTGGCAACGGTCCCACATGGAGGCCAAGAACATCGGAGCTCAGCTGCAGTCGACCCACGCTCAACCTATCGTTCACCTGTTGTACATAAGTTCTTGCCGTCCAGCATGCCAACCTGTCAGTATCCTGGTCGGCAGCATGCCAAGCGTCTGATCATTGCAAGCATTTCTGCCGCGACGGGAGTTCGTTCTCGCGAGCGACAATACATGTACCTTGATCTGAGCCGCATCACAGTCACATGTGATCCAACTGCTTCAGGTTTCATCCTGTCACATATGTATGGTTACGCGTTCGCGTCACCAGCTCGCTTGAACAATAGCCCGATGACGAAGCTTCGCTTCTGCCATAAGTCCGCTTGACCGTGAGCTTGCCATCGACCACTCCTACAGAATAGCCACGGCCAGCATCGGATCAGCGGAGTGAAGAATGCTCAAAGCTTGGGTAAGGTGGCATATGACCTCCGCCGATGCTTCGCACAACTACGGCACGGACTCGTCACACAGACGCCTTCCTTGCTTTGTGATACATGGCATGGTGACAAGTCTATGGGCCTCAAATACTCTACGTCCCCAATGTAGGCGACTGGGGCACAAGCGGGGGTGCGACGTGTCGGGACGACGCTGTCGGAGCAGTGAGCGAAGGGTGTCTTTCGGTTGCCTCGAGTTGCTATCCTACCTACGTAGACATAGAGGAGGACTCGAAGTGCAAAGCGAATAATCGCATTACCTGTTCTTCCATACATACAACTCTACGTCGTGTGAGTTCCACATGGTGAACAGCGCGGGGCATGTTGACAGCACGAATTCTCATGTTGGCTTCGACTCGATACAGTCCTAAACACGGGTTCTACACCTTTCAAGATGCAGGGATATACAACAGCTGGGTGTAAAGAGTCGAGAGTCAGGACGACGGGCCATGTCAGACGCGGAGATGGATAGCTGACTGCTCTACTCATGCCGAACAGGGAGCCACTTTACTAGCAAGGTGGAATGACAATATGACTGAAGCGAGCCTTTGTGCGCCGGGAAGAGGCGCATCGATGGTCATTGGAATATGCTTTTGAATTTTGAACAGTCTATATTTTACATCGCCATGCACCACAGCTGCTACTTGTAACCTGCTGCATCTGTTAAGCAGTGCTCTACCTCTCACCCGCCAATCGTCGGTCCTGCACTTCCGTCAATGCCTTGCTGCCGCTGACGTACGCCACGGCGGCGACCACGCCAGCTACAGGCAGCGTCTGGAATAGATTCCAACTCAGATAGTACATGAAAAACACACCCTCCATCGCCACGACACTGCCGAAGAACAAGCCGTGCGCGGCAGGGCTGGCGCCGAACGCCTTGCCCGCGTGACTGATGTTGCCTCCAAGATACAACCACGCACCAAGCAATGTGGGCAATGTCGCGAGCACAGCAAGCGTGAAGAACAAGCTGATCACTTTTGGTGCTGACTTGGGGTCGTCCTTAAAGCTGTGGTGGATTTCTGGCTTGCTAGCGTAGCGTTCTGGTGGTGCGGGGATGGCCAGCGGCGCGCTCGAGTCGGCTTGCACGCTCAGATCGAAAGCATGCTGGTTGAACGGCTTACTTGAGCCAAAAGATGCGAGGACGATTGACGCCTTGAGGGGTGTGGTAGCGGCGGCGAATTGGAAGGGAAGATCTTTTTGTGTCTGTGTTCAATCATCCGTAAGCAATTGCCATGCCATGCCATGCCATGCCATGCAGATCTGGGAGCTTCAACGTACGAGCTCCACCTTGCCCTTGCCATTGTCTTTCAGGCTGAACGGGAACGACTCTTCCAATCCACTCTCGGTCTCTTGCAATGTCAAGAAAGCCTGGTGAGGTTTCTTGCCAGTCTTCCCTTCTGCAGCAGTAAAGATGATTTTCAACGTATCCGCAGGTGCCAACGTAATCGCGCTGAGTGGGGTGCCCGGGGTGAGTCTGATCTATACGTTAGAATGTTTCATTTCCAGATCCCATCTGATGTGCAGAGAGGTAGTCGACATACTTCTCATTGGTGCCAGCAGCTGCGCCAACGCCAGCACCCTTGGCTTGGACGGTCAAGGTGGCATCTGTGAAGGTCCAGGAACTCGCTGCCAGGACGGTGGAGGTCAGTGAAAGGCAAAGCAGGGTCGCTTTTTGTAGAAGAATCATGGCTGTGGTTGCGATATTATGAATACCATGCAATGCGGAAGTTCCTCCAGAAAGGTGGTCAAGTCAGGTCCCTTCCCCATGGAGACTAGCGTGAACTGAGGCTCTAAAGTGTGCGTTTCACTTCTACCTCTCCATCCCATACTGCGCGATTAGGATTACTCTACCGTAAGGTACGATAACGGGTCACATCAAGGGTAGAGGCTCTCAGTCATGTCTGCCAGACGATGCGCGAAGATCATTCGTTAATTGAATCCACTTGATGGTACACATCAAATATCCTTACCATGCTTGATCTTCGCTTGGCATTCACTTTGATCGTCTCGTCTCCGCAAGTACGCGTTGATCATGCCAGCTCTGAGCGCGGCAGACACAGCTTCGCCAGATACGGGTGAAGTGCTTTCGAACGGAAAGTAGATGCGCAAACAATTTCTACAATGCAGACTGTGGTCAGCATGACAAGTGAACTAGTCCTATATGTTGCTTCGTTTTCACATGCAAGGAGCACCAGTGATGCAGAAATCTGGACGATGTAAGATCAGTTGAGCCTAGTAGATCCATAAGATCAATGAAACCGCGATATTGGTGCATTGAAATTGCCCACTTTCGTCGTTGTTACGCGCTGAATTAAATCCCACGTAGAGGTCGAATATTTTGGCATGGTTTCCGAATTGGGAAGTTGGAAAATCAGACGCAACGTCGAGCAAGTATATCTCTGCGCAGATTACGAACTGTTCTTGGCTTTCTACAGAAATGAGCTGAAGAAGATTCGGGAGTCCATCGGCGTCTTCGCACGTAGTCTGCCGTCCTTCCAAGACATCCCCACGAGGCAGCAACAGCCTGTTGCACAAACCAGAAAAAAGTGGAGCTGTTCACGTGCACGCTAGTTCAATTTGATACTTGGAGTCTTGGACCTCGACTACCTTCTTGGTATCTGTAGTCATCGTTCCTTTCGCCTCCTATCTTCATCAACTTTACGCTCTCCAAACGAGACCTCAATCACCGGTCAAGAATTGTCCGCTGTCGCATTGCCTCTGGACCAGGAAGCGGCCCTCCAAGCGCTTTCGCGTGGAGGCAACATTGCCATTTCAATCTGGCGCTGTTCTCAGTGCCGGAGTGCCAAGCTACTCTGCCACCTCTGTCTCTTCGATGCCAGATTCGGGCAATCCTGGAGTGTCCGTCTTCCATTTCACTTCCAGGATCTCCAATGCAAAGATAAGAAAATACAAGCAAGCCACCGAACGCGGGATGTCTTCCGGCACAAAAGACGTACCAGGAACTTCAGCATACACTACGACTGTATCGAACCCACCATCAGATTCTGGAGAGCCATCAACCAAGAGACAGAGGACATCGTCTCACACCAGTGATGCAGAAGTCCTTGCTCCTGCCGCATTGGGTGACCCCCTTGCCACCAGCCGGCCAAAACGTGGATCAGCTCTCAAGTTCCGGTATTCTGACAACATGGTGATATCAGCCGAAGACCGAGCGACGGCAGCTTGGGAAAGCACCTCAGAGCTCTCATCACTCCCTTCGACGCCGCAAGTCGAACCAGTATCGGCAAAAGACCAAGAGCATACGCCACCGTCGGAGGATGAAGATTATGGTATGCTCTCAACTTACTACATCATGGACGACGAGGAAGACAATGTCAATAAGAAGACGCTGGACCATGCGGTGGCGGAGTCCTCAACGACGCCGCCACCACCGTCTGTGCCAGTGTCAGCCTTGAAAGGTCCCGCTCAATTAGAGGGACCTCCTGAATCAGTACACCTGGTAGCAACAAACCGGCAACCGCACCTCAAAAAGAAGCAAGATGCACGACGACCGAAGAAAGTGCACCCCTTATCCCACCCTGATCATCATGTACCTTCGATGCATGCCCCTTTGCCGCAAGCTACGATACACCATCCTCCACCTCCACCGATCGTCCCTCGAGTCGTCCTTATGGAAATGAACTTCGGCGCCGGACTGCAGAAAAGCCGCGAACAGGTGACTGTGGAGGAAATGGTCAAATGTGTAGATGCTTTGTCTGCAGCTCTCAGTGTCTTCAGTCGCGTGCCATTTGTACCCGGGCCATCAAAACCGATGCAAGCCACAAACTCGAAGCATAGCAAGTCTGCTAAGCAGAAAGGTAACCTATTACCACTTTCCAATCCACAAGGTCTTTGTTGACTATTCATAGCGGATAAGGTTGGCGCTGTTGATGATTTCCTTTCCATGATCGACTCAATCTCCGACGACGACCAGGACGATGTTGACGCTGAAGCAAGCTTGTCACATCCCGGCCAGCCCGATGAAAGCCTGATGTACGGCATCCAGTTTATACAGAACGCGCTCAAATCGTGGGCACACCAACGCTTACAAAGTATGATTGCACAACATACCATGGAGCAATGGTACGAGCAGCAAGTGCAGCAGAGCAACAGGCGAGGTCCCGGAAGACCCCGTAAGTCCGACTATGGTACTTCGCAGCAAGAGCTCAGCCCGACGGTCCATATGAATCTTGAAATTCAACCAGAAGGTCGTGCTATTCTCGCTTTTCACGAAGTCTTGCAGTGTGGAGCACTACAGGTGAACGGAGTGCTGCCGCATGAGATGGCTCGTGCTCTCACACAGTTGTATATGCAGATTGATCATTTGATTAACAATGGGCACAACCCTGACCCGCCTTTCGTCTGTATGTCGTATGGCGCTCAGCAAGCGGCACACCGAAGTCGCCTGCAGAAAGCAAAGGAAGATTTGACCAGAATACAAGAAGAGTTTGAACTGTATCACAAGAACGGGGCGCACCACGCCTTCCTCCCCCACCACATGCCCTTTGCGCATGGGCAGCGTTATTATCATGCAGGCTCTGGTCAAGATCACCAAGCCGGTCACTCTCCAGCCAATCCAATCCTGCTTGGTTCGCAACCTGCAAGTCTTCCATTCGAGTCCGGATCGTCTCATACGATTGTCACTGGAGATTCACATCAAGCACAAGTGATGCACCTCGGCCAGGCTCAACACAATCAGCAGATCTCGGTGCAGAGTCGACCAGTACAACCCACGACAGATATAGAAGGTAACCCACCAAATTTACCTAAGGAGAATCCAACATACTGACATGAGTGTACAGCAGGTTTGCTTTCACGGTCGGGTCAACAGATGAAATTCTCCTTCTCGCCTAGAAATGAGCAGGTAGAGAGAATATCTGGTCCTGCAGCCGTTCCGGAAGGGCTCCTATCGGGACAAGACCCTCTGAACACTATGCCACAAGTAGCACCACCTTCGAAACATATGCCAGGACCTGGACCATCATCACCGCAGCAGAGTGCTGCCAATGCGATTATGAATGACGCCAATGGAGTCACGAACAACCTACGAGGCGAGGCCTCAGACAACCTCACTCATGACACGAACCGAAAGGTGTATACAGCCAACAGTGTCATAGACATTTCTTCAGATATAGAGCCTCCCACGGACTTGGACAATATCGTTGTCGCCCCAGTATCTAAAGGCACAGGGTTTACCGCCATTAACGCAACCCTGCGTCCGTCGCCTTCAACTCGATCAGAGATATCGACCAATCGACCTCGAAAGGATGTACCGGAGTCACGCCCTTCAGCCGCAATGCGTGGCAGCCGTCGAGTGGATTCCATATCAAGCTCAAGATCGAAACAACTACATGCCAGTGCGGTGGTCGTAGACCAGTAGGATGGTCTCGCAGCCAGCGAACAAACGCCTCAGAGCAGTGAGCCGCTTTTGCCAACCAAGCGCAAAAAAAGAAGTAGTAGGAGTATCAAGGAGGTACTATGATGCAGGTGGAAGGACCGGGGGCGGTGGAGAATGCCGTGTAGAGACGGTCCCTAGAAGACCTAACGATTACGATAATGATTGTATGATCAACGAGAGATGGAGCGATCTTTACATTAGCGGATGCCGAAGAGTGTCAAAGGAGCGTGATGGGCTTTTCTCATGTATCTGCCAGCAAGGAGCATGGACACTCGGCGCCGGTGCAGTGGGCGTCATGATTCCCAAAAAACGATTGCCTTGCTGTATCAATGGTTTGTCTCAGCTAGATATCACGCATGAGGTTTGAAATAGCGAGCATGAACTGCGCAAACAGGGCAAGATGAAGCTACGCCACTGCTCCTGCTTCTTTTACTTCTCTCCTTCTCGTCCAGTCGTCAGGTGACCCCATACTAGCTTCAACGTTGCAGTCCAATATTCGCGTATTACCAGGCATGGTCACATGAAGACCTCTTCCGGTGCAAAGACAAATTTCATTTCATAAGTTCGTGGATACAACAACACTATACTCCTGCACGTTGTGGAAGCAGAAACGCCAGCCCCTAGCAAAACATGTATCATCAGCTAGACCTGTTGCTTCCCGCATCACCCACCGTGGTGTGCGCGACTTTCTCTTCGAAGCCCTTGTCCGGGTAACCTTCCTGCTCGTCGGCGATGACGGTGCCGTCGACGGCGACAATGGGCTGGTAGCTCATCTCCTCCCAGCCCAGGCCCATCTCGCGCACGAGTTTCTGGTTCGCCGTTGGCCAGACAAGGCACAACAGCCAGTAAACGACGAAGCTGACGGTGAACGAAAGCAGCCACCCCAGCTGGCCGAGCTTCATCGCCGAGCTGCTGACGTGGGGGCCGAGCGTGCCTACGAAGCCTGGGAAGGGCAAAGCGATGCCGCAGAGGTAGGCAATGACGGCTTGCAGGTTCCAGCCCTTGTGGTAGTAATAGTGCTTGTTCTCCTTGCTGCCATCGTACAGGTGGCTGATAAAGACATTGCCGCGGGTCAGGACCCAGTA
Organism: Microcyclospora tardicrescens; assembly: GCA_003012245.1. NCBI lineage: Eukaryota > Fungi > Ascomycota > Dothideomycetes > Capnodiales > Microcyclospora > Microcyclospora tardicrescens. The sequence goes on from PXOE01000003.1 coordinate 205,466, forward strand.
GTCGCAGACCATGATCGCGACGACCGAGGCCATGAACAAACCGTACCCGGCCAGGAATGTCGTAAAGGTGCCGGCGGAGGCAAGGATGGTCCAGGGACAGATGGCGAACGCGAGACACTCGACTAGGAGCTGACCGCGAGGTATGGAAATCAGTCGTGGGAACAGCATGCTGCTGTCGGCGCCGAAGGGGATCATGTTGGCCGCAACGTTGGTGCCGAGAATGCTTACGCTCCAGCCACATGCGGCGAGGAACACAGCAGTGCGGGCGCCTGGACTCCAGAATTTGTCCAGGATCGCATCAAGCAAATCCCACTGGTTCCACAGCGCCAGACCCCAAGCATTGTTGATGGCAGAAGTGGACAAAATACCTAGACTGGCGGAAAGAGTGACGGCGATTGGATTGGAGAAAAGTTGAGACCACATGGCCCCACTCTTAGTCTTACTCCATCTTGCAATATCCGGCTGGTTGGTGATGAGTGTTGCAGTATTGCCCATTCCTGAGTTGATGGAATAGATGAAGAACCAACCCCAGCCATTGTTGGACGCCGTGGTCGACTTGAGATGACCCACACTGACATTGCCTTTAGTTGTGATCTATCCCGCACACACGTCAGCCTAGATCCGGAGTACTTTGTATGAGTGACTTACCATGCAGAAGATGAAGAGACCCCAGATGGCGGGCAACATCACAATTGCCTTGAACCAGAAAAACTTCTTCAACTGATATGGTCGGAAGAAGGTCAAAGGCAGGTGGATCAACCAGAACAGGAAGAAAGCCAGCATACCCGCGCTGGTGATGCCTATGCTTGCAGGGATGTGGTTGGGAATATCGGTGTAGTTATGTCCAAAGACCGCACGAAGCATGTTGGCTAGCAATGCGCTGCCGGAATACAGTTGGACTCCGTACCAGATAACCGCGAGTGCTGCTCGAGCGAGCACGAAGTAATAGGCTCCCCACATACCAAAGACCGACCGGCCAACAACAGGATAGCCGATGTGATACACGGACGCACAGCGGCTGTTAAAGAACATGGCGATGCTGGAGATGGTCTGTGAGATGAAGATGGTCAGGATTGCTTGCCACCAATTCAGCCCAATGCCGATCATTGTCGCGCCCAGCGTCCAGTTTCCGAACGACAATCCCCAGTAGAAGATGACGAAGTTCCACCATCGCCAGGTTCGCTTCTCGTATGGAGTGGGATCCAGATCCTCATTCGACCAGGTCGGGCCTGCTCGGCGATGGCCATGCTAGAAATTGATGAGTACTTTGGGTTTTGCAGCGGGAGGAGGAAGAAGGCATTCTCACTTGGTCCAGAGCAGTGTCTGGCAGCTGCACCCAGTTCTTGAAGGCGTCCCAGCTGCTGAATGCTTTCTTGGCATTGTACGCCTCCTCGTCCAGCTTCAGCCGCAAATCCGCCATTCTCGCTGAGAAACGCTGATAGGGCAAATTTGAACCGCACAAACAGGTAGAAACGAATTTGCCACGGCCTGCTATATCAGCCGCCACCAGGTCGACGACGTTTCCGACGTTTTCGCGGCTAGGATGAGAAGTAGAACGAAGAAGGTCGCAACTCACGCCTCATCCTGCAACTCAGTAACAGCGGCAGGCAAAGAGCGTATATGTATCTAGATCAGATCCGCTTATCGCCAAGGTGCTTCTGGAACAGATAGGCGTGCATGGAAGGTCGTGTGCTCAGCGCGTGGGGAAAAAGCTTATGCCTCCAGCACGACCCTGGCAGCGAGGACGATACCACGCCATGAACGGCTGAGAGGCGTACAGTAGCATATAGCCGTGGGTAGCGTCGGTGGCCACCCTCAAAGTAGCCGGCGGGAATGCCTTGCCGTCGTTACATCTCTCTGCGCAGGCTAACGACCAATGCAGCCAGTCGGCAGCGCCGAAAGTTGGATGTATAGGATGCCTTTGTTATCGGAACTCAAGGTGCGCTGCCAGGGCTAGAGATTGTGGCGACAAGGTCCTGTGGGAGGCAGAGGCCAGCCAGCTTATCGTAAGGGAGCGCTTTAACTTTTGACGGAAAGCTGAACGACACCATGCCCTCTTCACAACAAGATACAAGGAGTATAATCAAGGCCAAACTGAACACATTACCGATTGGTCGGTTAGCTCAGTTGGTTAGAGCGTGGTGCTAATACGATCTCTGCGAAGAGACCCATTGGAACGCCAAGGTCGCGAGTTCGACCCTCGTACTGACCAGATGTTGGACTTCTTTTTGCATTCTTGGTGGTATCTATGGTAAAGCTAACGTACCTAGGATGTAGCTTGTACTTTCGACGAACGACGGGAATTAGCATACGTGGGACGTCGCAATGCCTTGTCTTCTGTCTGGTCTGGTTTGTGAGGCGACGCGCTCCGGATAAGCAGTCGAGGACCGGCTAACGTCGATTGTATGCTTACATCAAGTACGCCTACTGCATTGGAGGTGAAGGTGGTCCAAAAGTCATGTAACAAGGGCGAGAAAGGGGTGATCAGTTCAATGAGTGAGATCAAGAATTCAATGATTGATCATGTTACACTTCTGTAATATACAGTGTTTGCCTCTCTCCGCTACCGAACCCAAAATCGTCTGCAACGCAATCAACACGCATCACAAGTAGGCCCTGAAGCTTGTCAACACGTGTAAGCCGATATTATGCAGTTGGTGAGCACTCCTCCTTTCATCGTACATAGTCTATGGGTGGAAAAGCGAGACTCAATAACGTCTTCGCTTGCGCTTCGATGACGCTGTCACTGCCCTCTTGGCCTTTTTGACAGTCTCTGGAGTTTCGAGATCGGTCGCAGGGATAGCTTTGCCACTTGGTGTCGCATCCGCATCGACTGGGGCAAGCTCCGTAAGCGTGTCCTCGTCCATATCGGAGAGTTCCTCGGACATATCACGTAGCACAGCACGGCCAGTGTATCTCTCCTCGTGTATGGTTGTTCCACTGATGTCGAAGGGATCGAGATACCAGGGAACGCCACCATTGGCAAGGACATCAGTCGGATCGATGGGTATTGGGCCCGACTCTGTTGGTGCGCGGGAATTGGTGGAGATGGGCGGTGAGAGCGGTTCCTCCGCTTTCTCAGGAATGGAGCGAGCAGTTGGCTCGTGGCTCGACGAAGGGTTGCTGGCAGCTTTCACTGATGTCCCATTTGTATTGCGTGGAATTGGTATGGCGTCCTCTTTCCCAGGAATGGCGAGATGAACCACAGCCTCATCGGTGTGTTCGTCGGCGTCGTGGCTATCGATTCCTTCATCGCCGTTCACGACCGCCAATGGACGTGCGATCGTCGAAGCATTCGAAATTGAACGAGGCTGTCTGGTACTTTTAACGTCCTCCGGTTCATCAAGGTCCATCTCCTTGGAAGATGCAAAGATGCCCATGGAGTCTAACTTGCGGAGCTCTTCCTCATGTGCGTGCCCTCGTAGGTTGGCTTCTTTGCGCAATGCATCTTTCATTGGATCATTGACAGCTTTGACGAGCCGCTTGGCAAGCTTCTTCACCTCTTTCTGCTCTAGAGTCAGCGCAAGATGTTCAGCCGTGCCGGGCCGTGCCTCCATCAGATGGTTATTGATCGCCTGCGTGTCGGTGGTATCGATAAGATTAGCCGACTTTGCGAGCACCTTGCCGACCTCGAGGATAAAGTCACGCGAAAAGTCTGACACCGAAGTGTAATAGCGCTCGCGCAGTCGGTGCGCCAGCATCTCGAGGCCATCTTTGAACATATGTGTCTTTTCATCGATCCTGAGGAAGTCAGTATAAGTCAATGTCAAACACATCATCATAGGCATGGACTCACTTTTGCGCTTTCTGCACTATCGGTACGAGTAGCGGCGTGATCGGAAAGTAAACGGTGTCCAGAAGCTCTCTCAGCAGCTGGATCTCTTGCAAGCGGAGTAATTCTCGTTCTTTGACCATCGATGAGAGGTCGGTGATGAAGCTCATGTCCTTTTGCAGAATCTCCGCAAACTCGATGCGACGCATAAGCCTTGGTCGACCAGCAGCACCCATACCCATGAAGTTGCGTCGAGTGATTTCCATGCTAGAGAAGCTCTCCAGCTGCAACTGCAGTCGTTTAAGTAATGACGCGCCACGACGTGCTTCCCTCTTGAGCGTCCAATATCTTGCGGCCTTTTCTACAAACTCCTTACGCTTGCGAACAGTGAATCGAGTTAAGCTGGCTTCCACGGAGCTATAGACCACCGCCGGCACGACCGGAGCGCCTGATGGCAAACGCCAACTCATCTTTGTGGGCTGGTTGCGCTTCCGTTTTGTGACTGCAATGGTGTCTTCTGCCTGATTCCCGTCGCCATAGATGCCGCCATCAGCTGGAGGTGGCGCACCCAGTTCGAGTGCCGCCGATTGGCTGTCTGCCCACTTTCGATCCTTCATCGCATGTTTGTACCATCGTTTCGCTTCTATGATAGCGTGATCAGTGTCATACGTGCGTCGCCAATCTGGCGGCACGTGCTTGTCGCAAAACGCTTTCAAAGCGTTGCAATCAATCCCAGCCTGATGCTGGGATTTCATCTTCAAGAACAGCTTTGCCCGTCGTGCACATGTGACATGAAACGCAGCGAAGCAGTTCTTGTTCCCACATTGAATGCAAGCCCCCATCTTCTGGTTGCAGATGTAACAGTTCAGCTTCCATCGTCCTCGTGGTACTTTGTCAACATCTGTGATGGGTTCCATGAATGTAGTGTTGGCGATTGTGACCTCCGGAATCCAGATGGAACACAATAGGTGACTCCATCGAAGAGTACTAGTCTGTTTGAAGGCTCCGTCAACGTTGGGACAAAAGATACACGTTGGTGTTCCTCGTCCAATCTCTTTACACTTCCGGCAGAACCATTGTCCTTCAGGAATGAATGGCACTCCGTAGCATTCTTGATGAACCGCAAGATCACAGCCGTCACAAAATATAATGGCATTTGCGTTCTCACAGTCTCCGTCATCACAGATCGAGCATTTGCTATCTGGCTCGTCACCTAGAGGCGGATCGCCATTAACCGCAGCTTGTGAGCTGGAACGCGGTCTATGCGTCTGAGCGTGACGTGGCTGGGGTTTTGGTATCCGTTTTTCAAGCGCATGATATTCTTTTTCGATCTGCGTCATGGTGATTTCGAATATGGCAGGCTTGATAGCATCGACACCTTCTGATTTGCGTTGTTCATTGAGTTCTTCCAGCCATGCAACATCTTGTTCGTCCATGTCATACTCGACTCGGCCAACAACAGGATTGCTAGGAGGATTATCCACTGGACCGTCACTTTCCAGTCGCAAGCTGACCTCTGCTTCATCCTCCACTTGCTGGCCATCTGTCAGCCGAATCAGGGCTGTAGATGGTATCTCGAATCGATCACTTTCTTGATATCCAATACTGGACATAGTTCTATCCACGTAGTTGATCTTGTTTTCTTTCTGGTCGTCTTCATACTGCAGGAAATGATTCTCGTGGCGGAATGATGGCTTTGGAAGATTCAGTCGCTCTTTCGGATTGTGAGTCGGCAAGGGCAATATGCGAGGAGCAGGTGGGGAGCCCAACCCGGTGAGCATAGACTCTGGTCTTCGTGGAGGTCGACCTGGTTTGCGTTTGGCTGGGGTAACCATGATGTTCTGAGACGGATCGTCCAAAGCACCTTCCTCCGGCACATCCTTCATATCCACCTCATTCTGTGCAAGCTTTGTGTCACTCGTCATGCTCAAGGACTGCGCCAGACCTGGTCTCACAGCATCTTTGCTCTTCCTGCCATCCACTTCGTCCGCCGTGAAGATGGCGAGTCCAGCATCGATGTCCAGATCTGGGTGAAACTCCTCCCAACTTCGCTCTTCTCGTGGCTTGTATCCATCACTGGCCTGACTAGCAGCTGCCGCGGCTGCAGCATTACTGTAGCGCGGTCTGGGAGTCGAGGTCTGTGGCACAAATCGCCGTGGTTCTTCCCGTCGCGGGCGGGTCTGCATGGCGGATCTAGTCGTTGTCGGTGTGTCACCAGCTTCGCCGTTGAATCTCGAGCGGCTCGACTGCGAGCGAGGAGCGCGAGATCGTGGGGCCGTCAATGCCATGCTTGAAACCTCGTTACCATCACTATCAACCCAGCGTCCTCCGCCTGAATGTATAAGGTCAGTACTTTCAGCGACTTGCGCGCGGCTGGCTTTACCTCCTAAGCCTCCTGAGACAGGATACGTCAGCGTGAAATCTTGCCACGAAGCTGGACATGTCTTACCAGGGACATATTTTCTTCTCTTGTTTGGAGGTTCCGTCGCAGCAGCGCTAGCCATGCGGAGCGGACGTCCAGGGGTGCGGGCGACAGCAGCCATAATGGGCGCGCGTGTTCATGGGTTGTGCGCAACAGCGGCTCAAGGTGTGCTTCGGGGGACCGCTAGAGTGCTTGCGCGCGCTTCACGGAGGTAAGACTCCAGAACGACGATTCATGGCTCACTAGTGGTCGGATGTAATAGCGACAACAGCGTAGCAATGATGAGTCGGTGGTGAATTTGCGATCGTGGTGGTGGGGTGAGGTAATCGGTTCATGAGCTCCAAGGTTGACGCGCGACAACGTGAGAAGTGAGGGACAGGCGAAGCTAGTATGGGCAAGCGCGATCTAATTGGCGTCGCAAACACGTGACGCTAACTTCTGTACAACATGACATAACATGAACATTAGAAAAGGCAGAGCACGCAACACATGTTTTTACGCACTCATTATTTGTATCGCTTATTCGACATGCTGCACCTTGAATTAGCAACATTGCTCATCAGTAGTCCTGGCTCAACATAGCTTTCGACATGAGACCATGAGTACCTACATAAATAGCACCGCATTCCCAGACGCAGCTATGCCCTCCAGAGTTGCAGCTGAAATCATTTCATCGTATGGCAACCTCAGTGAAATAACATACAACGCGTGATCGTACCAGGCGCTGACGAGATCCAGTATTTGCGGCTGGCTCTACTTCTTTGCCTGGTCCTTGTCGTTCTATCCGCAACCAATTCTCAACTTCCGCCGCAAGACAACTAAGGGCCTTGTTCCAGACTTTCCGCTTCTGAATATTTTTGGGTTCAGCTGCTATACATTCAGTACAGCATTGTTTCTGTATTCACCACTCATTCAGGACCAGTATGCTGCTAGACATCCTGCATCACCCAAATCCACCGTGCGGGTCAATGACCTAATCTTTGGACTGCATGCGCTTGTTCTGAGTGTCATCACCTATTCACAATTTTGGCCAAAATTATGGCACTGGAAGGCAGTAAGTGGCGTCCAGCGGCAGATCAACAAAACAACTTTGAGTCTTGTATGCGGGAGCTTGTTGGCGCTGGTTGTGACCTGTATCATTGTCCTGGCAGCAGACAATGATGGTGACGGCAAAGGCTGGGGTTGGATTGACTTGGTATGTATATATGACCTTTGGACTGAGAGACCATATCAGCACAATACTTAAACTCATGCCGAGCTGACCTCCTTCTAGTTGTACTGCATGACTTATGTCAAGCTTCTGTTGACGATCTTCAAGTACATCCCGCAGATGGTAGCCAACTTCAGACGTCAGTCTACCAAAGGCTGGTCAATCAAGTGTGTCATCCTGATGTCCTGCTTCGCAGCATAAAAGTAGGATCCGTCGCTAATCTTGACAGTCAAATATTGATGGACTTCACTGGTGGCGTACTGTCTCTTGTGCAGCTCGTTATCGACAGCTCGCTTCAAGCAGATTGGTCTGGTCTATTTGGTAATCCCGTCAAGCTCGGCCTTGCCAACATCAGCCTGCTTTTCGATCTTATCTTCATGACCCAGCACTACATTCTGTATGGCGCAGTCGACAACAGCGGGGAGCGTGATCCGGAGGACGATCTGGTTGACCGGGCACACGGACCGAGATTAGAAACAGAGCCGCTGCTGCCTTCCGACGACGACGACAGATAGGGTCTTGACTCTTGAGTTCTTGAACCTCCACGGCGTTACTAGCGGTTTAGATTTGCGCCCAGCATATTTCTGGTGACACATGCGAGACTGTGCCTCATGCGAAGCGCAACACTCGCCTTACAACAGTAATTTCCGCGCCAACGTTCCAGCGCATGCGCGTAGATCTCGTATCGAACGGCATCGTTCTCGCCTTATTGTATCCAGATCATCAATATCTGCAACAACGTGCTACTGCTCCATGAAAAGCGATCCTTGTTCAATCATGTGACGCATGTCCACTTCATGAAGTGGTGGTCACGAAGGTGGCACTGCGACGCCAATCTTCCATAGCACCGAATGTCTATCTTCACTTAACGTGTTTCAAACAAACCGTGAACAGAGGGTGAGTGATCATACGAAAAGTACTAACTCTGCAGATCATCTCAAGACAGGGGTTGCTTCGCTGAGCACTACTGTTCTGCCGCGTAACAGTTGCGAGCCGCGAGAGGTCCGCACTTCACGTCCGGCATATAGAGTTGAATTTAGTTCAGTCACCAACACAACCATAAGTCCATACATATCTTTTAGTGGAAGCCACATTCTGACTTGTTGGTGTTGGTGATGAAGGCTTCGCTTCTCTCCGCCTCTATCCCGCGCCTATCGAACGTTAAGAGCTCCACGTCAAATTTGGGGCAAGAGACCACCAATGCGCCAAACCATTCATAAGCCGAAGTCTGGGTAAGCTTAAATGTCACGACGAGCCAAAGATTGCAGGCTTCTTAGCGTGCGCAGGTTGCAATGAAGCAGTGGATGTTCCAGCAGCAAAGGCTTCCGTCGTCAAGGTCAAACGCTGGTGTCGTGGACGCGAAATCACAGTGTTGCTGACTAGTGTAGGGGAGTGTCTATCGATGTTCGCTTATTGCTGTTGTCGTCGTTTGGAATCGAATCCTGGAAAACCTTAAATCTATCGCGTGGGACTCGCGAATGTGTTTCGCAACATTCCTTGAAAGTAGCGGACTGCTCAGCATCAAAATTGCGGCACATTCTGCGGGAAGAGCCCCAGATCGTGCGTTAGTTACGATATGTTCCGATCGCGCAGTGCCATCGAGCTGTCGGTAGCAGGCTGAAAGCACATCTTTGACCAAGTCGAGAAAATCAATGGCACAGCAGATGGACATGGCTGATTTGTTATGCCGGCGAGTTCACATCTACAACAGCATAAGATTGGATCTTTACGAGCAGCCGCTGTCCCGCTCTCTATCGACCTGAGCGCACCAGATATAGGCTGACCCGTGCAAACCAACTGCCACGGGATCTCTTGGCCTTGCAACGTGTCTACCATACGTATATGTGCAGGGTACTGTCCCGGGCGATATGGCGATGATGATATAGCCAATTATGACCGAGAATGCTTGCGGACGGCAGAGAAGGAGGATATAATGCACGTGCTCGCCGTTATCGCTCCATGAACTGTGCCGCTCAAGGTCCATGGACTGAGAAACATGGCAATGTTATCAGTCCAGGCTTGTGCACAGGTGCAGTGCATCTTCGTGGACAGTGCATGCAATGCCGTTATGCTACGGCTTCTGGTGCGCCATTTTATCCACGTCTCAAGCCTGCGGATGCTCCCGGCGAAGTAACTTCTGAGCGTTTCCCGCGAGTCTGAAAGCAACCACAGTTTCTGTTCAAGCCACGCACGCCACGACAGAGACCTATAGCGATCGACACTGGTACCTGACTATCAGTCCCAGCAACCAGGGGTTTCATCTAAGCACCATCATCAGAGGTTCCCCTCGTCACCATGCACGAAAACTTGGGCGCCGTAAGGGTTCTGGTTTTACAGAAATGCCAGACTGCTCACGTCACGCAGGGAAAACGGACGGCTCCCGCTGTCACATCACGCGGCAGTAATTTCATTATTCCACCGCTGTAACTGCATGCATTCGATCGATCCAACAGGCCCAATTGGTGCGATGGCCTGCAAACATTTAATAGTAAGACATCCCTGTGCGAGCTAAGCATGGGTCGCCCCCGGTCCAGCTCGCCGAGCCCACCAACACCACCAAACCCGATATGTGACGCTGTCAGGTTGGAATAATCCTGTGAGGGACCGGGCGGACGTTCCAATTGGTGGCAGACGTCGAAGGTTGCCACTACGGCTGCCAGCACAGGCATCCCGCTCACAAAGCTACTTATCTCAGCTCGAAACTACTGCGCACACTCCAGGAGCGCGCTGCGTGATATAGGAGTCGTCGAACCCATCGGTGCCAGGCCAGCAAGCACGGCGAGATGGTGCTCGTGTCACCGAACTGGTTTGGGGTGGGATCTCGATATCAACCCACGCGCGCCAGCGACCAGTAGTAGTAGTGGCTGTCGTGCGGTCGTAGTAGTCGGGCCTGGCCGTTGCATCTTCATGCACTCGTTCCATCCTGCCCAATCTCTCTTACTCTTTCGTTGCTGGACCACATCCTCCGTGAGCATCCTTATCATCGTCGTCAACACCGCCCGCCTCGACTCTCACCATCGCGCGCCCTTGCTACTTCGCATGTCTACCGAAACAGCTATATGTCCCGCGCCTCGGTCTCTTCGCAAGTTACGCCAGTCCCTCTGATACTTGCCTCCACCAAGCCCAGCAGCTCCATGTCACGGTCGAACTCGGGGCGCTCGAAGCGGGATTCCGTGACCAGCCCAATGGCTGTGCTGCACCGCGTTTCCCTGAAGCGCCTGTCGCAGCAGGGCAACGACAATGAGAACATGCCCGTGTACCGCTTGGTGAGTCGAGATTGTTTTACTTTTCCGCGACCTGGCAATTGTGAGGTCGGAGAAGGTGTCGAGGGAGTCGTGACAAGTCGGGTACCTGGCGTATCTCCTGCCGCGCTCAGCCGCTTGTTCTCGCCAGTTACTCTCTGAGTGAGATAGCTGAACACACCCCGAAATTACCATGTCCACTTCGTCATCATTCTGCCAAAGAGTGAGAACGGGAGCCTGTTCATGCGTCTGCTCACCGCTCATGACATCCTACCGCTTTCCGCATTAGGTGTACGGAGCATTGGCCATAAGCGCGCGACTCGACAGGATACATGAAACAACTGGCGCTGGCTCCTTCTGCCAACATTCCCTGTCGTTGAAACATACTGGAGACTGGCCGTACCTCAATGCTAACCTCACTCTTCAAATTAGTATCCTTCACAACATGCCAATGGCAAGCGAGAACTGAAGGCTTCGACCGAGCGTCCAGAGACAGCGTCCAGCAGCCGCGAGCATCGTAACACTGCGTCCACAGCGTCCATGAGCCATTCCATGAGCGTCCCACACCACGCCTTCGACTCCCCTTCAACTGATGCGATCAACGAGCCACTGGTGGAAGACCTTCCCGATCGATACTCGGCGCAAAGCATAGGAAGCGCGGTATCAGCGGATAACGCGTACGTGGTGCTGGAGTCCGCGAGGCCTAACATGGGCGGCGACGTCTCACCGATCGCGGTGACGTTCTCGAAGGAAGGATACCACACACCACAAGAGTTTGCGCACCGGCCGGTGAACATCCCGACGCGTACTAGCAGCACGCATCAGACCCAGCACGCTCAACCACAGCTTACGCGACGGCCTTCGCTTCCAATGGCGTCAGACGCGCATGGGCGCCTCACGCCCGAGACGACCGTGGAGTCTCGCTATCGAGCAGGAGAGCGGAGTAGCGGCGACTCGATATTCTCGCAAGAAACAACGGCTACGTCGATCCACACACTTCCCGCGCTCCAGACCAAAGGTCCTGATAACGCCGATGTAGAAGAGCTGGAACCGGTTGTATCGGACGACCCACGATCGTTTGATCTACTACTACCGCACCAAGGGAGCCAGGAGTTCGGCATATACGCGCTAGAAAAGCGCGCAGAACAGATGATGAGTGCCGAGCATTTGCGCATCATCTTTGAGATTCCAAGACTTCTACTGAAGTTCACTGGTTTCCTGAACTCACATCGGCCGAAAAGCCTACCAGTCCTGATCTACTATCTCGACGCCCTCAAGGCCATTCGTGCCATCAACTATGCCAATGCCATCGCAGAGGCTCTAGAGCCCATGTCCGGCCACGAGTTTTCGACCGCAGTCCCGCCCCCAACGCAAAGCACAGTGCTGCAAGAGAAGGCAGCTCAGGCGTTCGAGGTACTCGTGCGCGAAGATCTACCTGCTTATATCGCTCACACATGGATTTCAGTAGTTAGTGTCAGCATACAACGACGCATCACTGGCACACTTGCACCACACCTGCGGGAAGCAAGTGAGGGATTGGCGGAAGTGTTCTGCTTGAGTGACCCTAGTAGGGTCGACAATCCTATCGTCTTTGCGTCCGAAGAATTCGTCCGCATGACCCAGTATGGCGTGAACCACATGATCGGACGGAATTGCCGATTTTTGCAAGGCCCAAAGACGAACGCACACTCTGTCAGACGGCTTGCTGAAGCGTGTGCAGCTGGAAAGGAGATTACGGAAGTGTTCGTCAACTACCGCCGTGATGGAAGCCCATTTATGAATCTGTTGATGATAGCGCCATTGATGGACAGCAGAGGCAATGTCCGGTACTTCATCGGCGCGCAAGTCGATGTCTCTGGCCTGATCAAGGACTGTGCCGAGCTTGAAGGTCTAGCGATTCTAGTGGATCGAGAGCGTGAGCTTGAAGAGAACGGCGTGGAAGAAGAAACGAGCAAGAAAGACGAGTTCCAAGATCTCACGGAAATGTTTAACGGTGCTGAGCTGGAGACGGTCCGCAAATGTGGCGGCCGCATGCACAAGGAATACACTGACGATAGCGACACGGACAGCATCAGGCAGGGCAGACGGAGAGTCGTCCTGAAAGACCTCTCGCAAGACGTATTGGACGACCGCGCACGATCAAGCTTCGTGCAGAGTGAGAGAAGTCACTCTATGCCCAAGGAACGTATTAGCAGTATGAATGGCAAACTTGAAGGAATCTATGAACATGTGAGTACACTCTAAATCAACTAGACCAACCACTGCTGACAGCCTTCATAGTACCTCCTGGTGCGACCTGCACCGTCCTTACGCATCCTCTTTACCTCGCCCTCTTTGCGCGTGCCGGGCATACTGCAATCTCCATTCCTTAATCGCATTGGAGGCAGCAGTCGTGTCCGCTCAGATCTTGCTGCGGCGCTCGGCGAAGGACGAGGTGTCACTGCCAAGATCCGATGGCTGACCAAGGCCGACGATGACGGAGAAGGCGAGGGTCGTCCACGCTGGATACACTGCACACCGCTACTTGGCTACAGCGGAGCCGTCGGGGTCTGGATGGTAGTCCTGGTCGACGACGAGGGCGCTCCTCGTGGCTCGACTGGTCGAAGGTTCCGCGCCGCTCCCCCTGTGGCAACCAACATCGGCGGCAAAGAGTGGGACGCCGTCTCTGGCAAGTCGCGAGACCGTAAACAGCTCAACGCGTACGATAAAGACCTGGAACGACGTGGTGGCGGCAACAAGACCGACGGTGACTATTTCCCAATGCCGTCCTCCAGCGCGAGTATCCGGAGCAAGAAGAGCGCGCATGTCGCCACCCAGATGACCCACAGCCGCGAGCGAAGCCGTACTGGCGCCTCATCGCGGGCTGGGAACCACGATAGCAATGGTGGCACCGCCACCGATACCAGCGACTTCTCCTTCGGCTTGAAGTCTGTCGCTGAGCCTGCGGGCACGAATCCCTCATACGGCTACGGCGACGATCGACAATAAAACATTCTACACGCTTGTCAGTCTAGTGTACCCACCCTCCTACAGAGGTTAGGACCAGGACTGACTACTTCCGACACCCATCATGTTCACGTTCACGAGCATAGTCGTCACAGCCGCGTCTGCGTGGCAGCACTCTGCTTACTGTCTCCATATCCAACCCACGGCACCGTTGTATCCACCCACCATCGATTTTCTCTATCATGTCATCCACCACATTCTACAATGCAAGCAAGCAAGCAAGCAAGCACGCACGCAAAACGTCCTTCCCACTTGACTTTTTCGGAAAAAGCCTCGGAACACTTGTATCACGATCTATGTACCTTATTCCCAGCGGAGCGCAAACAGCACGAGAGAGAGAGAGCGCGCGATAGAGAGCTGCGCTTCCGGCGTTTTATTGTTTTTTCCCATTATGGAGAAGAGAAAGGAGGAGACGAAGAGACCGGGAACGGCAGGGACGCAGGGAGGGCTTGTTTTTGTTACTTAGTTCCCGTGGGGAGCGTAGATAATCTCACGCTCTTTGTCTGTATGTGTTTCTATTTCTTGGTGTTGTTCTCCTCTTTCGTCCCGTTGATGTCGCCGTCTGATTGTGATAGACTGTTTGAGGATATTGTACGTTTGCTCCTGCTATACATGAAGGGAAAAGGGAAGCAGCGAAAGAAGACCGCGATTGTCCGACGGACCTTGGCATTTTGTAGATGTATTTTGTACCATTCTTGTGTCAAGACGTAGAAGAGGTAGAAAAGGCCCGCGATGTGGAGGTAAGGGACAGGTCACGAATTGTAGCAGAGGTATATATGAGATCTCTGTCTTCCTGTAGCCTTACAAATGTGATTGGTCCTGCGTGGTGAACACTGACAGCGAACTGATCTTGCAGCGAGCAGGATTCAGTGTCTACGAAAGCCAGGCGCTCTCAACTTGTTCAAGCAATACTTGGAGAAGTTCCGAGGCTTCCGACCATCGCATTCGCAACGGCAGCCAACGCCCCCTTTGATCTCAGGAGCAATCGAGCGATTGTTCAGCACTTCGTCGTCCAGCCGTTGCCCGCCCGGCGCATTCCCAGGACATTGGAACAGCCAATCGTGCCGGTAGCCGATGTCCTGGAAGTTATGGACTCTCCGAGGATCCATCAGCATCGCGATAGCTAGAGAGTGGATTGGCGCATCGCCCCACTGGTAAGTCATTTTAGCCATGAAGGGACGAAGTGGCACAAAGCCTTTGAGTCGTACGACTTACTCGCTCAAAGTAGAAACCTCCTTTCCTGTCCAAGTACCGGTAGAAGTCTTGATATTGCTTGCTGCGGAAGAAATCCAAGTCGGCAATCTCGAAATTGCTCCAGTAATGGCACCTATTCCATACGTCTCCCGCATGATCGTGATTCGTCCAAGAAGACAACATTGGGCGTAACGGCCAGGGAAACCATGACGGTGACATGATTGACTTCCAGGCTTCGCTCGTGCTGAGGTGGTGTATCTCCTTGTAGTCGACCGCGTGATGGTAGAGGCTTGGACATGTGGCCGTTGTCTCCTGTATGGCGATTGTGTAGCCGTATGCTTTGCCACGATTCGCCATCTCGACGAATGGATCATAAGTCAGATCACAGTAGAGGTCAATATCGGGCTCGATACGCCAGTACCACTTATATTGCTCCAAGGCCTTGAGATTGTAGAAATCGCTACGCGTGTGCTCACATCAGTCGTACGAACGTCCAGACCGCACGATCTTTTGACTCACCCTGAGTAGAACCGACACATGTGGTGATAAGACTCAATGCCGGATTTGGTGGCTCTGGAATACTCTCCAAGCCTGGCCTGCGCATTTATACTCGCTCGGGCAGCAGCTTGATCCAAATGGCCTGGAAACCCCCATTGATCCACAGGTATGGTCTCAAATTGTACTTTGCCACTGACTGCTTTATTCATAGCGGACATGAACTCCTCGCTCCAAGGTTCGTCATTCAAGAAGACCATCGGGTAATGGAACCATTGATTGAAATGGCGCTCTATACTGTTGACCGAATGTAGGGCATCCTCGAGATCAGAGTTTCGTGTCAACATCACGAAGGTAGCATTCTCGCGTCGGCCCTCAGCATTGACTATGACATTCTGGCATGCCGTTGCAAAGGGCTCGTCCCAATCACGCTCAATCTGTGGTGGTCGGACTTCCAAGGTGCTCGCATGTATGTAAACCTCGACGAAAGCAGCCGCGACAAGAACCCATATTGGAATGGCTCGTCGGCAAAACAGGTGTGTTCTGATACTACGCAGCGCAGGCCTGAAGCCACGAAAGCGAGGAACGAGCATGTGCTGCTGACGGTATGATTTGTCCGAGTCCTGAGCTACCACGACTGCCTATAGGCAAGTACAGATCCATCATGAAGAGCATGGTGTCTGCTGCGTGCGATGATGATCTTGTATCGCAGCTCATACGACATGAAGTTGACCCAATGATACTGGAGCTTTGGAACACACATGCAAGCTCGGACCTAACATGGAGATGCCTCGCATGCTTTCCATCAATGACAACTGAATACCCTCTCTCAGACCTCGATAGCACCCATATCAATGGCACCGAAATGCATCAGTAACAGGCTTCTTATGCATCCTGGCTGCCGGCTCATGTCTTCCTCGCAACCACCAGCCCCAAAAGCCCCTCCACAACCGCGTCCCTACAAAGCGCTCACCAGCGGAGAACGCCTTGCGCGCCGTCAAGCTTACGAGGAGGAGCCGGCCGCAACACAATCTACACGAGTCAGCTGGCCATGGCCACTCTCTTCGTCATCTAAGCCTCCACGCAAGTTGCCGCAAGCACAAGTCCATCAGCCAGCATTCTACAATGCGGAACCCAAGGATCTTGATCGGGGCCTCGAAGCCGCGCGCGCGGCAGTCATAACTGGCAAATTGGACCCACGGTATCGCGGTGCACGGAACCGAGTGCTTACGATCCTCGTCGGACTGCCGTTTGTGCTGGTCCTGTCCTACGAGCTGGCGCAACGGCGGTTCTACGGCAAGGCGAAGAAGGTGCGTGGAGCAAAAGTTCACGGCGAGCAGCAGGAGTCGCAATATGGAGTTGTACCGGCGAAAGTCTGGGATGAGACGGTGGAGAAGAGATGATCAGACTTGTGAATACAAGATGAAATGGTTGTGTTTCTATATGCAGATCGCTATGCAAGATGACTGGAAATTGTCGGTAGCAGCGGCTCCACTACTCTCACCACGCCGAGTGCCCACCGTCAATCCGAAGGTCGGAGCCGGTCATGAAGGAGCTCGCGTCACTGATCAGGAACACGGCAGCTCCTCGATACTCTTCGGGCTTGCTCAGCTTGCCCAACATATTCTGCGTTGGCCAATCCCTTCTCCGCTCGGGATACTGCTCGAACAGCGCTTCCACCATCGCGGTTACGATGTAGCCTGGAGAGAGCGTATTGACGCGGATGCCGTGCTGGCCCCATTCGGAAGCAAGGTTGCGCGCGAGCTGGATGACGCCTGCTTTCGATGCATTGTAGGCAGGGCAGATGAGGCCCTACAAGAGGTTGAATCAGCTGGCTGTACTTCTGCTGGCGAGTATGAGGAGAGAACATACCCTGTTGGCTACAGTGCCACTCATAGATGCGATCATGGCAATGCTTCCACCACGACCCCATCTGATCATCTCCTTGGCGACGGCTTGTGCGGTCATGAAAACACCAGTTATGTTGACCTAGAGTGGTATCTGGGTCAGTATGTATGCACTCCTCTTACTTCATCGACCATGCCGCAAATGGAAGCTGAAGTCTTCTTACCTCGAACATGGTATTCGCGTCCTTGGCCGAATACTCCAACGCGGACGTCTCTTGCTGGATTCCGGCAGCAGCAATCAGTCCGTCCAACTTTCCCTGAGCATCACTGATGCTTTTGACGACCTCATTCAGTTTTTCCACGTTCCTCACATCAATCTGTCGATAGTGCAAGGTCGTGCCCAGCTCCTCGGCCGCCCGTTTCTGCACGCGGTAGAAGTCCGGACTCGGCTCCGGCAATCTGTCAAGCGCATACACCGTCGCGCCAGCCTCGAGGAGTGCTTCCGCTTGCACCAAGCCCAAGCCTCGCGCTGCGCCCGTGACGAGCACTACTTTGTCGTTGAGATTGAACTCGGGCAGACGCTTCGTCGTGCCGAGGTAAGAGCCCGCGCGGAAGTTGTCTTTCAGCGCAGCGGCTTCCTCGCGAGGAGGGCTCGGTGGGCCGCGGTCGGCGATCGGAGGGTTTCCTCGTGGCGGATCGTGGACATTGTGCTGTCGGCGTGGGTGAAAGAGGGTGGTAGGCGTCACAGTACGCAGCGCGGTGGATGAACGCAACGTGCGGGAAACGCAAGTGTGGCGAAGGAGAGAAGCCATTGCTTGATGATCACTCCCAATCGGAATTGACCTCGGGCTATGGTCTCCGGGCTTTCAGGTCGAAATACTGTTACCCAAGAGTAGAAAGGCTATTCCTTCACAGCCCTCAGTACTGCCAGATCAGCCGAGTAGCTTGGCCTTGACTCTCCCTAGCTGTGGGATCCCCTCGCAGCGCTATTGATCTCTCGGACGCCCCAAGAAACCCAAGCTGTAGTATTCGAGCTCTTCCTCTTCGTCTAGTGTCTGCCTCTCCCAGACGTCTTGCTCAGTCCCTTGCAGTGGTCCGTCGGTCGATGTCAGAGGATGAAGGTCAAGCAATGGAGTCTGACCGCAATACGTAGCAAGGAAGGCAGTAGAATGTGTCAATTGTGAAGAAAGGCGAAGAAAAGCAGCAATGCGCACCTCTCGCATCTACCAGTGCCGCTACATATATATATTACCATCCCGTCACCATTATCCCCACCCATGCCGCCTCGTAAGGAAAAAGCTCCCTGTAATCCCTCCTCGAACGGGCGTCATCATGTTCCGCCGGCATACCCAATTCATACTGTCCGGCGAGAGATGATAAGCCTCCCAACCATTCTTGGCAGCTCACCTCGTGTTTTTCTTCTGCCGAAGCTCTCCTAGCTTGCCTACCTTACGCTCTATAGGGGACTATCCCCGCAGCTTGTGCCCCAGCTTTCCCCACCACGTGTGGCTACATTAGTTCTATTCTTCCTGCGGCTGGAAAGACTAAAGTCGAAGGTGCAAGCTCGATTCGTGCTGGTGCTTGTAAGAACTGGCTTGAGTGGTCTTGATGCACCAATGCGGCAGTCCTAAGCTGGCCTCGCTACACATCCCCACGTACCAGACTTCGCGTACAGACATTGCTCACGGGAAAGGCTCAGTACGAATGCGAAGAGAGTAAGCAACCTAGAGAGTTGCCAACGAAGTTTTTATATAATGTTCATCTCGTACTCGATCTTTGTACCTGGACTCATACAGATCACGACCGTACGCTTGCGCCTCAATTCTAATCCGGAGATCCATAAGTGGAATCGTCTTGCCGCTTCAATGTTGCTGCAGCGAAAGCAGAATGTCGCTGGCACGACGCAGATCCTGGGCTGGATCGAGTCTCCAACAAGTTTTTGTGCTCAATTGGACGCGTTCGCTCCGCCACGAGTGCAATTCACACAGTGTTGGCAAGTAGATGCCGCAGGCGAGAATACTTTCCCCCAGGGATGGATGTTGCTCGCGCCAATATAGTTGACGGCTCCGCCCAATTTTGCTGACCAGTGCAAGTGCTTCAAGCGTCCAGAACACTGCCTGCTTTCGTGGCCAATCCGACCTGTGCGTTGAGTCAAGCATAGGCATACGGTACTCGAGAGCGCAATCATCATCGCACATATTCTTTCAGTCCAAGGAAACACAGGCTGACAGGCACTTTGATTCTCCACCCAGGCGGCGATTTTATCTTTGAGCCACCCGCTTCGAGACCTGGGCGCTTCATTCTCCGAGCTCATCATATTGCCAAGATGGATGCTATAGCCCATCGCACACTGGTTTCCATGGAAGCTGAACTGGAAGCACCTCGACTCTTCTTCGCAGAGTTTGCGACAACTTTCGTATGACTCCATTTCGGCGACGACGTCACGGGAGTCGTTGTCCCAGTCTGCGAGGCTGTCAGAAATGACATCCTTGGTGAAGGCTTCGTAGAGTTCCGCGAACAGTAGAGGGCCCTAAATGATAATAAGTTTCCAAGACCAAGAGAACGTGGTAAGAAATGGGGTGGTAGCTTACTTGAGTATCGTTCTTCGACCGAGCAAGCTCGAACTTGAAGATCTGGTTCATCTCGTTAGGCTGCACGTGGTGCATCGTCACCAAAGGCTGGCACCAGTGGGTCGACCCAAAAGGTAGCGTGATTGGCTTTTCGCCATTCATCGTCGGCCATGATGGCCGCAACAGGATTCCGCTCTTCTTGAGGACAGTGCCGATGATTAGATCCCCACAGCATTCCTCATACATAGGCTCATCCCAGCTGGCTGCGACACTTTTGTTATCAAAGTCTCGCATCGCTGCCTGTAATAGTATTATCCCACTGCCTCCATGGGTAAATTTGACATCGCTCACATCGGCAGGTGAGCCTAGATAATGCGCATTTGACCTGGGATCTGGCAATTGATCTAGCCACATGAGGAGGTTCGGCCATACTATGTACGTATCCGCGTCGATCATCATGTACCAGTCCTTGTCAGGATGCTCTGCGTATATCCTTTCTAGGCTATGAAGCTGCTTGTATTTGTCTATGGTCCAGGACGCTAGGTCTTGCTGGACTCGTGGGTCATGCACACCTTTAAGCATCTTCTCAATTTGACCATATCTCTTCGCCTCCCTTAACATCCAGTAAAAATCGAAGGCGGAATTTCCTTCCATGGCGGATGACAGGATATCTTCGAGAGCGTCGTGAAGCTTATATCTAGCTATCGTCTGCTCGAGGTCTGAGAAGATCAAGACATTTTCCGCACACCTCAGAGTCGTAAGCATGAGTGTGGGGATCTTCTCCGCGGCTTCGGTGGCACCAGTCTTGACGGCAATGGCGATGTTGCCAGGATCAGGAAAAGCATTGCAACGTGCAGTCTGGTCATCAATCGCATGATGATTCTGTGCTATGCCGGGCTCTGGAATTGGTTCGGAAGGCTCAGGTTGTGAAGTCGGCATGGGTCGTCGAAACCATTGCCCAGTTGAATCTTGTGCTTGGTACTGCATGACAAGAATAGCAACGATGAAGGCAACAAAGACAAGACTAGCAAGCCGGACAGAGTGTTGTCGAGATGCATTGGCCAGAGTCATACCGAGAGGGTGTACCCTAATATATCGCAGTTGGGTTAATGTTCGTAACGAATATTTTTGGGATACGTCGTTGAACAACACGCAATGAAGGAACATAGGGGGAGGAAAGACATTCGCAGGGCACCGAGAGAGATCGCATGTGCTCTTCGAACAGATGACCAAGATCATGGGAGATGAAAGGGAAGCGTTCATACAACCTACCTTTGCTAACACGTAGCAATGTGGCAGTTCGTCTCATACCTTGCCTGTGCCGTTTCGAATTAATACGGTGAGCCCGCATGATCACTGCATGAGCGGGCGCATAAAGTGCAGTTGTGTCTGGTCAAGGAGGCTGATGCTGGTCCATGTAGATAGGAATGTGATATGATCAGTATGAAATGTTAACTTAAGGTCTGGAGAGATCCGTATTGTCATGTCGATGTCTTTTCCGGACGGTCCAGCTTCTGACATTTCGGGATGCTCTGTGTCGACTACTTCGATCGAGAAATCAGGACTGTATGCTGCCATTGTCGTTGATGAGCACATTGAGCATTACGGTAGTTGTAACATCGAGTCTTGGAGATTCTTAGATTGTGATGAGGACCACCAAGCAACCCCTTCCCTCTCAACAAGGGACAGCAGAACCACAGCGCTGGTTCGTGACAAAGCTGATGCTCCGCCCAGACCAACGAGACCACGCCGCAGACCAAGCCACAACGGGCCGCATCGGGATGTCCAACATGTCCGGCGATGCCTGGTGGAACGATGTATTACAGGATGTCGTTATCAATGATGTCAAAACCAAGCTCTGAACCTGGATCTTGAACACAGTGTCTTGTGTCCTGAAGTCTGCCTTACCGTGCGGCGTAAGCTCAAGTGGGCGGGGTGGGGCCGCACATGGCTGATTCACTGCTGGCTGGGATACCGAATATGGCAAGCCGGGCCTTGTCGATAGGCAATTGACATGGCTTGCATGGTATGAGCGATTGAGGGTCTTAGGAGTAAGGTATATGATACCGGCAAATCTTCTGGGCATAGCTTGTTCATTGCAGGAGTCTGACAGGTCATAAGTGAGGAACAAAAGGCCCGTACCTTAGGCTGGGACTGTTGTAGCAGGTTTACTTGTTTAGTGCTAGGATAGCTCATGTTACGGAAGGTTACAAGAAGGTTTCAAATGTTGGTCTTCCCCCCAGCGACTCAACTTGTGTTGCTCATGAATCGCTTGACCAGCGTCGTTCGCTGCAACAGTTCACATCAAGGAATCTCAAGCGCCTCGATCAGGCAGACTGCGCGGACTTTCCAGCGGTCGAGGGGGCGGCAGCATGGAGGTTTGCTTCCCCGGCCTCAAGACCGCCACGTCGTTGACTGGTGAGGTGTACGTCAGCCCAGAGCTGTAAGGTGCAGAGGATATGTCTTGAGTCGGATTGAAGGATCGTGGGGACTGTGTTCTTGCTGAATGCAATGGAAGACTTGGAGGGATCGAGAAGTCACCAGGATGTGACGCTGTCGGCTGTGCAGCTGCATGCGAATCGAATGTAGCCCTGTGCGTGTTGTCTGAAGGATGTAGTGCTCGGTCGGAAATTGCGTAGTTCATCTCCTTCCATGCCTGCTCTTGATCGCGTGTACCTGGATGGCTTGGCTCAGGGTTCGTGGCAGGTGAGAAGGACTGGTAGTAAGGATTGGAGGTCCTGGACGGGTACGATGCTTGCGCCCGTTCCTTTGACGGTCGTCGTGTATGCTGCCACCGCGGTTTGATCTGTGGAGATCCAGCATCCGTGAGTTCTCCTGCAGATGTGATCGTCGCTATTGTCTCTGGACTGGTACTCACTTCTGGCGACCTAGAGCCTAGATCTATAGACCTACCGCGAGTCCGTGTAGTGGATGGTGGTGCCCAGGCCGCCAACAGTGACGTCGGACCGGATTCGGTCTTGGAAGTCGGGTTCGGTGGATTTTGTGTGGAGCCACCATCCTTTGGTATGGCGGCCTGGAAGGTGTCGACGAGATTCTGCATATCGCGGTGGATACGCATGCTTTGTCCTTGTAAGCTGCCCAGCGTATCTTGCAAACTCAAGTTCTTCGTAGTGAGGAGATCAATCTCACGCTTCAATGCCATGATGACCACGAAGTTATCAGTGGTGGTGGTTGTGCTTTGTTTCATTTCTTGCATGTTCTCTGCGCCAAGTGGAATTATGCTCGAGGGCGATGTCGATCCTGCGTAAGTGGAGAAGCGTTTGAGTAATTCATCTTTCTCGGTTTTGAGTTTCTGACATTGTTCCGCTTGCTTGGCCTGGATTCGACCACTCATATCGAGCATCTTGGTCCACTGCTCTTTGTGCTTGGCGGCATCGGCGCGCTCATCCTCACGTTTCCGCTCTACAACCTTGAGCTGGCCTTCGAGACCTTTGATCCGCTCCGCAAGTTCCTGGTTCCGACTTACGAAACCATCACCTGCTTGACTAACAGTGATGGGCTTCTGTTGAACCGCCTGGCTCTTTGCACGTTCACCTTCCCACTTTTGCATGAGCAGAGTGTGTTCGGACTGCAAGCTCTCCAGTGCAAAGGACTTCGACGCAAGTTCACGTTGTAGATCTGCGATATGAAGGGAAGCGACAGGATCTGAGGCTAGTGTACCTGACATTAAGGTCGGCCGTGTCGATGACATGGGTGAGACTGACGTGTGGCTCAAGTGTCGTATTGGTGGTGGAGGCTCTCCAGGGACGTTATATGCTGTTGAAGCAGGAGATGGCAAGCCGCGTGGTATCCGACGCAAAGGCGAGCTCATCCGAGCAAGCCCTGACTCGACGGCAGACTCTGATCGTGGTGGCGAATGGATCATGAGACGATTCTGTCCGCCATCTATTATGATATCACGGGATGCCCGTCGGTCGAAAGGAGGCACTGAACTTGTCCGGGATTGGAATTGTTGCTCGGGTGAGCTATGATGGCGAGATCGCTTGAAATTGGCAGGATCACTTTCATCTTCGTTGATACGTTTCAGATGCAAGGACGATGATATTGGCTGGGACGATAGGCTGAGAGCTCTTTCAGGATCTGAACGTCGCCTGTGCGTTTCTTGGAGATCAAGCTTCGCATATCGGAGGCGGTCGAGAATCCAATGAGCTGTTCTCAGAGCGTTGTCTGCTGGCATTTCGGGGCCCTGGAAGGTGTCAGCAAGCTATCTTCAACCACAGGGAGTTTGTCTGAATACGGAAAGCATAAGTGCTGTCTTACTCTCGTCACATTGATGTTACAAATAGCTTGAACACAGCCGTCCAGATCCGCAGCAGCCATGGCAACGTCACGTACCAAAGGCTTGAGGTTCGTGCAGGACGAGCATGCAAGACGTTGTGACATTGGAGCGATTTCAGGCCCGTCCGGGTCATCTGGGTAGCCAGTGTGCTGACTGAGTGAGGCAAATGGAGGTAATGACGCTCGTACGTCTAGACCCTCCCGAGCTCGAGTATCCTTGGGGCCATCAGGCAAGCTCCCGATGCTGGGTCGACGTGAGATCGACGTCTGCGTATCGAGGCCAGACATCCCACTAGGCGCTGGACTCGGGCGTCTGCCGGCCCAAGGATGATAGTCAGAGGCATTATTGCTGAAGCCTGAGAAGCGCTGCGAATCGCTTTGTCGGGCGGGCTCCCAGCGATTATCGTCGAACAACGGATAAGCGCCAAAGGGTCCGCTTGAGGCCGAGTTGTTTGCCGTCATTAGGTCGAGGGGCACGGTTTTGGGGGACTTATGCAAACGTGGTCGTGTGTTCGCACCCAGTGCGGGAAGACATCAAATTGCCGAAGAATGTGCAGTAGAGTACCGGTCCGTGGTCCGCGACTGCTTGTGGCCCAGGAAAGATGGCCAGTGAACGCTGAGTTGGACATGAAGACAAGTCTCCACCTCCTTTGGCCGTGAGATTGGGTTAGAAGAGACCTGGTAAGCACAGTACTATCCGCCGTTGTTCTCGGCGCAGGCGTGCTGGAAGTTTGACAACACACGGGCTGTCTGTTCTAGAATGAAAGCAAGCCACTCTCCACGGCAGGTGGAAGAGAAGCGACCAGTGGGGATGGTACTCATGATGAACTATAGGACTCCAGCGGCTGGATACACGAATAGATTGCTGATCAAGGATGTAAGGCTGGTGTGGCACGGGTGTCGATCGTAGGATCGCATGGTCATGGCTACGATGCTTTGACACCAGCCAAGCATATAGGCGGACTAGGACTGCAGATCAAGCGCCACGACTTGTAGAATAGTCGAGCTAAGCATGTCGAAAGGCGTCCCGGTTGCGTGGCTAGAAGGGCAGCTGTCGTATGCGAGGACGCATGCAAGATCCTACCTTATGTTGTGCCGCTGTCGATCGCATCTTTGCTGCTTATGCGTGCTGTCTGGTACTGGACCATACCGTACGAGCGGCAGGTGACCGGAGTCTCTTCGGAGCACACGCAGCCTATTCGATGCCGAGTGCCAGGATCCATGTGCAAGGAACAGCCATAGATTGGACGACGTTGCGTGGCGTTAAGAATTGAGTGTACGCGCAGTTGAAGGCTTGGCGGGGGTTCGCGAAGCGACATGCGCCTGTGCCGAGATCCACGACTTGACCTGACGTTGCGTTGGAACACACGGCCCGGCTGACAATCGACTTTCTGACTGTACAATACCACCACCCTTACTCATCTGGCGTTACATCTACATTGCCTATCACTTCGCTTTCTTGTTTTCTTCGTCCGATCCACCTCTTCTGCTGGTCCGGCACTAGACACTCAATTACTGCATCTGCTCCAGATATATGTACCTAGGCTCGAGTGGGGATCTCGAACAACCCCGAAATGTCATCGCCACTCTTACCGAGATCCTAACTTTACATGCACGTACAGATACATCGAGGCGGAAACCACGGCTATGCTATCTTCAATCTATTCTCAGCTTGGTTGCAATTGCTCTCTGAATATAGATGTTGCCTCTCCATTGGCTTCTAGTGACAGCATCGGAAAGATTTTCTCATCATGGCTTGTTGTATGAGACGGTCCAATCTATGTATACCGACATCTCTTCACAGCTTCGATGGCTCGATCACACCGCTCGGCGACCAAGCACAATTTCATCCATATGTAACTGATCTTGATGATGGTGTGCTCTAGCCGTGTTTTTGTGGCTGCTACTGCCGGCACGTAATGCAGCTTATGTGCCGGAGAGCCAACAGCATTCCAAGATCTTGCAGCTCATTGCATCAGTAGTTCAGATCATTATTGGATACCACAGAGAGACATTTCGGGCAATCACATATGGCTCGCGGATGGTTCACAGGCTGCTACCGCCTGAGTACCGCTTGCAGTGTGTAACACATTTTCCTCACGCGGACAGAGTGAGCGATATCATGCCATCAAACTGCGCTTGACGTTGTACCACTTGGGCGGAAATGGGAGCTGACTTATTCTCGACCACATACCTCGTATGTCCTGCCGTTATTCCCCCTGCGAAGCAAGCGATGGCCCCAATCAGATAGTATGGAGTCGCGATAGGCTTCCTCAACAATGACTGATCTGTGTGAGCAAGGGGTGGCCATAGCGGGTGGCGGTCAGATCTATCAGAAGAGCCTCCCACCTACTACGGAGAGACGTCCGGAACTTGCGGCTGAGATGTAATCTGGATCCGAATGTCATTTAGGCAGAATGCTGAGAGTCTTGTCGATCTGGAATGGTCCACATCTGCCACTTGGAAAACGTCTTCACATGCAAAGATCGGATTTAGGCAGACGCAAATGCCCGGGCCGATGTGATTGATGGTCGAGCTGTATGCGCGCCGACAAGCAATCGTGCTCTCCTGCAACATGTCGATCACATCCCGTGGAGCCCAACACAATGCAACATCGTACACTCACCTCCAAAGTGGAAGCGCGCCAACTACTATTGCAGACCAAGATCGACACAATCTGATTTCAAAGCTTCTCAATTATAGTTCTCTGATGGGGTAGCTCGCAGTATACAGGGTCTATCCATACCAACAGTGGCCACTAGCGTTGTCAAGATATACACGGCTCGAGATCGGCATACTTACATTCCACAAGTGATGGATCGACAAGCACAACTCCACTTGCTTACATGTATATAGAACCAGATTCCTCATTGGACGTAGCACTCACGATTTTGTGCTAAACTCGCCCGAGCTACAACAGCGGAACGTCTACATATAGTAGTCTTGGAAGCGCTCATCGTTTAGTTACAACACAACACTTGCAGAGATGTTAGCGACGGTGATCTCATAGGAGGGGCATCCATACCAGACGCAGTGAGCAACTCAAACTCCTGCTGGGGGCCGACTGCTGCGAAGGTTTGACGCAATGGGGGCCACTTCCTGGCTGATGGTTGAAGAGCAACGTCCGGTCGATTCGTTCCTGTGACATCTGTGTCCTGTCTATATCCTCTTGTTACGGTTTTGTGAGAATGGTGGTTTGGCAGGATACTTGACGTGAGCATAGGAGGATTGTCCCAAACACATTTTTCTGCTCTTTGCAACTCGAACCCTAAGCTGCCTGCGACTGTCAAACACCTCTCGCCCATATTGCTGATTACCAACTGCAACACCCAGTAGTAGATCGTACGCCCAGTCGTAGTGCTCGCTTCTCGAACTGGCGCCTGGTCACCCACGATCGAATTTGCCAGGGTTAAACACATATATGTGTCGCATTATCATTGATTCAGCAGGGACAATGACACGGCCGGTACAGCGTTCTGTACACTGGCAATCCTGAGGGATGAATGTTCCATTGTGGCCAACACCTCGATTGTTTGCTGCTGCCGTGACTCGGTTGCAGCAGGAGTCTCAGAGTCTACCCCGGTTTCTGCCTACACGAGGTGCACATACCACGACCCGACGCTAGCGCTCCGATCTCAACATCGGACCCTTTGGAAAACATACATGTATGTTTAGAAGAAAACGACCTCGGGACTGGAGAGTCACCCGGAACCCACGTTGTTAGACGTTGATCACATACGAAATCGAGTCAATTCAGGAAGCCCGACTTGGTTCGGACATGCTGCCTTCATTCCCGGCTTGGTGAGTCCTGCATCTTGAAACCATTACCCAACACTCGAGTGTACAGCCTCTTACAAACGCGAAGCATGTACCTTCCATGACGAATTGATCTATATGACTTGCAAGAGATTGCATCACTCGCGTGCGCGACAGCAGTGGGTGCCAGCTTAAGTGAGGTACAGATACGGGACGCCTTGATCCTTCCATCCCAAACCTCGGAACAACAACATGGACCTGTCCTATACAATCCCTGGAAATGTCCAGCACAATGGTTCTCGAACAAGAAGACCTGAACACACTGTGATATGCAGAAATGGAGACAACCATCCCTTTCGCAAGGTCAGATCATGCTAACTGCAAGCGCGATTGGAACAACTGAACTCGCCCTGGCGAGGTGTCACGATACAAGATCCTTCCAAACTCGAAGCAGGGATCGCAGCTCCATAGTCGTGGAAGTTTCCGATCACGATTGAACCCACTGCAATCGTCTTGATAGGCTAGAAATCCAGGACTGCTTCCAAGCGCCCCTCACATTGAGAGACGATGCGATCCGCTCGATGGCTGTCTCCGTCCTAGAAATACTTTGATTGTGCACGATTGCCTCACTGTTCGTGTTCCGGGACCGGTGAATCGAGCTATTTTGGAAACTCCAGACAGACACGCCGGAATTATCCATCAAGCACAGCATCTGTAACGCTGTCACTTGTAGATCGAGGGAACAGTACGTGTACAAGCCTTGCCTTGACTGGTCCGTTGCGCCAGATAGCGTTTTCAACTCGCAGTCGATCGAGCTCATCTTCCTCACGCCACACAGTTTCGATCTGGGATTGTCGTCCATACCGCCATATGTAGACAGTGAATCATCCAATGGGACTGGTGATCGTTGGTCCTCGGCGTTGAGTCAAAGAAGCACGCGCTGGTCGTGTGCGCATTGTCTTTGCCACGATGTTGTGGGTCCAACGCACATTAGTTGCGTTTCTAAAGATCCTAGCCATGGTGCGAAGGATTAAGCTGTGATGGGACAAGATTTCGCCACATGCTCATGTGCTGTACTGTACGCCGCGGTGTCTGTCGCCCACCACGATCAACTTAGCAATTGTTTTGCTCCCAGAGATGCTGTTCATGGCACAGATGTATCGCGCGCTGGTGTAGGCGTAGTCAAACCAAAGGCTTTATCGCCTCTTCTTCGCAAACACACCTAGAAATCCGCCACCAACGGTGAGCTCTCCTACCTTGGGTCTGCAAATCATCTTCCAACCAGATTTCTGCTGTGGTTTGACAGCTCGGCTAGTGCGCTGATAGGGGCTTTCATCAAGCGAGGCGTAATCACTTCCGCTCTCTTCTTCTCGCTCGTCTTTCAAGCTCTCATGGTCTTCTGTGTTCACCGCTTCACTCGCTTTCCTTGATTCGGACTCCTCCACAGCGTCCGCACTTTCGAGGGCGGCAGCAGCGGCAGCAGCTCGAGGCATGACAGCACGCACATCCCACTCCCTCCCGCCTGTCCCACCGTTGACTCCTAGCTCAATTACCTTCTCGAGCTCGAGGTCGAGACCCTCCTCCTTGATCTTCTCCAGGCAATCCATTATCTGTGTGAGGCTTGGATTGAACACGATCAACGTTCCCGTCACCCGTAGCGCGGCTGTCACAGCTGCAAGATGGTCCTCCGTGCTTGGCAAGTCCAGAAAAGCATGGGATAGAAAAGGCTGGTTGCTACGCTGGGCTAGCTCTGACATTACCCACGGTCCGACAGAGCCAACATGAAAATCGATGTTGGAGTAATACATTGCCTGGCGGAATCCTCGGACAATCTTCTCAGCATGTGCGGAGTGTCTGGCGCTGACCTCGACGCTGTGGATGACGGCGCGTCGAGACCCTTTCCAGCTTGCGATATCTTCACCAGCTGCTTCATCACTCGCTTCTGAAGATGTTGCTGGGG
Organism: Microcyclospora tardicrescens; assembly: GCA_003012245.1. Classification (NCBI taxonomy): domain Eukaryota; kingdom Fungi; phylum Ascomycota; class Dothideomycetes; order Capnodiales; genus Microcyclospora; species Microcyclospora tardicrescens. The sequence goes on from PXOE01000003.1 coordinate 235,239, forward strand.
CTGACCCCTGAGGCCTCGCGAAGCCCGCATTCGCAGCATGTACAGCTCTGCTCAAGTACAAAGTCAACGCACCGTGACCAGTACCAGCTTCCAGAATCTCCAAAGCAGGCCCATTGTCTTGTGAGTCGGTCCTCGCAAAGCTTGGATCAGGATGTAGATCCAGAAGGGACACGATCAGCTGAGCATCCTGAGGGTAGAGGGGCGTCACCAGTCTTCTCGTCAACCGGACATAGTCGTCAAGTTTGACTTCATGAACGCGGAACAGAAGCCCCTTTTTGTTTCCCTTGCTTGCTGATGTCCGCGCTTCGACCACTTCTCTGGCAACCTTGCCGATAATGTCGTCGTGGTGCAAACTCCCTTTGTGCGTGTCTCGTTTGCCACCCGGCTTCAGCTGGAGCAGTACTGGCAATGCTTGGCGATCATGCAAGTTTTCGATGAGAACATTGTCGTTGACAGCAAATGGCTGTGTACCGGCAATGTAACTGCGTCGAAGAACAATGCCTGGCAGCCGCAAGCGATGGCCGAGCCATCTGGAACGCAGCATGTGGACGCAACTGATATGTTAGGTAGGATAGCGAGATCTTGCTAATCTACATACTGTCTTTATATGCCACGACTATCATGCCAGATGCACTCTCAAATTGTGTTACTATGGATGATGTTATTATCCTCGTTCGAAATCCACTGTAGGTGATCGACAAAGGGAGAGCCACGAGGCGGGCCGAGAACTTTAGCAGCTTAATACTAAATACTTGTCCAAAGAAGTGGAGAAGCACCTGACAATCAAGAAACGGGGACCTGATACATAACTCCTCACAGCGGGTTCGAAACTATCTCCCGTGAACGAGTCAACTGGAGCATTTAAGTCTGTTACACAGTCCGAGAATGGCGATGGTCTCTCCTCATAATCCTCCCTGACCACCACCATGACAAGGCGTATTGTGAGCTTTCCCTTGCTAAGAACCTCCAGCTAATGCGCTGCCTTGTGCATTCACTGATTACTTACACGCCTTCTCCTAGACCCGTACGTTGAGCCAGATCGGCGCTTTCATCGTGGTCACTTTCTTCCTTGTCTTTCTCGCCGATTTCCAGTACAGTGTGCTACCAAATCGAATCCACGATGCGCTGCCCACATCACATCACGCCGGGTCTGTCATCACCGACATTACGATCGTCTTCTGTTCCTCCTCACTTCCATTCTCGACTTGTCGCCTTGACACGGACAAGTGGGATCGGATCGAAAAGGACCTGTACCTCCAATCAGGATGGTTCAAGAGTGCTTGGCTGCACGTGAAGCGGAAGAAAGAGACGGAGCTGGATGTCACGGACGAGGTTGTGGTAGATGTGAAGATCGGGCGTATCGATCCTTCGACAGCCAGTAAGGGTGAGGCGGGAAAGAGATGGGAGAGCAGAGCTGGAGGAATTTGGATACTGAGGAGCAGCAAGACGCACGACAGCGATCTTGCAAAAGCCGTTACTGCGGTAGACGTCCTATTCGGCGCGGATGCCGCTGAGCCTCGTCCAGGATGGGTGTTGGCGCAGACACCGTTGTTGATCGATGCATCGGATGAGCTCCCCGTTGCTCGGCTGAGCACACGGAATGGAAGGTACAAAGCAGACAACAAGGAGACCGTGCCTCGTGTGCGCAAGGACGGAAGATTCAAGATCTTGCAAGTGTCAGATGCTCATCTGTCCACCGGCACAGGGACTTGTCGCGACGCGATTGGCGAAGGCGACGCACCTTTGAAACAATGCGAGGCTGACCCCAAAACTCTCGATTTCGTGGAAGCTATCCTTGACGACGAGCAGCCGGATCTTGTTGTGCTCTCGGGTGATCAGGTTGAAGGGCCTACATCGCCAGATACCCAGACGTCCATCTTGAAATTTGCAGCTCCACTCATTGAACGTAGCATTCCCTACGCGACCATCTTCGGAAATCATGACGATGAAGGGCCCAAATCTCTATCCCGCAGCGCACAAATGGCAATCATTCAGGGCCTACCATACAGTTTATCCGAAGCCGGACCTGCGGAGGTCGATGGAGTAGGGAACTACTATATTGAAGTTCTTGCTCATTCCGCCCAGCAATCCGCCATCACGATCTATCTCCTTGACTCCCATGGCCTAACTCCAGACGAGAAGCACTACCACGGCTACGACTGGCTCAAGGAATCTCAGGTTGACTGGTTCCGAAACACGTCTCAAAGTCTGAAGAAAGCGCATGCGAAATACTCCCACATCCATCTCGACATGGCATTCATTCACATTCCCCTGCCGGAGTACGGCGACAAAACCAACATTCTTGCTGGGGGTGAATGGAAGGAAGGAGTTACGGCACCCAACTTCAACTCTCATTTCTACGACGCCTTGGCTGAGGAAGGGGTTGTAGCGGTAGGCTGTGGTCACGACCATGTCAATGACTACTGTGCGCTGCGTCCTCACGCACCATCTGCTGTTGGTCTGCGAGACGATAGCTCTGTGCAGCAGCGGCCCAGCCAGACCTCCCTCGGACCGTGGATGTGCTATGCTGGCGGATCCGGCTTCGGCGGTTACGCTGGATACGGCGGCTTTCATCGCCGCGTGAGGGTCTGGGAAGTCGACACAAATGCTGGTCGCGTTACAACGTGGAAGCGCGTGGAGTGCTGCGGTCCCGACACGGGAAAGAAGATCGATGAGCTGGTCATCGTCGAGGGTGGGAAAGTCGTTGCACCAGCGGCTGCATGAGAGGAAAAAGCAAATGAGATTGTTTCAGCCTGCCATTATGTGAGGTGTGGTCAGGATGACTATGTGGTTTTGTACCACAATCCCGGTATGACCACGGTTATACCCATCTCTTTCGATTGCTCTCAACCCCATCATGATATCTGGGAGACTCAAGCTAGCGTGGCGTTTTGTTTGGCGGGAAAGAATGAGAATAAGAATTGTATTCGGTATTTCTTCCTCCTATCCCCTGCTGCATTGTGTCTCTGCTAGCAAGACTAGAACCCACTGGCTGCATACTTACCTCACGGCTGTATTCACTTTCCGGTTTCCAAATGCTCTCTTACACTTGCCTTCCGAAATTGTCTACAATGTGGCGGAGCATGTCTCACTTTGACTCTGTTGACATGGGAGCAAGATCAGTCAAGGACGTGGAAGACGTGAAATTCTTCTTTGCATAAGTGCCACTTTCGCTATCTGCCTATTTTCAGACGAGGCGAAAACATCGACAGGGTATAAAGCGATGTCGTGAACTCCATTGAATGCGTTGTGCGCTTTCCTCGTGCTTCCTTGCATCTGGCCTCAGACATTTCGACCCAGCCCCAGTAATCGTTTCCACCGCTGCAGCCATCTGTTTTCAAAGGTTAGTAGTGCTTGTCGTCTCATGTAAACCGTCGAGCGCGACTCCACTTACCATTGCCCTTCTTCAACCTGCGTAACCTGTCTGTTTGTCCTTTTCTCGTTCACGCTTCCTTTGAAAAGGCGAGTTCACTCTCTTGCTTTCTTTTACACGCCCCTTGATAAAATATCTCCTTTTTCTCCTCCCCTTCACATGCGTCTCTCTCAGTGCCGCCCCTGCCTGCCGTGCTCAACACATAGAATGACTTACCTCATGGACTGCTCCCCCCTCGGGAAAACACACGCTTGAGTTTCGCCATGCGGCCGCGGCTGGAGCTGCTCGTGCTCTCGTGGCGCCCACGCTTCTCTCCGGTGACTCTGATCGGGCTGCTGTGCTGCTGCGGAGTCGCGGGATGGCCGTGCTCGGTATCGTTGCTATCACGGTTAGTATGGCCGCGCTCTGCAGCGGTGGCGCGATTCTGTTGCATCGTGTGCTCTATGACGTCGGGATCGTTGAGGCGCTCAAACATGGCGGCTCTGGACATCGTGCCGCCGCTCGGGAACCTGTTGAAGTGGACGTCTGGTCCGACGATCTCTGGACGCTCGGATAGCTTGGTGGTCCCGCCTGCAGAGACCCAACGCTGTCTTGGGAGCGCAGGGAGCGGGCGGTCTCGTGGTGGAGACGTGTGAGGGTCATAGATTGGTGGGCCATAGACGCCAGGCGGGAGAGGAGGATGCGGCTTGGAAACGTAGGGCTCGGAGCGGACTTTGTGGTGGTGGAGTGGCGAACGTGCCAACGGTGTGCCATCGCTGTAAGTGTTAGCGCGTGGGTGTGGTTTTCCGGCGTACTGAAGTTCGCTGTTGTCTTGCTCTGACTTAGCGCCAGACATTGAGGTTTGTTGTTGATTGGAAGGTACAGAGTCAACGAATGGATCGCTGTTGATTTCCTTGAAAGGGTCCATCTGCTGACGTGCCATATCGGCCAGAGCTGTGTACTCTGAAGGGGACACGGTTCTGTCAAGATCATATTGCTTTGGCGCAGCTGCGACGGAGCTCTCTCCTTGAGCTGATCGATTGTGATGTTGTGTGTTGGGTCCAAGTGGATACGTAGCTGGAGTGGCGTAGGAAGTGCTTGGCAATGCAGGTACTTGACGCTCACCATAAGTGAGAGCACGAGGTGTGAAGTTCAATGGTTGGACAACCTTCGGAGGTGGCATGTTGGTGGAATCAAAAGCTCTAGCAGCATCGGAGACCGTGCTTGGCGTCATTCTTGGATATCGTTGTGGGCTGTCGTTATAGAAATCCAGAGGGTACTGATCTTTGGTCTTACGGCCAGGCGCACTGGGCCGTGGCACATAGGCAAGATCGAGGTCGTTGGTTCCGGTACGTGAACGAGATTTGTGCAGGGTAAGGCTGTGCTCCTCGTGCTTGGCTGCTTCTTCAGCGTTGATTCTGCACATCTGCACAATGTATGGATCTGCAGTAGCAAGGCCGGCGAGTTGCATACGTGCTTCTTCGTTTGTGCTAGCTTCCAGGAATGCGGTGGCGGTGGGTGTCAAGACCCCAACAGCTTCTGCGTCTCTGTAAACAGTGTTGTGCAGTAAGTGTTGTGTATGGATCAAGTCTTGCACCTCATGGCGGACAAACGCGCATGGACATTCACCTTGCTCCAGGCCACAGTCTAGCTCAGCCCGACAATGACAAGTTTGTTGGCACGTGCAAGCAATGTCTATCTTGTTGCTTCTGGTTTTCGTCATGCGAGCTGAGGTAGTCTTGCTTCTTGCTTCTCCTGTAGCAGCTGCTAGCAATTTCTGCTTCTCACCAGCATATCTGAACTTCTCCATCTCAGCGTGGAATTGAGCATCAATCTTGTTGTATAGCATGATTGAGATGTTCTGAGCAGATGAAAGGTGCGTGTTGAAGAGGCCAGCCTGTGGTTTCAATGCCCTAGCAAGCGTCAGGAGTAGCGGATCTTGGTCACTCTGGAACGTGGTGCGTGTGCCAGACTTGATCACTTTGATACGTATTGCCTGATCGAGTCGTGCAATTAGATGATGGTCGTTCAGGACAACCCACATTTCCTCGAGCTGTGTAGCCAAGTCTAGGACAGAGTATGGCTGGTTGGTAGAGGCTCCGGAGGGACCAGCTGAGTGAACGATTTTGTGACCCGAGGACACGTCAAAGCCAATATCTGTCTCCAGAGCATCATACAACTGTCGGACATCCGCCTGTAGCGCGTAGTATAGGCTGTCCCACTGTGCCAAAGGGAGCCGTGACACCTGCTTAAGCCTTGGTGAACTCAAGTCAGATACCACACCAAGTGGCACGTGCTCGAAGTAGACGGAGGATAACAAGTAGCTGAGGGTGCTGATACCGCTTGGGACCTGCCAGATATATCAACAAGCGCGTACATCTTGTACACCTTCAAGCATCTTGCCATACCTTTGCACAATAGAACTTGAGAAAAGGTGAATTTTCGATGTGGCGGTGCAAGTTGACTGCAATAACCTCCAGTTGATGTATGATCTTCTCATCCGAATAGAGCTCTATGAGATGATACATGTGAGCCGACCGGGCTTGCACAGGTGTCGTCTTCTGAACAAGCCCCATGAGGATCACAGAGCCTTTGCTCCAGTGAGGGATTTCCACGCCCATGATGCTTTCCATGGCCGATGGACCTTGAAATCAGTGTCCGAAGCAGATCCTGCGCCTGACTGCGCTCGTGGAGGTGCGAACGTGGTTGGTTTCCTTGCTGGCTAGGTATAGTGACACTTGGCCTAGAATCAAAACATGAAGGATGAGGAAAGCGAAAGAAGCAGTTCAGAGCAATGTCCCATCTAGACCACATCACTGGGCATTCTCAAATTGCCAGAACGACCTAGATGCAAAAGGTGTGGTCAATGCCCTGCGGCTTCAGTCCGGTGGAGCTCAAATCATGGAATAGATCTAACAACACATCACGCTCCACAGATTTGGCCTGCATGTACACATAAGCCTTGGTCTCCTCAAAGAGCCGGTTCTAACCATGGGTCTCATGTCATGTCTGGATGACCTTGTACCAGCTCGTCGTGCTCGTAGGGGATGGCGGAGTGAAGCAACAGCGGAACCATGGTGGCGGACCGAGACTTTTGGCCATAAGTCACGACTGACGGCGATATCATGTGGCATAGTAGCTCTGGGAGTGGCTGGTTAGTACTCTTGCATGACGATGAGCATCTTGCCTTCACCAAGAACATTTGGGATTTCTGATTTGGTGTCTCTCCATCATGTTTATGCGATATTGACTTCCTGGTCAGGTTGATCGCGATTCATTTGCAGGAACTCGCATTTGCGCTGGCGAAATTCATCAAGGTCAATCACGAGGGAATTTTCGTGTTGTATAGTGGACGTAGACTTGCACGTGAAAGTCTTCGACCATGACTTCTTACTGATGTCTTCGAGCACATGAACAGATAAAGGAGGGGCATTTCTCGGATGCAGCCGATCGAAGATGATTGTAGCTCTTTGACCGTTCAGACCTTTGTCGTAAGATCACATAAAGACGCAGACTGGTCTCTTCGTCCGTTCAGAATGCATTTATTTTGGAGATCTGGAATAAAGACATAGCTTGCGAGCTCAGCTGGTATAGCCCTTGTTAGCAATACTCTCACCGCCTGGTCTCACTGGCTCAGTCCAAAGAATAAAGCTGCAGACTGCATACACTTCGACTTTGATGATGGCGCTGATGGTATCATCTTGAGCACGCCCGAAGCATAACGCACAGGTGAAGTGAAGTGAAGTGATGACAAACATGTGTGGCGTGCCTCTGATTGGTCGGGCTGCGTTGGCGTCCGGATTGAGACAGGCACATGTCTTTAAGCTAAGATTGGCAGAAACGGAACATGGCTCTCACACGTCCTTTGCTCCCACCAACGAGACTTGGCGATCTCATCTTGAAGGATCGATGCGAGCAGTATCCACAGCACACTTGAGGCAAAGGCCAGAACCCACCTCGAGATGCCATTCTCATTACGCATGTCAGGGACTCTGACTTGCTCCACATCGAAGCGATACCCAAAATCGCTTCTGTGCGTTACGAGGAAGAAGATATTTGCATTGCCGTTAGGTATGCCAATGAAGGCAATTTCAAGACGGTTGTCTTGGGACTATACTCCAGCAACTATACCACTCTACGGTGGTGAATCTAGGGGACTTCCATAATAGTATATTATATGTCTGAGAGAAATCTGCCCTCAAACGATGATTCTAGAGATGCGGACACCCGGCTCATATCGACAGTGGTATGTGATGGAGTCGCTACAAATCCTCATCGAGAAAAATTCCATTTGGGATGGAGATACTTCGTCGAGTCGTGTGCTTTTCGACGTTTTGGGTGTTGAAGACTTCTAGACGGTACACCCGTCTGCCTTGACTCGGTACGCAGCACAACCAGTCATTAGACCAATGTCGAAGCTGGGGTGGTCCCTCACATAAGTGACAGTGTCTATTACACTTATTCCTCTGTTCCTCGCCGTTAGGCCACGACCAGCGCAACTCGAAGATCCGCTGCTGCCAATTCTCTTAAGAATGCCTGACCGTACAAGACCACTCCATCTTCGCTACCAACATCTGTCGGGTCGTCGCAAGGGCGAGAGCAGACCGGGAAGTCGCCGCGAATTGCACCGAGGCGCGTTCCTGCTACGGCCGACATTGTCATTCGGACATAATATCGGTGTGATCTCGGAGACATGATCGGATGGGTAAGGGCAGGCAGAAGGAGATATATATATATACACGCTCATCCTCTGCCTGGAACTTTGATTATGCTTCTTCATCTTCTGGCTCACACTGCACTGTTTGCCCTGTCACACATGGAGATCTCCTTGGTCATCCAACTTGGGACGCTGGTCCGATGCATTTCCTTGACGCAATCCCAGTGATATGACAGCGCCGAGAACATTCCCCTGTCGCCTGGGCTTGGTGAGAACGAGCAGGAACCGCTCTTGTACACTGATCATCGCTATGCCCGCGCAGCAGGCCATCGGCTTGCTCGAATGGGTATCTACGGACATGGGCACAGGTACTGAGGTGCAGCAGCTATTGTCCCAACGCTGTCAAGCGGTGGGTCGATGGCTGGTTGACATGGCTGGCGGACTCCTCAGCATTCTTCGGAACGTCGTCCCTTCTTCGGCCATTCTCCCAACACCACCAAGACGCCAAGGCCGTTGTTGAACAGTCCGTGCAATTGCAGCCTTAACCGTCAAATGGCGATGAGATGAATTCGATCGCCTGGAGTTGCCGCTTGCTCGCCAGCAAGCCCGGCATTCCGCGGAGGTTTCCGAGCTTGATTTGCTGCTACAATCATTCAGTTCGCTGGGTACCGCCAAGACATGCAGACTGCAGCGCCATCGTGCTGACTTTTCTGTGCGTCAAAGTGGGGTAGAAGAAAGCTTCTTTGGATCTATCGCGGGTGTCGATGACCTGCATTTCGTGCTTGTTGAGTCTCCCGGAAGCACTTGTCTGTACCTACCTCATCAATCTGTTGACTTTCTGCACGCGTCGGAGTGTGTACGATTACGGCTCATCTACCATTGCAGAGTTTTTGGCAACATAGGCAACGCAACCATCGACCACAGGTCGCACTCCCCATCCTCCACTGTTCCTATTCTCACTCTGTACACCATCCTCATCGACTTTCCTCGTCTCTTCTGCTTCATTGTCTGGTCGATCTCCCGACTTGCATCGCATCGCATCGTTGCCGCTACGGACTGTCCCTCGTCCTTTCTTCATCATCACTTCTCACTTCCCCAGCTTCTGCTCAACGCCTCTATGGCCTAGCCCTGTCGCGCCATTTACAGACCACTGCGCCAGCAAAGTTTCCTTTGACTACCTTGTTGGCATTAGTATGTCTTAGGTCGGATGTTGTTTGAGAGTCTTCCGTCTCTTTCAGGACACCTTCAGACAAACCGCCACTCAACTGCCCGATCGCAGGACTCCCTCCCAAGGATGCCTGAGATTTCATCCGCTCCAGTGTCTCCAGCGACTGGAAAACGTGCTTGCGATGCTTGTCATCGGCGTAAGGTCAAATGTATCGGAGATGGGACCAGACCTTGCAAGAACTGCACATCGGCCGGTCTGACCTGTACATACAATGCAATCCCGCAGAAGAAAGGCCCGAAAGGCAGTCGTGCTAAGGTCAGCATACACCTGGCGGAGCGAATCTGAACGTGAAGATTGGAAGAGCTGACTCCGAACTTCAAGGTCATTTCAGAGCTCAGAGAGAGTCAACGCCAGAGTCAATTGGCTACTCAAAATCAAAGGTAAGTTGTGATCAAGGATGATCCTGGTTCAAAGCTTATCGCTGACATCCTTGGTAGTAAGTGGACTCTTGTCTGGGACAGTTAAGTCAACTTTCGCTCGCCCTCTGAAAGCCTACTTCGTTGAAACGAGTATGTAATCACCAAGCATGTCCTTAGCTAACAATCTATGGTAGTCGCCGATGACTTCTCTCCGCCTCTAAACATGGACGTACGGCAACACGGCCTATTATCGATGGACATGATAACCTCATGTGTGGACTACTTCTTCGCCAATCTCTATCCAACCCAACCAATTCTTCATCGCCAACGGGTCGGCGAAACCATTGGCCTTATGGACACCAATATAGAGGCATATTCCCTGGTCGTCTCATTGTGCGCATACATGATGATACAACCCAACATGAACTTGCCTGCCGGAGCATTTGATGGCTTGAAGATCCCTCCCCAGTCGAGCCTTCAGCTTGGCCACACGCTTCTCCAAGAAGCACTCCGAGTCCGTAAGCATTCAAACTATGTCGAGAATCCGTCAGTTTGGTCGGTGATCACATCATTTTTCTTCTTCGGTAGCTTCTTCTGCCTCGATAAGCATAATACCGCTTGGTTTCATCTCCGAGAGGCGACGACCTTGGCTCAGATTCTTGGAATGCATGAGGAGTGCCATTACACGAACCTGGACGTCATCGAGAACTCGCGACAACGTCGCCTCTATTGGTTGCTATTTGTGACTGAGAGGGCATACGCACTTCAGCAACACAAACCGCTGACTCTGCATTCCACGATTGGTCTACCGACCTTGGATGAGGATCCTGCCGAAACGATCGAGCTCAATGGATTCCTTCACCTAGTCAACCTCTACAGGCCATTCGATGACACTTTCGTCGGCACATGGAATAAGGCAAGATCAGGCTGCACCACCGAATGGGTTGCTCAGCTACAACAGCAGCTTTCAGAAGCGCTTCCAGAATACCTGCATAGTACAGAGAGCCAGGCGGTAGATCTGCGGACTTCGCAGCAATGGCTGCGGACCATGGTCTGGCAGTTGTCCATCAACCAGGGCTTCCTCTCATCAGCTGCTGCTGAAAATGCCATGTCCTTCAAATATCCGATCGAGATATCTCGAGATCTGGTGTCTTGTGCATCTCAATTCTCCCAGCAAGCCATGGAGGTCCATGGGATCGGTTTGGTAAGCATATCGGGAGTCTTATACGGTCAGCAATCACTGACAAGAAGCTATAGATCGAGAAACTTTTCGACGTTGCATGCACATTGACGGATGTCATGTCATGCGTACCGTTTGAGCAACACACTTTTGAATTTGGTCCGCGCGATTACCTCAACCAGCTCATGTCCCTCATTGGCACTTTACGTGGCGGTGAACAGCGATATCTTCCCCTGCTTTTGGCCAAGATCGATGGTATGCCTTCTGCGGCAATGACGGCTCCTGGATTCATGTTGCCAGCCGCCCCCGGATTATCCAGAGTAGAAGAGATCTACGAGGAACATAACAGCGCCCCAACCAGTGGAGAGTCTTCGCCTTTTGGGAGTCCGCCATTGAGCGCTGTTGGCGAGCCTCCCAATCCATTCCAGGGCCTTAGTCTGGTTGGGATACCAAGATCTCACGCCTATAACTCGGACATTATGGCAGAAATGCAATTCAGCGACCTGCCATCCTCGGCACCCTTCCAAATGTACCAGGCGCCACCACTTAGAGGCTTTTCGGGCACTTCTGTACCGGCAAAGTTCGAGAACGGAGATTGAAGGACCAAGCAGTAAATTATCAAACGATGATACCTCACGAAATGATGAAAGCCTCTAGCAGAAGTACATTTGAGCTAGTTCGACGCAGAATGGCGCCCGCCTACGAAGCCAGCTTGCTATACTAAAGTTGGCACGTTTACATGCGGTCCGGGTGGCAGATGAAGGTGTTTCGCTTCTCTACACACGGCTTGAAGGCTTTGCAAAGGCCAGTACGATCCCGATCGTGGATGTCGAAGCATTGAGCGGGAGTTAGGGACTTTATACCGCTCCATTCCACTGCGCACAGCATTCATGCATCCAAATGGTTAAGCCTGCACATACGGCGGTAGCAAGATTACGAACGAGAGTGCCATGGTAACGGGACTTGAAGGCTAGACCACAGAATGTCTTGGCTTGTGGTCCCAACGCAGTCTGCTGGACTCTATGTAAAACTCTCTGGATCGAAGATCAACCACGCCAACATACCTCCACTCAACCATGGATTAATAAGGAGGAATGGATGAAACCACAGTGGCATCAATGTTGAGATCGGAAATCCGATGCATTCCCTGCTTTACTGTTTGCTCGCACTCGTGCCAACGGTTCTAGCGCCCACAAAGGCCTCGTAGAACTCTGAGGCATCTTCCGCGCCTTCCACAAAGCGGCCTGCAATCTCAAATGTCGGCACAGAAGAAACTCCTATTTCTCTTGCTTCCTTGGCTTGACGATCAACCAGCTCTCCCCACACGTCACTCTGCAACACTTTACACACTTCATCCGGAGTCATCCCCACCGCCACTGCTGCTGCCATCAGATCCACATGCGACGAAGGGTCGGCATCCTTTTCGAAATGATCATAAAACAAACGCTCCACAAGCGCGGTCTGGAGTCTGGCATCCTTGCGGCCAGCAGCATGAATCAGGCGATGCGAGTCCCTCGTATTGCCCACTTTGCCGTCAAAGGAGAACTCGATACCCTGTGCTCGGCCGACACGCTGCAGGCGAGTCTTGATCCCCGTCGCGCGGTCCGCACCATTCTTGGCTATGATTCGCTCTGTCATTGGCATGCCCGGCGCTGGAGCTTGCGCGTCAAGGTAGTACGGCAGCCATATGAGGTTGAATTCGTCAGATGCGCCTCCAGGATAAGTCTTCTGGAACAAGGAAATGGCCTGTTGGAGGCTCTTAAGACCAATGTAGCACTATGTATTGGTTAGTAACGACTACCAGGACGTGGAAAACTCCGTTCGGTACCCATGGACAAATCGCGTCGGAGTAGATCTTGATGTCGATTATTGCCATGATCGGGAGCCTGCATGTCAGTGGTTGTTTATGGGTAGTAGGGTGACTTGGACTACAGTCAAAGTATGCCAATGGCATATTTATATACCGTACACAGCTCAAAGATTGTGGCTGCCTGTTATCATTCGTAAGCATTGCCTATAGAGCATTCCTCGAGGATGACATGGCCTGCCACGCATGAGACAGAATACGGTCGCATACGTTTTGAGCAGCCAGCTCAAATGCTACATGTAACACATGCAACCCTGATTCATATGCTCGTATCTCTAATCCAAAGTGAATATCAACAGATTTCAACAGAGGTCCGTAGTGGTATTCGGAGTTGTCTTCGACACGGTTCATGATCATATCTTCGGCGCATAATCTGGAACGCGTTAATCCTCGAGGTCTCGATCGTGGTTTGCACTGATCTGCATTCCTAATGGCTGCATCATGTACCGTAAGGTGTTCACTTGGTGATTTCATCCAAGATTATCGAGGCAAAAGCTAGATGATGGCATCTAGCAATGTGTTCCCGATCGTGCAAAACGAGATACATCCACTATCAGAGTATCGGAAGAACGAGCAGCGCTGATAAGACTTGGTGCGGTGCGTGTCCTTCAGTCTTACACCCATTTCGAGATGCTTGGGGCAAAAGCCTATAGCTCCAATTACAAAGCTTTTCGTTCGATCTCAAGAATAGGGACGCAACCTCGGCGCCAGTTAGCATCCCATCCTCACAGTGTACGGGTTGCAATGGATGAATCATATGAAGTAAGCCTGCTTTGGAGACCTTCACCAGCGGGAAGTTGATCAGAAATAGTCTGCCATCAGAATCCTCAATGGTCGCAAACGAGTTACGAGGCCAAAGATCAGTCCGGTGAGCAAGGCCTCGATTACGAAGGATGGTACTCCAGATCTACGAGGGACACCAAGTCTCACAGGGATGCGTGAATGGCTGGAGGTGTTAGGACACTCGGTAAGCAGGCGATGTGCACGATCAAGATCATTCTGGCCAGGCTGACGCAGTTTTTAGGCAGCAGATATTAATGCTCTTAATGTTATTCATATTGCGGGCACGAAAGGCAAGGGGAGCACCTGTGCGTTCACTGAAAGTATCCTGAGGGCACACGGTCAACGCACAGGCTTCCCGCGCAAGACAGGACTGTATACCTCACCACATCTGATCCACCCCGAGGAAAGGATCCGGATCAATGCTCGACCCCTCGAACGCAGCCTGTTTGCGAAATACTTCTTCGAAGTCTACCAAAACCTGCCTCAGCTCGCCTCGGATTACGATGTGAGCAAGTCCGTTGTCGAAAGAGGGCCACGATATTTGCAGCTGTTCGCTTTGTTCGCGCTCCATGTCTTCACCCGAGAAAAGGTCGACGCAACGATACTCGAAACGCACAACGGTGGCGAGTATGACGCTACAAATGTGGTGGAGAAGCCCGTTGTGACAGCCGTCACGACGTTGGGAATGGATCACATCGACATGCTCGGCCCTACGATCGAAAACATCGCGTGGCATAAATCCGGAATCTACAAACCTGGCGCGGTGGCACTCTCCGCGATATCTGATGACGCACCTTCGAAGGTGCTCGTCAGCCGTGCACAAGCGCAAGGTGAAGAGGTTCGGTTTGTTGGCATAGATCCACGACTCCCGGAGCACGCCAGGCAGTTACAGCCGTTAGTGCAGAAACAGAATGCGTCTCTTGCGGTGTCGATCTCGCAAGCTTTCATCGAGAAGACCGACCCCGCTGGTATGAAGTCTCCACTTAGTAATGAGGACATCAGCAATGGTGTGGCGCATTTCTCCTGGCCTGGCCGGTTTCAGGTTGTGCGCGACGAGCGAACCACCTGGTTCCTGGACTCGGCACACAACGAGATGAGTGTCGCCATCGCTGCGCAGTGGTTCGCAGAGACCAGCATGGCATTAGCGCGGCAGTCCGAAACTCCTACACGCACGTTGATTTTTGCCCACATCAATGTCATGAGAGATTCGGTGGCATTGATTCGGGCCTTGGCTCAGGCGCTCAAGACTGCGGACGTAGATATACAGCATGTGATAATCACCACTTATGAAGGTGGAGACCACGTACCGGTTGCAGACAGCTCAACATACTTTGAGGAGTTTCATCAATCATTGGCGGAGATCCTGCCTACCACAACAATCTGGGAGGAGCCGAACATTCGGGGAGCAATGCAACGAGCGAGAACGGTGAGTGGTGATGAGAAGCAACAGCATACACTTATCACTGGCAGTCAGCACTTGGTTGGTCCAGCTCTGTGCGACTTGCAAGACCACGGCGTGGACGTGTCGCTTCGCCACTAGATCAAGGCAGTATTAGAACACAACGTTATATGGAGACAGGATGATCCTTGGGCATACAACATGGCCAATTCACATTAAGAATGACCTGCTTCGGGCCCCAAGATACGAATGACTGCCCTTTACAGATAAGCCGCATTTGACATTGAACCCGTTTCGGACTCACTTTCAAGGATCTCAATCAGACCACCGACAAGGTGAAGACTCCCTGTAACCAACACCTCTGCCTTTCGACCACCTGCAAGCTCCCTTGCACACCTGACGGCCTCTTCGATGCTTCGCAAAACATGCACAGTAGCATTCAAATCGATTTGATCCCAACTTTTGGCCAGCTCGTGCTGGACCCGGAGACTGCCTACATCTTCTTTGTTGGTGTTCATTGAAACGAGGTCAGGCCTGTATCCGGCGTTCGTGTATGTAGTGTTCGGACAAAAGATGGCATGAGTGAATGGATGTGCTTCGTCCAAGGCCTCGGCTAGAGTGGCATGAAGACGCCGTGTCAATGAGGAGGCATCGCGGGTCTGCTGATTGAAGACGAGGATCCGTATCGGCTTCGCTGCATCGCTATGATGTGAGGCAGAGGCGAACCAACGAGCAGCCACTTCTATACTTTCAAGAGTGTGGCCTCCGTCGATGTACCAGGCTAAGTCGTGGTTCTGCGAGTCTTGGCGGTAATCACAGCGGCCACCGAGTCGGGCATTCTGCAAGCCCGTCTGAAATTCTTCCGGTAATATCAGTGCTGAGTCGAGCGGATCGAGATTGTTCGTGAAGCCCAGTCGCGACAAATGCGATGCACAGACTGCTATTGCGAGGCTGGCATTTACTTTCTGGAAGTCTCCTTGCAGGCCGAGCTTCAGATTGCGAAGCGCTTGGTATGCTGGCACAAAATGTACCTCGGTTCCTTTCTCTTTTGCACGATCCTTCAACACCGTCATTGCTGATGGTGTCTGCGGGACTGAAAAAGCAGGCACATCTTGCTTGAAAATGCCACTTTTATGCCACGCTATAGACTCAATCGTGTCTCCCAATAGCGCCTCGTGATCGATGCCGAGACTTGTCACTCCTGTCACTGAAGGGTTTGCTAGAATGTTGGTTGTGTCGTATTCTCCACCAATGCCGCACTCGACGACAGCTGTGCCAATGTTCTGCTGCATATAACAGTGCAGAGCCATGAGTGTAAGATAATGGAAGTATACTGGTTTCCCAGCGTTCCCTCTAGGGTCATGGACGCTTTTTGCTGGTGGATTAGCCTCCAGTCTATCCCATACTTCCCAGAAATATCTTGCAAATAGCTCTTCGTCAATTGGAACATTATTGATCTTGATCCGTTCACGAACGAAGCGTAGATGAGGCGAGGTATACAGCCCCACGTTGGACGGAAGACGCTCTGCCTGTATGCTACGTTTGGTAGGAAGGTAGCATGCGAGGATCGAGGATATGAAAGAAGAGGTAGATCCCTTCCCCTTGGTTCCGGCGATGTGTATGGGGTTCAGCGCATCGAAATCTGAAGGCTAAACTTTCATGTCAGACGACATCTCCAATGCAGGCCCCACTGTAACGCACACCTCGTAGCCCACACGACGGACCCAGCCAGTCATCTCAGGGACAGCCTGTTTATTCCAGCCAGGTCCCATCTTGCGGATTGCTTCGACAATGGAGAAGTTGCTCTGCAAAGAATTGAGCGCCTGGACCGCAGCTTTGTAGTCTCGAGGAGGGGTTCCTTGGCTGTACGTTCTCCTCTTTTGGAAGAGATGCCATCTGCAGCGAATACATACATGCCGCGTGTGCAGCATTGTCGATACAGGTGGATCGTAAAAGGTACACGAGGAGCTCTCTACGTGTAGGACTTTTGCTATGGAGTCGAAGAAGCTTATCGCCAAGCTGACTTAGCAATCTCACCTTATCGCGGAATCGTGACGCCAGCGCGACGCGTTTCCGACGCGATTCTGTGAGCACTCTCCTGAATATATCGTCTTCGTACCTTTTGCATCATTGCCATTGGCTCTCTCCAGCTCTCGGTGGTGATACAACGTGTAGACCATGGCACGAGGTATCGAAGGAAACGAGATCGCCACTCCACGACCGGCACTCAAAAGCAAAACGAACAGTTCTCAGACCAAAAGCTCTACCAAGCAGCAAAGTATCGCGGGATTCTTCCAGAAGAAAGCAGCAGCAAGCGCGAGCTCAGCTGCGCCAGAAAAGCGAGTGGAAGAGAACTTGAAAGGCAAAGATTTTCTTGATGTGCCTTCGTCAAGTGCAGGCCTACCATCTTCTTCCATCCCGCAAAGTGCTTCAGAACGGTCCCCACGGAGCTCGCAAACCGGTAACAAGGAGAATGGTATGTTGACCAAAGGACTTCTACCAGACGATGAAAGCTGACGAGCTGATAGAAACGCCAGATACGTCTTACTCAAGTCCGGCACGCAGGGCCAAGAAGGCGATCAGTTATGCCGAATCCGAAAACGACGATGAGGAGGACGAAGTCTTCAAGCCATTATCCGGAAACAGACGTGCGGCGAAGCGGCGACGAATCTCCGTGAAAGATGACTCTGATGACGATGAATTTGGATTTGACGCTGCCACCCAGGCTGCCATGGAAAGTGCCGATGGTATGACCTGTGCTTCTCATCCATCTTACTAGCCAGACTAATGCTTATGACTAGACCTGGAAGATTTTGTCGTCGATGATGATGACGACGATGAGGTTAAAGTTAAGACCAAGAAGCGCAAGGCTGCGCCGAATGTGTCCAAGACAACAATCCGTCCGCCTTCGCTACCAACTGAGCAGAGCGAGGAGATTCCAACTGTGTCGACAGCTCGTCAGTGGACGTTTGATCCAGATGCACCGGTTACTGAGCGCCGTGCTGTCACCACACCAGCCACAAAATCAACCACTGCTGGCCCGCCCAAGAAGCAGAAAGCGCACACCAGCGAGCCATCAGATCGATACCCTTGGCTTGCTCACATTCTAGATGCGGATCGCCATCCCCCTGATCATCCTGAATATGATCCACGCACATTGTACGTTCCACCAGGTGCCTGGAACAACTTTTCCCCGTTCGAGAAGCAGTATTGGGAGATCAAGTGCAAGTTCTGGGATACAATCGTGTTCTTCAAGAAGGGCAAATTCTACGAGCTCTATGAAAACGACGCAACGGTAGGACATCAATTGTTTGACCTAAAGCTTACAGATCGGGTCAACATGCGTATGGTTGGTGTGCCGGAAGCTAGCCTGGATCACTGGGCGAATCAGTTTGTTGCCAAAGGCTTTAAAATTGCGAGAGTCGATCAGCTAGAAACAGCCCTTGGCAAAGACATGAGAGAACGATCCGAATCGAAGAAGAAGGAGGACAAGGTCATCCGTAGAGAGCTCGCATCGGTGCTTACTGCTGGTACTCTGGTCGATGGCGGCATGTTGCAGGACGACATGGCTACTTACTGCACGGCCATCAAAGAGACAGAGCGTGATGGCAGACCTACCTTCGGCATTGCCTTCGTCGACACAGCAACTGCCCAGTTTCATCTAGCACACTTTACTGATGATGCTGACATGACTCGATTCGAAACATTGATCGCTCAGACCCGACCGGGTGAGCTTCTTCTTGAAAAGAGTTGTCTCTCGGCCAAGGCATTGAGAATATTGAAAAACAATACCTCGCCTACCACTATCTGGAATCATCTGAAGCCCGACAAGGAATTCCTTTCTGCCGAGAAGACGCGAATGAAGATCGATGGTGAGGCTTACTTTGATAAATCTGACGAGGATTCAATCAGTGCTTGGCCAATTGTGCTTCGTGAAGCCAAGGAGAAGGTAGAGGCGTTCTCGGCACTCGGAGCACTTGTGTGGTATCTGAGCCTCCTGAAGATCGAACGCGACCTCATCACTTGTGGCAATTTCTCGTGGTACGATCCCATCCGGAAAGCTTCGAGTCTGGTACTGGACGGCCAGAGTCTGATCAATCTTGAGATCTTCGCCAATACTTTCGATGGTACCACAGACGGGACCTTGTTCAGCATGTTGAACCGATGCATCACGCCATTTGGTAAGCGAATGCTGAGACAGTGGGTCTGTCATCCGTTGGCAGACGCAGTCAAGATCAACCAAAGATTCGACGCTGTGGACGCATTGAACGCCGACGGAAAGATCATGGATCGTTTTACTGCCTCCCTGTCCCGCTTACCTGACCTCGAACGCTTGATCTCTCGTGTTCATGCTGGTCGCTGCAAGCCACAAGACTTTGTTCGCGTTCTTGAAGGCTTCGAGCAGATTGAGTATACAATGTCGATGCTCAACTCTTTTGGTGCTGCCGGAGAAGGCGTCCTTGGTCAGCTCATCTCCGCAATGCCCGATCTTGCTGGCGCTCTTGAGCCATGGAAAGACGCCTTTGACCGCACACAAGCGAAGGATAACGGCTTATTCATCCCCCAGCCAGGCGTAGAACAGGACTTCGATGAGAGCCAGGAACGCATTGACAATGTTCTGAAATCGTTGGACAGATTACTGAACAAAGCTCGGAAGGAGTTCGGGTCCAGCTCGATTAAGTTTACCGACAATGGAAAGGAAATATACCAGCTTGAGATACCTGTCAAGGTCAAAGCTAGCATCCCACGAGATTGGCGACAAATGTCCGCCACAAAGGTCGTCAAGCGATGGTACTCTCCAGAACTGGAGAAGCTTGTGCAAGAGCTCAAAGAAGAACAAGAGACCCACGGGCAAGTCGTCAAAGCTCTTGCTGGACGGTTCTTCTCACGGTTTGACGAACAGTACGCTATATGGCTTGCTGCCATCAAGATCGTGGCTCAGCTGGATTGTCTCATATCACTCGCCAAAGCATCAAATGCGCTGGGTTCTCCTTCTTGCAGACCGCAATTTGTGGAAGAAACAGACGCTCGAGGTGTTCTCGACTTCGAAACCCTTCGCCATCCGTGTATAGAAACGACGACCAACTTCATCCCGAACGACATCAAACTGGGAGGGTCCGACCCCAACATCACCCTTCTCACCGGAGCCAACGCAGCCGGAAAGTCTACCATCCTGCGAATGACATGCATTGCTGTCATCTTGGCACAGATAGGATGCTACGTACCTTGCGAGTCTGCCCGAATGACCCCCGTCGACCGCATCATGTCTCGCCTGGGCGCACAGGACAACATCTTCGCCGGACAAAGCACGTTCATGGTGGAGCTGTCAGAGACGAAGAAGATCCTCTCCGAAGCCACACCGCGTTCGCTCGTGATCCTGGACGAGCTTGGCCGCGGCACGAGCAGCTACGACGGCGTCGCCGTTGCCCAAGCCGTCCTGCACCACATCGCGACGCACATCGGCGCCCTCGGCTACTTCGCCACTCACTACCACAGCCTCGCGACGGAGTTCCAAACGCACCCCGAGGTCTCCGCCAAGCGCATGGCCGTTCGCGTCGAGCACGACATCCGCGACGTCACGTTTCTGTACCAGCTCGAGGATGGCGTGGCCGAGGGCAGCTACGGCATGCACTGCGCGGCCATGTGCGGGATTGCGAACAAGATCATCGATCGCGCCGAACAGGCTGCGCAAAGCTGGGAGCACACGGGGCGCATCCAGGAAAGTCTCGAGAAGGCGCGCGAGAGCAGCTGGTTGCCGCTCGGCTTGCTGAGCGATGTCAGTTGGATGCTGAAGGAGGATGAGGCGGACGGAGAGCAGGATGGCGGTGCGGGTGACAGGGGCATCTCGACCCTTGGCTTGGACGTCTTGCGCCAGGCCATTGCGGCGTTGTGAGATGGACACGACGGACGGGCAGAGGATGTTCGCTTGTTTGTGCTCTTGAATCTGGGTCGTGTTCACTAGCTTCTTCCTACACAAAAGATGTGAATGTAAGGTATACATGTTTGAAGCTACCAGCGCACATGCACAAACACGCTGAAAGGATATGGGATTGTTCATAGAGAAGACATCATCTGAACAACCCAACTAGAAGTCCGTAGAACATGAAAGGGGAAAGTTCCCATTTGTACAATTCCTGGAAGCGGATGTTTTGATCTGAGTTCTCGTTCCAATGCATCTAGACATATGTGTATGTGTAGAGCCACCACTAGGGCTGACCAGCTTCAGCCTCTTGAGGAGAAATATACCCTCGACATAAGGCACCCTATGGGCACAGGCGCTGATATTCGACTTCAGGAGTCCAAGACCACATTGATAACATATTCAGGACGCGGGTCGAGAAGAGAGTCGTTGATGAGGGTATTATTGTCCCCCTCCTTCCTGCTTGAATGCTCGTAAATCATCGGCCAGCCAGCCAGCTATTTATTCATCCCCATCCACCACCCAGTGCAAAGTTCTCCTAAGATGGTCCGACTACCCAAACATACCAAGTGCTGATATGATTTGCTGATTTCCAGAATCCGGAATGCAACGCACATATGCGTTCACCTCATGATTTCCACCCCAATATCGCTAGCATGAAATTCCGTCTCCCCTGGCCTCTGCCAACACTGTATGGTAAAACCCAGATCCGCCAGCACTTTCTAGCGACCACTGGCGCCAACACCTTGAAACGCCGTGCTAGAAGTGGATTTCTCCTTCCCACCCTCCTCCCCTGTTCACCAATTTCTCTTTCAAGACATTAAAGGCTCCATGTACCACCGGAAATGGGCAGGATTGCTGGAAGATTTGCAGAAGCAGTAGATAACAATTCCTTGCCCGAAGATTTTCGAAAATCGTGTCTTTATTTCATCAAGCTGAAGCAAGAATCACCCCACCATAAAGCCGTACCATTTTCATGCATGTATGAGGCCGATCAGACCTGATGTGGGTGCGTCGTCGTGCGCACGCATAAAATCGGTGTTCGGTTTGTTCCACAACACTCCACGGTCTGAGGGCTGTGGACAACCGCCATCTGCAGGATATCATAAAACTAATGAGAAATGTCGTTTCCTCGCGATCATACGCTTCAACCTCTCATTGCATGGCTCGATCGACCGAGCTCGCATTCCCAGAGTCCTCGTCGGATCTAGCAGCTTGTCCACCGAGCTGCTTTTCCAGCTCTTCCATCTTCTTTTGTAGTCTGGCCATGCTCATGTCCTTCTCGGCGTGCTCGCGCTGCAATCGGCGGATGTATTCATTCGCAGACTCCACCGTCGCGGCCTTACTGCTGTTGCTCTTGGCGGCAGCATCTTCCTTTGTCTCTTTGCTGTCATCGTCTGCTCTTGGTTCTGCATCCGGGCTCGCGTCGCTGCCGCTCTGTTCTTTCTTGAGTACAACTGCCTTTGGAAGAAGAGACTGCATCTCTTTCAGCGCCTCATTAATGCGATTCCTCCGCCCCTGTTCTGCTACCTTGTGCGATGTGCGTTTGGAGGTGAGCCCGGTGGATAGTGAATCAGGATAGTTGACGCCGGGTAGATGGTTCCCTTCGAGAAGATTCTGATAGTTCGATTTCGATGCGAGAAGCAAGGCATGGGTTGGTGAATGAAGAGCAGCTACGAACATGTCAGAAATGCTCAAATGACAAGGGTCTTGGATGACGATGATAGACTTACTGCCTTCCGGGAGTAGCGGCTTGATGCTGGGACTGATCCGCGGGCGAAGCGCTGGAGACACCATAGCAGAGCTCGCACCTGAACTTCCCCGCTTCTTACTATTCTTGACACCCTTGGGATCTGTCTTCTTATCCTTAAGGGTCAGATTGCTACCCGAAAGTGGGCCACACACAGGTGATCCGGTCAGGGACGGGCTTTGCACGGCTGATGATGGACGCGCCGACGAAGGGGTACTGAGTGGCCCGAGTTTCGGAGTCTTGCGAGCAGTCACTCGAGGCGTGGACTCCTCAGACGGAGATGGGATGATACGAGTGTTGAGCCGTGGTAGCGATGGTTGTTGAGATTCTGCAGCTTCAGGAAGCCTGAAATCATCAAGACTGGTAGGATCCGCTGGCATCTGCACTGCTTGGGCCGTGCTCGGTTGTCCGTTCCGCAAAGACAGAATTGATTTGGGCGTTGCTGCAGCTCCCAGACCACTTGGCTTGGCATCAAGCGTGTGCGTAGCGCTCAGTGGTGAATGTGGGAGACCGGATGTTGGTCGGCGGGGTGGCGGCATGAGAGACTCGCTGAGAGGCTCTGGGCTGATACTGCCATCCTCGGAACTCGCATGAAAGACCGCGGGCAACGTCGTGCCATCCGATTCGGCACGGAGTTTGCTGGCTCTTTGCGCTTCTTGCACAAGATTCTCCACGCTGGTGGACAGCTTGCCAGGTTTACGCTTCTGCGCTTTCTGTACCGGGCTGGATCTTAGACGCGCGTTTACGGCTAAACTTCGCGGCGTGGCAATCTTCCTTCTAGCAGACTTTTTGAGTGAGCCATCGATCGGATCAGATAGTGAAAGTCCATCGTTTGCCATGTCGATATCGCCACCACGCTGATCCACTGGAGAAGTGGGATTTGGACTGGGTACAGTGCTTGAATTAGTATAATAGCCTTGTTGTTGCTGGGGACGTGGCTGGTGCTGGTGTTGTGCGGTCTGTCCGGATTGAGCATGTAGCATGGGCGAGGTCAGCGGTGAGAAGTAGGCCCCAGGGATAGTGAATTCTGGCTGAACGGCATATTGTGGGGTGCCTGCTGGTGACACCATCGGAGTAAAAGCAATCTATAGTCAGGTTAGATGAATCCTGCATTTCAATGTTTTGGTCTTACGCACTGCATCGTCCTTTCGCACGTGATATCTCTGCTCTAGTATAGCGCGTTGTTGAGAGTCCATCTGCTGTTGCATGAATTGAGCAGTTTCGCCGTGCATGTCATAGCTGTTCGGCGTGGGCGGCACGTGATGACTCGACGGGAATCCATGTTGTTGACCTTGATATTGGTATTGCTGAGGATGACTCGACACATACTGGTGCGGCATCGAAGCTTGGAACATGGATTCGGTGGTATGTGGGTGGCTTGTTGGTGCCTGCCCGTCTCCTGCCATGTAATGCTGCGATGGGTCCACATTTGACAAGGAGAATTGATCGTGTGTGCCGAAGTCATGCGCTGTTGGGTCCGACATGTCTGGCGGCTCATTCATGTCATTGAAAGGGGAGTTTGGATGGGTGCCGGGTTGTTGCTGCTGCTGCTGCGGCATGTGTTCGGCGAAGGTGGCAGGGTCGACATTGCCGATACCGAGATCGATATCACCGAACTCGAACAAATTGTCCAGATCTTGGAGGTCGTTCGTGGATAGCTGGGCCATGTTGAGCTGCTCTGGCTGCGACCACAGAGGTTCGGCAGATGTGAGCATATCCCCGCCCACGTCGGTCGTCCGGTCCTGTCGCGAATCCCCCCCGGCTGCCCAGGCCCAGCTTCACTAACGGGGATCCTGCGTCGTCGGTGGTATAGCCTCAATGCATCGATGGTCGAGTAACCAGATCCGCGGGGTCACTGGTCGGCGCGAGTGTTGCGAGAATTCTCGCTCGATCTTGCTCTCACTGCTCCGGCGAGTGCAGCGACTTTGGCAAGACGTGGGGTTGAATCGGCGGCCGATTGAAGCGAGTCCGAGTCCTTCGCGTCGCGCGCACTGGGGATGCTCGTGAAGATATCGAATGTGAATGATATGCAATGGGATTGGCGGTGATATCGGCGCTGGTGGTGAGTCGTGGGAGGTCAGAGGAGGGGAGAAGAGTTGAAAGTGAAGTCGGGGTTGAGCAATGAGAGGCCGCGCAGAGCGAGAGAAGTTCGAGTCGGCGGAGGAGGGCAGCCACCAATGAAAAGCGCGAGAGTGGGATCGCAGCCAATTCGAGGCACGTTCACCACACTACGACTCTCACACATCGGACCCTAGGCAAATTAGTATTACAGTGTGATCCATTTCAACTCTAATGACCCTCCAACGAGCCGCAGCTAATTCTCGCTCTTTAGCCTCAGCAGATGTCTATGTACAGAGTTTTCAGCATCGCTATACTGTATGTGTTGCGCTTCTCTGCTGCGCTCATCGCAACAGAGGCTGAGCCGGAGCGATGGGGCCATGTTCATTCCGATGGTCGACAGGGGACACGCAATGAAGCACCACGACAGCGACCAACATATCATTGAATACACCATCAGCAACAGACTTGATGACCTGACTGTGCTGAGAGAACCACACGAAACCTCCCGGGGCTCCCCACATCTTCACTACAATATCACTAACGCCTCACGATCCAAAAGCGCGCCCCGAGGACAAATCAGGACCAGCGACGCCACACGCAAGAGACCCCCACGGTCTGTGACATGCAGATACATATGCGATGCACCGCACGGCCGACATGCTTTGGCCCCGCCTTGTACTCAGCGCGGTGATTCGGCGCTGACTGGCGACTTTCCATCAGGACTGCGAAAGGGGGCTCACTGTACATATATTCGCATTCTGTATACTCATTCCGGGCCAGATCGCAGCGCAATACATACATATAGGAGAACGTTTGGGGGGGCTTTCATTTGGAACTCGACATGCCTCGCCTTCGTCTATCCTTGTGCGTAGCCCTGCCGTTCGAGCCGAAGAGTGGGAGGAACCTGGCCTTGATCTTCATGATCAACCCCTCCACACTTTCATCCCGTCCAGATGCTGTATCCTGTATTCGGGACTTCTGGTTACGACGGTGACGTGACATGCGCGCCAGACCGCAGGCCTTCGGCGGGCCATTTTCCCTTTCAGTGGCCACCAAGCACTCTCGAGCCCGGTCGAGACCTGTAATGGAGTTCGGACATGCAGGTGTGCCAGGTCTCTCGCCCTCATCAGATGGTGGACCGTGCCTCCATCGCAATCGAAACCTTACCTCTCGCATGCTCCGAAGCTAGAAAAATTACCGCTCCCGGCTCTGTGGCTCTTCGAATGAGAGGCTTCATCTAGACGATCACGTGAGAGTGGTATCGACTTCACACATCACTAACGATTCACTGTATCCGCTGCTATATTGTGATCGAGGAACAAAGTCCGGTACACTACTGAGGCGCCGGTCCTGCGGCGCCAACCTCTCAACTCACGTCTTCTGCTTATCGCCAACATTCGGCAATGACGAAAACGAGCGGTGAGAGCTGCCTTGAAATGATGATCGGTCAGACGGTAAACTCCAGCAAGCAAGCATCACGCCAATTCCCAGAGCTCCCTCTTCTCACGTCACAACGACCCACCAATACGGTTGGTATGGAGTGTGTGAGTGACGGTCATAGACCAATACATGTTCACCCACAATTATATAGCCAAGGTCATTAGTGTGCTCTCACGCTAATCCCTTACAACGACCTCTTCCGACCAACATTCAATAGCAGATGTACTGTGCCTCATCTCAACCGACTGACGCCGGTCTGTGACAGAAGGACAGATCCTATTTTACACATCTGTCTGGGCCGGTCATGTGGCTGGCTCGTCAGTATATGGTGAAGCTCGGTCATGTCATTAAACGCGACATCTTCATATAGCCACAATGCATGACAATTTGCTTCAACCTGCCTACATTCAACTTTCTCTGGTGTGGAATTGCTGCGGCGTACAGTGGTGGCCTGCCGAAGTGGCTCCCCTCCCGATGAGACGTTTCTGCAGATTGCTGTACGGTACGGTCATTTGCTTCTGAACGTAAGTGCTGCTTGGGATGAAGATTGTGGTTAGATATCGAACAAAGCTTGGTGGGATCTATTCCATACAGCTCCTAGGATTGATGAAAGTGTCTGACTACCTAGATGACACTGATCTTGTGCTGGAGAGGCGCCCATTTGGGCGGGACACCATTGTACCACTCAGAGTGAATATTTTTGACCATCTCACAGTATAGAATTGAGCAACAAGATTGACGGCAAGGTTCCATCCTGGCTTGGATACAGTACATTTTTGATACATGCTTTCATTAAAGCCAGACCCGACGCACTCGCTTTGCTGTGGGTATCTATAAACTCTTCATATCCCTCCTCGCGTGTGGAGAAAGAAGACCAAAATCAAAAATCTGCCGAACCCCTGGACTTTGCCAGGTCCTTTTCCCCGTGTCGTGAAACCGTAAATAGCCACTTCAGCGTTCGGGATTGCTTCCCCTGTGGAGGGCCACTTGTTACAACCTCCCTCAATCCCGGCTTACTTTTGGTCTGATGATGCTTCCTAAGATGATGTCGTTGCCATGAACCTTCGCCTCGGACGCCGTTCCCGCTGTTGTGCCTCGCAATGCAGTGCAATCATGATCAAGCACGTCGTCTTCGATGGTGTAGACGATCTAGACAGCAAACTTGGCCTTCGCGCGGCTGCTGCCAGAGTGGGCAGAGTCAGCGTGGCCGCTAAACTCGACCTGCTCCTGAGCTGGGAGATTCAGCGATTGCTTGAAGCGTTCTCCAATACGCTGGAGCCGCTTCTTGCCATCTTCCCCATCCTCTGCGCCTTCGCTCTTCTTGCCTCGTGGGGGCTGCCCAGCCGACCGTGTCCACAAGCCGACACGCCAGAATCCCTTACGGATGTTAACCACAACTCCCATAACCTCGTTGTCGTTGTCGTCCTCGAGGGTCTCGCCGATCGCAGCCAGCATCATGTTCAACCACGTCTCGTCGTTGGCCTTGTTCCCGCCCTTGAAAGTGTATGCCCAGCGTCCACCGTGCTTGTTCTGCGGGTCTTCCCATTCAGGACGTACACCGCGCTTGAAGAGATGGTAGTCGGACTTCTGAGCGAGTTCAGAAGCAGGCGTGATGTTGTTCTGTGATTGACATATTAGCAAGGTCACCCAAGCTGCGCACGCCGCCACACTGCTTACGTAGATGCCCCAGAATTCCTCCACGCTGTCGAAAGTGATCACTTCCTTCAGCAACTCGTTCCAGTCCTGTTTGCCGCTTGGTGGTTTGGTGAACCATAAAGTCCAGCTGTTTTGCAATTGATGCTTCACGTTGAAGTTCTCGGCGTCGTCGAAGACGCTCACAATCTTGTCATCGGTATGCTTGAGTCCGTTGGTGCCGTTGGTGGCATCGGTGATGGCGCCGTCAGGTGAGATGGGGATTGTGTCAAGGGGAACAGGGTCGGCAGACATAATGCCGATTGTGGATTGTGTGAAGACGTGGTGTGATGGAGCTCCTGTAAGTACAGCAGGGGCGACGTAGCAGGTTGTTGGAGGTGAAGTGGTGAACCTTGTGGAAGTGAACGGTGCGAAGATCGAGGTATGATCACAAGTAGAAAGGAATCGCAATCAGTGGATGTGGTATAAGAATCTTTGTCGTGGTTTCCATCACCACAAAATCATGAGAAGCGCGAGAAAGTGCGGGTGCTGCCGTGCGGCGTTGAACCTCACCTACCTTATGTTGCAAATCGATGGAATACAACGCTTTGCGATAAGTGGCCGAAGTATACCTTTTGGTGATGCCATAATCATAGGCATGCCCACTGATATGATCACCATGCTCCATAAGCCATGCTTTAGGATCCAGCAAGAAAGGATGATAAAGTGAGCACAATGTCCGCAACTGACACCGATGAATCGCGGTCATTCTCAAGTGCAGATGATGAAGACGCATATGCATTACCTGCGTCCTCTATGTTAGAAGATGACACAGCACATGCATCGACATCTTCCTCCAGTGCAGAGGACGACAACGTATCTGCTACTCACGAAGGCATCGGCATAGGACAATCTCGAGAAACCGAGCGAGCAGGTTCACCTTCATGGGATAAGGAGCGGCTGGGGCGTTTCAAAGGGCCAGCCAGCACCTGGCTGAAATACACTCGCGAGGAACGAGGGGCCTCTGACTCGCTAGAGCAACAAGAAGCCAATGATCTGAGTGTCCATCTCTATACAGCCCACAGCTTGAAAGCAGGACTTCATGATTATAATGCGGCGTCAGACTTACGACCTTGGTGCAGCAAGTCTCGTTGGATCAAGTCGAACCAAGACAGCACGCGTCCTTGGCAACCTGAACCACAATGGACCGCTTGGCCGTTGCATCCTGAGGAAGTACCTCGAAAGGGCGATGATTTTGGAGCAGCACAGCCAGACCCAGCTGATGAAATGTATACGATCAAAAGGCCTGAGCTGTATGTGCCAAGTATTGATCTACAGGCAGAACTCGAGGCACTCATCTTGAAGCATGGCCGAGCACGATTTGAGGCAAGAGAGTGGACAGAAGCCGACGACTCTGATGTTATGTCTATAGATGCCCCGAGTCTCATCCATCCCACCACTGTCAAATATTATGATGATCCTGATGCAGACATGAGCGATGACAGCGCCAGGACAATCAAGCCCGAGTTCACCCACATATCCGCAAAACCTATATTCATGATGGACGATGACGAGGCCTCTACGATCCTGCAACAGCCTGTACGGCATGTAATTGCTAGTTTCGACGAGCTTCTCCTGGCTCTGCACAAGAATAGAACTGGCCACCACAGACGGGGGATAAGCTCTCGTTCACGGTCACGGTCAAAGAGCGTCGTAAGATCGGAAGTGACTGATGTAATACCGCCAAAAGGTCGCACTACAGCTACGGACGAGCATGGTGAACCTGAAGTGCCCGATCATAGAGACAGAGGACGCATGAGCCCGGCGGCACCAAACTCGAGCTACAAAGACCGTCCCGGATCTCCTGCTACAGTAGGCCACGGACTCCGTGACTGGAGTGAGGTCCTTGGTGTTGCATCGCTCGTAGGCTGGGATATGGATACCGTTGACCGCGCTGCGAAACGGTGTGCCTCCTTATTCGGCGAGACCATGACCTTTAAAGATATGCATGAAACGGCAAGCGGTAGTGCAAGAGATGAGGTTTTCCAGTACATTCCGAACATGATATTCGAGAACGAGTCTTCGTCGCATAGTGATTCTGATGCGTCTTCATTGGAAATTCCCACCAAGCTCAACAACACGAAAGAATTGTTTTGTCCCTATAAAGAGTGCTTTCGACATGACGTCGCATTCGACAAAGGATTCCGTTGGCGGGAGCATTTGAAGAAGAAACACAAGCTTAGCAACGCTGAAATTAAAGATATGGAGATGTCTCTGTACCAAGGCCAGCAAGGTGACGAAACTACAGCAAAATTACCAAGACTAGCTCAGTACCCATGCCCAGTCGATTCTTGCAAATATCGGAGGGACCCATTTCTTGCAAGACACCGCTGGAGAGATCATCTACGTCGTCGCCACAAATACTCGGAGGAAGTTTTGAATAATGCCGAGCGGATGCTGATACAAAGACAACGGGCGTTATCGCGTGAGCCCTCCACATCTTATGCTGAGAGCGGTACAGCGGCCAAGAACGACGCTTCCCATGGGTCGTCTGAGATGCCATGGAATGAGGCAAACAAAATGGTTGGCGGCGTACATAATGATGGGTTCATGCAGCCTGTGACGGTGAATATATATCAGCGAGGGCGTGGGAAGAAGAGGAAAACCCCGATGAGCAACGAAGATTGAATGAAGGAGTTCACGATTTAGCAACGAAAATTGGGAACGTCGGACTCCTGACAGCTTCCGAAGCATGTCGTCCACCTTCACTACTGACGAACTGGCCAAACCCTAACAAGCAGATTCTTGTAGTGGTATTAGACTGAAGCGCGACCAGCAGTGAAGTGGAGAAATTGGGAGTATCAGACAAAACGCGATGCATGTGACAGCTCCAGTCTCCTCGCTAGCAAAGTTGCCTGTACATCACGAGCTTTTTGCAACACTGCTCACCTCACCGTTTGCCACACAGCTCAATAGGCACTTTCTACGGTTTTCTTTTTGGTCACATAACCTGCAACAACATTCCACAGTGATATTTCACAATAACGAACACGGTAAGCTTACGGCAATCACATGGATCGCCACATCAATCGTACTCTGCTAACGTGCACTCCTCACAGATGGCGAGTGCAGATTTCGACTTCACGGAACGCGAACGCACTCTGATGAGTTATGCCTGGCAGTGCTTCGAGGAACAGCCAAAGGTAGGCGACAATTCCCCGCGACGCCGAGCTGACAACCGAAGCGTTTCCCATGTATCATAGATCTGACGATGTGCACAGATTGATTTCACTAAGCTCGCCAGCTTGGTTGGCATGAGCAACCCTCGTTCTGCTTCGAATGCATGGGCTGGTATCAAGAAGAAGCTCAACACACAAGCCAGCTCTACCATCTCCACCGACCTCAATGATGGCGAGGTTTCATCGACTCCTACGGCTTCGAGGAAGCGCAAGGGTGGAGACAACAGAGCCAAATCTACCCCGGCCAAGAAAGGTCGCACGCCGAAGAAGACAGGCGTAACCGGTTCGCCGGAGAAGGAAGCTGAGCCGCAAGAAAGCATGATCAAGGCGGAACCTGATGTGGTCGAGGAGGGCGTTGAGATGACTTACACTTAAGTGGTGTACGGTCGAGATGGCCGCCTCCCTGCGAGACCCCTCCGTGGAGTCCTGCACTGTACGACCACTTAACTTCGGAGTCTTAAGTGCTACATGTAACCGAGATGCAGACAGTGGTCAGAGACTGAACAAATCTTGAAAGAGCCCATCTCACACAACGCCTCGTAGGACCAAAGGTGCCTTACATACCTACCTCGACGTGATCTTGTGCTGGAGAAGAGGCAGTGTCAGCTGTACACCACTGTCCCTTTCGGCTGGTGCTCTAATGCCAGGAATGATTATTGTGTCTAGTGATAGTAGCCTACTCTTCGAGGAAACCAATGCACGATGATCATAATTGTTTACTACTCCTTGCGTGATCATGGCGTGGGTTCTATTGCTCTCATGGCAAACAAGTCTAAGCATTTCGTGGCATTGATATGTTAAATCTTCCTTTTGCATGGGCAAAAAGAGTTTCACATGACAAACGACGCCAGGCAAACTTGCTCTCCGTCATTAAAGTCACCTTCACTTCAGCATTTTCTTCCAACATTAGTACACTTTCGAAACCGTTCCAGAGCATCGAGGTTCTTTCTATTCCCCCAACTTTCACCTTTTCCCCAACAGTCCAATCTGTGAAACACCAACCCCATCTGGCCATCATGTCGACAGCCAAGGAAGGCTTATTCACCGCCCGTGATTTCGAGTTGCTTACGGGTGCTTTCAAATGCCTCAAGAACGAGCCTGTGGTACGCCTGTCTCTGCTCCACCTCTCCAAATGTCACCTTTGACTCATATTGCCACAGGTCGACTATGCCAAGTTCGCCACGCGCCACAACTTTAAGAACAGTGCCTCGGCCAAGGCATCATGGCATGCGCTGAAGAAGAAGATGGATAAGATGGAAGCTGCTCAGGAAGAACCAAGTAAGTCCTTCACCGTCCCCTTGCTTCTACGTATTGCTCGCATTCAGGTGTTAATCATGCTACAGCTCCCCCGCCACCTGCGGCTGAAGCGTTGACGAGCAAGAAACGCACCGCCGATGCGATGGCCGAGGGCGAGCCTGCCGACGATAGCGAGAGTGAGATAATGGTATCGCAACCAGCCAAGAAAGGCAAGAAGGCACCCCCGGAGAAGAAGGCACCTGCAGAGAAGAAGATACCTGCAGAAAAGAAGACCGCACCAGCAAAAGCAAGAGGCAAGGCCAAGGAGAAGAAAGCTGTCGCAGCGACCGAGACTGCTGCGCAAGGAGACACTACCGAAGAGAATAGCGATCTTTGAGTAAGAATGGCAAAGATAGCTGTCTCTGACTGTCAGTGTGTACCAGTATGCCATTGGCTATTGGCACGTGCAATTGTCAGCAGGCGTTGTTAGTTCATCATTACATGCTAGGTATGTGTACTCAAAGCGATGAGCCGGGTTCAGAGGATGAGGTTCAATTTTGCTTCCCGTTTCCGCGTGGCACTTGGCTTCCGAGGATGTACCTCATTCCATGTCCCTTATACAAATACCTCTTCCGGTTCTACAGCTTCGAAATATGAAAGTAATGCGATGATTATGGTCAAAATACCTCGAGCAGGTGAGAGCAATGACGAGCAGGGACGACTAGACATGACTGCCAGTCATATTTTGATATATAAGAAATGGTCAGCGGAGGCTATGTATGGTTCAGGCTTTAAACAAGGGTAATACTTATTAAGGATTGAGCACAGCATGGAGCCACCGCCGGTAGCAGAATACAAGGCCCAGATCGCATCTTTGGATTTCTGATAACATTCCCGCCGCACAAAGAAAACGAAATATTATCGTCCACTTATTCACGTCGCTTCTTGCCTTCTTCGAGATGTCCCAGACGTGACTCTCGACCCATCCCACCGACAAGGCCACCTACAATGGGGTCCTTGTGAACTTTGTCGAGTGTGTCTTGGTATGCTTCCACAGCCCATTGCGGAGTGTTGAGCTTGGGCCAGTTGACCTGCAAGAATTAGTCAACGCTTCCCGGGTACTAAATGAGTTACACTTACATATAAAGCGCCATATGTCCACATGAAGCGGCCTGCGTACCCAGCCACGCCCATGCAAAAGACTGTGAACATCCTGAGGGGCCAAATGGTGGAGTTGGGTAGCTGACTTGTGCTCAGGCTGACAGCGATGAAGAAGGCGCAAAAGCCAAGCACGTATGGTACAGCTTGGACGATCAGCGGACGCCTGTCGACAAATTGCTGTTGCGAACCGATGCCGGTCGACTCCGGAGTGTATGCCCCCAAGAAGAGGTCAAAACCATCCTGTCTTGGGCCGTCTGCAAAGTTGTTGCGCACGTATCGCGTAATACTATTGTTCAGATCTTGGAGTGCACCAGCGCGAGTGCGGTTGCCAGTACGGGTGAAGTCAGTCTTAAGCGCCCCAGTACCAGAGTACGATCGTGAGACAACATCAGCATTGTCCGCCCAAACGTTTCGGAAAAGGTTTTCGAATGCTTGGTCATCTTGAGCAGTTTCGCCTGGTCGCAGCAGACCAAGATCGATGAGCATGCGTGTCAATGTCCATCGACCGAGCATGGATTGCACCACGTTGGTGCGGTCCAAACAGTCCATACAGTTCGTTCGCACAACAGCGGTCTGCTTGCGGCGCATATCAACGCCACCTGACGGCATGTCTATACCATGGAAATATCCTCCAGCAGTCAGACCTTCTTTCAGCTGATCAAGAAGGAGCTGGGCTCGATGCCACTTGAGACCCTTGGTCTCATTGTGGAAGTCAAAGTACACATAATGTAAGTGGTCATACCAGCCACGTTTGTCGGCAGAATCGATGATGTTGAATTTCTCGTTGGTCTTTCGGTCGGCCTCACTCACCTCTCTTGGAGATGTCTGCAGCAGCTTCACCATTTCTTCGTAAGCTTCTTTAACCCTCATCTCACGTCCTTTCTGGTTGACGAGATTGACCATGTAGTTCTCGCCGTACAGCTGGATCTGTTCATCGAAATGCTTCATCGCTGCATGCGCAGCCGTCTCAACGCCTCGGATTTGCAGCTTGGGAGTGTAGTGTAGCGTGTTTATCTCTGCCCAGAACACTGGTACACTACCACGGGTCTCAACATAAGCCAAAACCTGGGTTTCTTTGCCACCAGCTGGTTTGTCATTCTTGAAACCAGCGTCACCGGCATAACTCGTCATACCGCTCGACGAGCTATCATTCAGAATAATGGCTTGCTCGGTCTCGTTGAAGTTTGAGACATGTCCTTGTTCGTCGATGCCGCGAGACAAATATCTCGTCCCTGCCCGGTGTCGGGAACGACGCGTGATGAGCACAAATGTGAGCGCATTACCTTTGATAGACGTGCTGGTGATACTCATCATTCCAAACACGATCGGAAGGATGAAAGGATCGACACCATGCTGAGGCCCTGAGGACATCCGCCCAAATGCCTTTCCTTCGCGAAAGTCGATCAGTGAGGTAGACACAAAACGATTCCAGAAGAAGCGGTCATTAGCCCGTTGCCACAACGGGTGACGTGGATCACTCTGAGCCTGTCGCTGAAAGCTGTTGGTGAGGTCGAAGGAGTACGAGAAGTACATTGGACCAGTCTTGATCAGATTCTTCAGATATGTCAAATATGTATCTTCGTCTGCATCGCGCACTTGGCGTTCTCTGAGCGGCATGAACTCAGTCGATACAACCTTGTAGACTTGATGACCCTTGATGCGACCAACAGCTCGAGATTTAGTGATCACGATGACATAGCTGTCTGTTGTCACTCATCAGCACAGTGTTCTCAGAGCAGTACAATTATGAAGTGAAGGCACACCTAATCGCAGCTTGATGATGCCCAGGATACCTGAAATACTTGACACTCTGTGCCCACCAGTAAGTTTGCCATCATTGAGTCTTAGATCTCCCGTTGGGCGATCTATCACCAGCGTTGGTGCATTGGGTGAGGACGGCGAGGAGAAGGCGAAGTACGTCGAAGACGCATGCACATTGATGTCTCGAAAGGGAAGTATTGCACTCATCATGCAATAACTTTTTGAGTAGAAGAATATGTGGTAGCAGGAGATCCCTACAGCTTAGGAGTGAGGTGTAGTGCCACAAGTCTAGATGTCTTACATTGGGCGAGAGAACGCGTGTGACGTTGCCGCTGCCAAGACAATGAGATCAACCGATGCCGCCGTTGGAGGCTGCTGTTCCCAAGGCTACTGCTTTTGAATCACCGAGACAACAATCTACCCACTCAATCAACGATCATACAACCCCGCCAGACTCAACTGCAGCGGAGGAAGCAATATATCTTGTTCGACACTTCACGCCTCACCAGTACTCCAGCGATCCAAGAACGATACCAAAGTAGCGTCGCAAAGCAGCGGCCTCGATAGCTTGACATGGCGGCGAGGATGCAACAAGGCGCAAGACCTGGCGGTGCGCGATTCGCGCAATTCAAACTCGTACTGTTGGGTACTTATTAGCTCGCTAGTTCTGTCGAGTAAGATCAGCTGCTGATGCTATGTAGGAGAATCTGCCGTCGGAAAGAGCTCACTCGTCCTTCGATTTGTGAAAGTACGATAAGCAAACGCAATCAGCGGCTCGCACGCGGACATGGAGACTGACCTATTCCTTAGGATCAATTCGACGACTACAGAGAATCCACTATCGGCGCCGCGTTCCTCACTCAGACCATCGCGCTCGATGAACAGACCACAGTGAAGTTTGAGATCTGGGATACCGCTGGCCAAGAGCGTTACAAGTCGCTTGCGCCGATGTACTACAGGAATGCGAATTGCGCCGTAGTTGTATACGACATCACACAAGCTGTGAGTGAAAGAGTGGATCAACACGAGAGCAGTTGGACCAGATTACTGACCCGCTTGCAGAGCTCACTAGACAAAGCTAAGGCGTGGGTGAAGGAGTTGCAACGACAGGCTAACGAGAACATCATCATCGCGCTTGCGGGAAACAAAGCCGACCTTGTCGCCGAGCAGCCGGATAAGCGTGCTGTGTCCGTCGCAGATGCCGAAGCCTACGCGAGGGAAGCAAACCTGCTGTTCTTTGAGACTTCCGCAAAGACTGCCGAGAATGTCAAGGAGCTGTTCAGCGCGATCGCAAAGAAATTGCCCATCGAACAAGCAAGCCAGCGCGGCATGAGAAGCGCAGCAGGCCGACCAGGTGGTGTAGATCTAGGCAACCGACAGGATCCTGGCACAGCATCTGGCGGTTCTGGTGGCTGCAATTGTTAAGTGGCATCAATCTGGGTTGGAAGGAGGTATCTGCAAGAGAAGAAGCATGCGAACAAATTCTAATGGAGATGTGCTCAATCTCCGCAATTATCACTCACCTTGATATTCTGCTTCGTGCTTTGGGGACAGGAGTCTAGGCGTAGAATTTGTAGCGTTTGCGTCTGCCATCATTTTCAATCACAGGCCCCTGACTTGATTGAAGCTATACACCGATGTCCTGATTATTGCTTCGGTTTGATGCGTGATCAAAAGATCGCTGGTGAGAACATGGAGGACATTCGATCCTACAGTCATATCGTCACATGTACTGGGAATCTTCTATCAGGTAGCAAAACATCCATGTTATCAACTCGCCAGAGCTCGCCCGGCGGAATGGTCCGAATCGAAATATGGGATTCAATGGTCCCTGGAGACCCACAGTCTATGAACGTGACTCTGACTATGCAGAGCCTTCTTCCTTTGCCTTCGCCTTCGCTTCTTCGTCCACAGTCTTCGTGCGCAACTGCAGAGCATGGATTCCACCCTCGGCAGCCATCTCATCCTTCAGCAGGGCGTACACCATCCTGTGACGCGCAGGTTGCATTTTCGACTTGAACGCGTCGGACGTTATATACACTCTGGAAGCGGCATGTTAGTTGTTCAACTTCCTGAAAGGACGTCTGGATTTTCCCCTTAGATTGTCGTTCGAGCCTACCTGAAGTGAGTCTCTTTGGAAGTGCTGTCTGCCATTGCTTTGTGATGTGAGTGGAGGTGAGAGTCGTTGAAGATGTCGAGGGAGGTTGGACTTAATGCTTGAGTGATCTGCGTTGTCTTGTCAATGCTTTGCTTGAAGTCGCCACGATATGTCTGCACATGCTCACTTTTTGCCTCATTGCATCCTCCATTGGCGTCTGTGAAGAGGACATACTGAAAAACGGGCGACGGGCGGCCGTCTGTGCTGAACGAAGAGTGTGGCGTAGCATTGACAGAATGTTGTTCCTCATGTGCTCCACTTCGGGCAGTCCGTGATGTTGCTCGAGATCGAAGACTCTATAGCATGTGACGCTAAACCTTATGCAGTCCTAAGGTAGGACATTCACATGCTTATGACGGTCCCTTGCGTTTGTAGATTCATCTCTTCCTCAACATGGCACCTATTCGCCGATACTTGCGATTGACCAAATATTCCGTCCTCGAAGTACGCATCTATCTGGACAAGCCCTCCGATGCACCATGGTTGCTCTCTTCTCGCGATCCCGTGCTGCCACGAATTATAGAGGAGGTCCGGCCGAAAGTGTTACCAAAATTGAGGGAAGAGAATGAAAATGCGAGAAAGAAAGGTGGTAAAAAGAAGAAGGGCATCAAAGATGTTGCAAGTCAAGGCAGGTCAACTCTAGCTGTTCATCGGAGAATACATTCTGACATTATCTAATTAGAGGACTTCGAAGTTACGATATTCCTGACCGAAACATCAACACGACACTCGTTGCTTACCAAATACAAATCATTCGAGGACAAGCCGAAGCTCAAGTCTACCGGTAACAAGCTCACGGGCTGGCTTAATAACCGCGAACATCCAATACACGTGGAGGACGAGGGGCCACCGAATATATTACAAG
Organism: Microcyclospora tardicrescens; assembly: GCA_003012245.1. Taxonomy (NCBI): domain Eukaryota; kingdom Fungi; phylum Ascomycota; class Dothideomycetes; order Capnodiales; genus Microcyclospora; species Microcyclospora tardicrescens. The sequence goes on from PXOE01000003.1 coordinate 273,287, forward strand.
AGGAGGACAGCGATGATGTGGAAGAGATACAGAATGTCCCCGAAGTACAAATCGGAGAGAAGCGCCGGTCACAAGAGGACGGTGAAGACGAAGCACTTTTTGTGAGCTCGAGTGACGAGGAATTTTTCCAGACGCAGCGCGAACGCGCCTCCAAACGGAAAAAGAGAAAGCCCCCGAAGAATAGCTCCGTCGTGGCTGTGGAAGATGGAGAGGATGGCAAGGACGATAAGAAGAAGCTTGCCATGAATACTTCATACGATGGTTTCAGCATTTATGGCCGTATTCTCTGCTTGGTTGTCAAGCGCAAAGGCAAGAAAGCACCCGCGAATCATGCACCTGTGGGTGGAAGCCAGATGATGGAGCAATGGGTTTCCACGCAAGCTGCGCAGAAGAATGGTCTATTGGACGATGACGAAAGATGAGTCGAGCCCGGTTGAAGAGCTGCATCGTGATCGCCGCTTCGTCCAAGGGAGGAATTTGCCGACAGGACACATGCTGCATGACGCCCGGAGCGCTGTTGGCCTGAAAAGGGCATGACGATAGCAGTGCTCACGAGCCACGAATGAAGCATTTTACGTTACGACGCGAGGTTTCACATAGCCAAAATGCTGTTGGCTGTATCGATCATTTACGATCGCGATGGCAGTGGGCATTTCCGATCGCGAGAATCCCTGTGACAGCATACGATGTCATACGGTATATGCCGTGTTCATTGTGAGAAGGCTGCGACGAAACAGGTGTCAACTTGCAACCCTGATCTAGGCCGCACCAGAATAGCTGACGACCCATGGGACTGCCTTGCCTGTGTATCGGAGATGATGTGGGAAGTACTATAGGTGAAAGTGTTAGAACTATAGTTTGGCCACATATACCATGAGCTACCGAGAGCAAGGCTCTAATGCTTGGTCAAGAGAAATATATGTACAATATCGCTTGCTGGTCGTGACATATCGCAATACAAGGGGTTCTATAGGTGTGATAATATTAGGGGTCACCTATACCGACCCTATTGGGTTGTTTCAACGCTGGGTCAAACACGGGAGATTTCCGTTTCTTCATCGACCATAATGTTCAGTACATGTACCCGGAATATCTCATTACAGTACTCGATCAGGGACCCCCACACCGCCCAGAACAAGATGGGATCACTTCCGCCCTGATCTTCGAATAATTGGGCCATAATGAACCAGTATCATAAACCATCGACAGCGGATTCCGATGCTGTGGCTCCTTGCTTACCCAGACACTGATGCCCCACGTCGGCAAATACCCTAGACCGCCCCCAACGGTGGTAACAACGCACGCCGTTCGAGGGGGTGCAGATCTCCCGTTCAAGGGATTGTAGAACACAGAGTTGCTGGCCGAACGAGCATGTCCTGCATCCCCTAGGAGAAGCACATCTGGCACCACCAAGAGGCGGCCTCAGTCGCCACCCGAATCTGAAACAGCAGTCTGCAAACCCGACCAGGTGGGCCGTTACGTGCATCTGTACGCCCTGCATGATGTGCATGCATTCTACTGCACGCAGGCCCCCTGGTTATTTCCCATAGTCTGTTGCGGGCAGATCACTTGTTCGAAAGAACCCGAAGCATGAAGGGAGCCGAGTGAATGAGAGCGAACGTCGGCAGATCTCGCATGATGGCGTTTTCCCCTACTCTCGGGATGAACGTTTGATCGAAATTTCTGTTCTGGAAGACTTTTCGCGCACTATCGTGATTCGTGTCTCACACCGCCGTACAGCACGTCACCACAGCCCTCTTGTGGTCGTAAGCTAGCGGCCTCAGCAGGGAAGCATTGGCTGACAAGACTCTTGTCGCCCAGCTAGTGGCTCTCCGTGTGTTTCCTGTGCGCGATGTTGACGTCGCTGGTGGGGTGATTGTGCCATTGCTGGTATCTTCGGCCATGAAGTTGGCCACACGGCGCCATTGCGATCGGCTCACCGCGATGTGGCCGCGGTAAGCTTCGGAGAGGCCGCACAGGCACAGCCAAAGGTAGAGCTGCAATAGACTACAAGACCTCCACGTGGGTGCAAATGAGCCAAATTGGCCACATGATGCATGAACCCGCAGAAGACGCCGTAGACGAATGCGCGAATGGTGATCTGGCGATAGCTTCTCCTGGGAGTCCAGTCACCGAGGAATAGCAGAGCTAGTAGCTTGGCGGATGGGCATATCCCAGGAACCTTGGAGTACTGCGAACTCATGCGCACCAATTATGTTGACGGAAGTGTTACGCCCCAATCCTGATGACGAAGCTCTTATACCAGCGACGCGATTCCAACATCAGTATACGAGTTAGAGCACCGGTTGGACCGGAAACAGACGGGTCTTGGAGTGCGCGGATGTGTAGGACAGCTATACAGTACTACCGAAACTGTAACGCCATACGAGCTGTCTGCTGTGAAGCGAGATGAGCAGCCCACGAGAATTTTCGTGCCAATGGTAAGACAAATTTGCCACCAGATTGAATACGTTGGTGAAGCAGTTCGCGTGAAAGTTTGCAGGCTACGTTTTTGCACGAAACATTTGGACAACGGAAAATCGCATCCCTGCGACCTGCTTGTGGTCGGCAAAGCTGGGCGACGGCCACAGGCGGCCGCGGTAATCCAACGGCGCTGACCCAAAGCCTGGGCGTGGGAGGAGGATTCCGGTGTGCATATCGATGCGCAGTCGTCGTGGCTGCGGTGTCCATGCGAACTCACCAGGGGCAGATCATAGGGTTGGGTATCCACATTTCGGCAGCTGGCCACACTCTGCACGTTGACACTTTCTACCCCTGCGTGTTCCGGAACACCAAATCAAACCAGGAACGGAGCAAGTATTTGCAATACCACCGCTGCTTATACGAGCATATACTCGCATCCACGATTAGAAGGAATCTTAGAGGATGTGTACCTTGGAGATCCTCGGAATGATCCTGGTCAGAACGTCGTCATGGCGGCATGGTGTACGAGGCTCATTCGCACCATAAGCCATAGGCTGCTTGGCCAGGCACTCTCACTGGACAGACGCGGCATGGGAAGAGGAATCGGAGGATGCTTCTGACTTGGAATCTTGTTAGAGATCCGACCGGACGGTCGCCATCCGTTGCCCATGCCACATCCTTCCAAGCCTTGTCAGCCTTGTTGGTGATGTTGCCGCAGTCATACCGGACCTGCGCGCATTTAAGCTTTGCTCCCAAAATTATTTGCGTATGGTCTTTGTCCTCCTTACCCAGGCAGCCGGCCAGGCACCTCGCGGACTCACCGCCGTTCGAGCTAGCGTCCTGCGTTGTTCTTTGCATCATGCGTAATTTGGACCCATGTCTCCTGTGTCACCAGAGTCAGCTGGGAGATATGTATATATCCTGACACGCCGCTCATTTCTTGCTTCGACTCTCCTTCGATCTGGATTGCATAGCTACTCACTACACTGATTCAACGCCCAACAACAACTACTCCACACCGTCACTTCGATACCACGCTTCAATAGACTCACCAACCAATCCACAACATCACCTCAGTCCTTGTCGAGCCAAGGACTACATTGCCACCAGCGACCTTCTCCATACGTAGTCGATCAACGACTCTCGCACCCGCCGTCACAATGCCTATCTCAAGCTTTCCCCCTTGCCCGGGTCCACCACCGACCTGCCCGTTGCCTCCAGTGCCTAGAAACTGATCGGGCATTGTGGCATACGCTCCGCCCCAAGCACTCGAGATTCAACAACACCTCGAAAACAGTTCATATGGCAAACGCTGAGCATGACGACCTCGATGTATGATCATCGATGATTATGAGCATCGTCTATACGACAATTCGTCAATTGCTCTAGTATCATCACCAATCCGCCTGGAAGCATGCACTACTACGAGAACATCCGGACTGAACGGGATTATTCACTCTCGCAATCGACCAAGCATCATTCTTACATGGCAACCTGACGGAAGAGATGACGGAACTACCGATTTTGCCTTGAGTATGTGGACTACACCAGGCTTCGATCTGGGTCGATGTCGCCAACACCTCTGCGGCCTCGTGGTCGGCAAGCTCGGCCGCACACCTTGAATCCAATCATCATTTCCGCCACCGTCCGCCCGAACCCACGCCAACACCTCATTGCTATGCCGCAGGTCGACTTCAGCATCCCCACTTTTGATTCTGCCGTCACCACATCTACACACAGGCGTATAGGCACGAGCATTGTCGATGGCAGTCGCCACATTCGACGACTTTACATTCATATCGCATACTGGCCGGCTCAGTTGCTACCAATTTCAAACCACCTCCTATATTTGACGAATCACGGCGTTGAGGGAACACGTCAAGGGACGGGGGGCCTTTTCAATTCAACTCATATACCCCAAGGCTGTAGCCTGCTTTACATTTTGTTACATATCTACCGTACTTTTATGTCTGCACAGCAGCATCACCTCTAGCAAATACCACCTTTCGAATGTCTCTGCTATATTATCATTGTGGACCATGACGTCTCTTGTTGGTCCAACTCGATAACCAATCTCCGCTGTATGTGCATTAAGTTCCCCAATCCCCAGCCTGTCCTGTTCCGCGCATTCCTAGCCTCCTCGTTCAGCGTTTGCTGCGCTCTCCGGTAATAACCATATTCATCTGAGTCACCTGAGTCACCTGCTCATCCTTCGCGCCTTTCCAACTCTCAGCTGTCGAAAATGTTGTCCACCATCCCCACCAATCGCCCTTCCCACGTGCTTTATCATACCAACGCATCCTGGCTGGAATCAACGTTCGACGTCTAAGCACTAACCTTCCAAGAATACACAACCTGCCCCTCTTCGCCTTCCCGTCCGTACATATCCGCACACGCGGTGAGACGGAAAAAGGTCACATGTTCAAGTGCGCTGATGAGCTTATGACAAACATCCTCACTCGCAGTCCAAGTGTACGCATCCCTGATACCGATGTAATTCGTCTCCAAGACTGCCACTTCTGCTACTCTCCTCCAACACCGGTTCCACGACTCTGACTACCAGTGCACTGGCTCTACACAGCAACGTAATCGACCGATGTGGCTTTCTTCGCTGTCCTCGGGCGTGCCGCCAGAGTCCTGCATCATGCAATGCATCATTACTCACGCCGCTGCATGCATGTAAGCGAGGATCCTTGGTCGCTCGGCTCAACATGCAGAACTTCAGCAGCATGGATCCCGGACGTGCGTCTCAGCTGCGCTTTTAGCCGGATGCTGCGCCACAGTGTCGTTGAACACCGTGCAGTTTAGTGGTTGCGTGAGGTGCAGTGTTGTTACCGCCTCCATGAAACGATTTAGCCTTGACAGCCATGGCGGTAGAACGTAATCCATGGCAAACAACACAAAGACAGCCGACTAGAAGGCTCAATCTTAGAGGGAGAAACATAGACCACTTCTTGTAAGTATGTTCGTTTCGCCATGCAGAAGATTCACACGAGACAGGCGCACACGAATATGATAATGGAAGGACGACAGAAAGAAGGAAAGCAATCCGGGATCGGAGGGGACACTGAGTGCTTGCAGTCACGCTGGCGCGATCTATATTCGTTTCTTATTTGGGTTCAAGGGTATCGTCGATCTCATCAGCTGTCGTCTCTTCATGATGCCTCTTCTCATGGTATGTGCACGCCACCGTTGGTCTCGTCGTCGTCGCCTTCGTCCTCGTCAAAGCCTTCGAAATCTCCGTCACCATCCTCGACCGCTATCTCAACACCTGCCTCACTGTCGTCGTCACTCTCGTCTTCCACCTCTAACTCCGCATCGACCTGTTCGTCCAATTCGCGTTTCCGCTTCTTGTGTGTCAAACCGAGTTTCTCATCTCGGCCTTCTTCGGCAAGCTGTGCCTTGTCTTCCTCTGTCTCGGCTGTCGCGGGCGGGCCAGTGAACCACGGAATCTTGCCTCGTAAGAAGTCGTTTAGAACCATCTTGGCCACACCGTCCATGTCTGCTTCGCCGCCTTTCAGAAGCCGTCCACCTTTCCGAGCTAGCAGCTCAAGAAAGCGGATAGCTTCTGCTGTCTTCTCCTTGTCTGACATTGGCGTGCCTACCATGTCTCCATCACCAGTCTGGCTTGACCTAAGGTCCTCTGCAGATGTTGACGCCCAGCCTTTGATGTCGTATGTTCTCTCGAGGTGATGTCGCTTACATTTTGCCAGCACGGCCGGGACGTATTGTGCTGGATTCTCCACATTTTCCACTCGTACCACGCCTCGGAGCAGGATATCTTCTGGAGTATCCGTCATGCTAGGTGGCACAATACCAGGGCAGTCAATGAGGTAGATACGCTTCATCAGTGTGATGTATTGCCAGACTTTGGTCTCCCCCGGTATCGGCGCCGTCGTGCACACTTTCTTCTTCCGCAAAGTGTTGATGATTGATGATTTGCCAGTGTTAGGGTAGCCGATGAAACCGACCGAGATTTGCTTGCGGGATGAATGAAGGGCGGAGAATTGCCGGAGAAGTGAGATCAAGGTGCCTTTTCCAAAAGAATTGGTCATGCTGGCATGGAATGCCAATGTCGGGTATTCTCGACTGAGAAGTTTCACCCATCGTGCCTGTTCCCGAAACGCGATCAGCAAACTGCACAACATGATATCGTGAGACAAATGTGGCTCCATAGACGATGAGAGGTGGAAACCAGAGCAGGACATGTTTGTCAACATAACTAAGCACTCCTTCACAAGACCTTTTCAGGTTCAGGAGCGCTACTCAGACGAGACATTGGCACTCTGGTAGATCATGCCAAGACGGCAGAGGATCAAGGTGAGGCCACATCGATCTGCCAAAGTTGTAACAGATTGTCTCCAGGGAAATTTGCCTTACGGCCGGTGATAATCTTGACTTAACGATGGCAACTGGGACAAAGGGATGCGCAAGAAAGGCAGGGATGGGGCGTGTATGTTAGTGCAATAGAGGAAGAAGAGTCGTCAACATACCGCCACGCTTGTTGGCACGAGATCGCATTTGTTCAACAAGAACAACAAGTGCTTGTGTGGTGCCTCCTCTCGAATGTACTTCTCAACGCTCCGGCACCGTGTTCCTAGTGGGTCTCGGGCATCCAGAACATGGATGACGACGTCTGAGCTGTCGATAACCTTGTATAGCTCATTCCATATTCGTTTGCTCTGCCCCTTCGAGAAGACTGGTTCTCGTGCTGTGGTAAGCTCACCGTGGTCCGCCGTGCTCACGTTGACGTTCACGCCTTGCTCCTCCTCCTCCGCTGCCTGGCCAGATAATAATCTTGTCTCTTCTTGCCGCTCCTTGAACGTGCTATAGTCTGTCGTGGTCGCAACAGCGAGGTCCTCAAGAGAAGATACCGCCAATCTTGGTCGTTTGCGTTGTGCTTTCGGCCCGAACGTGTCGCCAAATGCCTCGCTCTCAATCCGAATCTTGGCCTTGTGTTGCAGCAGACCATCCTTCCTCTCCTTGTCTTTGTTGTCGTTGATCAAGCTCATAGGCAGCTTGTTCTGCTTCAACAAATACGAGTATGGGTCTTTGCTCTGCGCCACAACAGCGTCTCGGAAGTTCGCGAGTGCATCCTGACTGATTACTCTGGTGTTGGTAAACCATTTCCGGTGAGGCTCGACTCTTGCACTGGGCTTTTCTCGACCCTGGTAGGATGCTGATTGTGTAATCTCTCCGTTTGCGTTTCGGATGGCTTTGCCCTCTTTGAACATGTTGAGTTGCTTCACCTTCTTGGCTGAACGGTAAAAGTTCTCGCCCTTGGTGCGCACATTGCCCATACGATCATTGTCTTTACCCTGCCGCTCACGGCGGGTAGCTTCCTTTTTGCCAGTACCCATGTCGGCGGTCGTGCGTTATTGTGTCCTTGCGAACAGATATTGGACTTAAAAGAATAGCGATGCATCAAAAATCTCGAACACAATTCCGCAAGAAAGCTCGGACCACACTTCCGATCGCCGCTTTTACAACCACAACACCCATCTTGCCAGTGAGACTCACACGTGCTTCGGGTGACAACCATCATGCCTCCTCGGACAGCGTTATCGACCTCATTGAGGGCATGGAGGTGTCCTCAATGTGCCCTTCGCTCTTTTAGCACATCCTCAACCCATTTCGCCGTCGGCCCCGAGCACCCACGATACATCGACATACCCGAGCCTCCTCAACCTAACGTCCCCTATCTCCCAGTCATCAAAGGTCGACTCCCAGTACCCCGAGACATCTTCGCACATGCTGGCGATCAAGACAAAGCGAGCGATGCTTGGATCGACCGGGCAACGAAAGCTCCTCGTCAAGCCGCGCGGACCAGGCCTGGCAGCCGCGAAGAATGGAAAGCAAAGATCAGCGCTCAGCGTCGGCAGAATTTGCGAGAGGGGCTGAAAAGCCTTCGTGCTCGTCAAAGTTCGGTGGAGGCGAGTTACAGCCGGCGGAGTGAGCGAGTCAAGGCTGAGAGAGCAGAGCAATTATCTCGGCCGGAACGCGAAGACGAGCGATTGACAGCGACATCCCACACGTTCGACCTTGCGGCGTTGGCGAAAGGTGCGACACAAGATCCGACGCGGGAAGCGAGGTTGGCGCACATGCGGGCGAATGTGCAAGCACACGCTGCGAAGAAACATGCAGCGCGAATGTCCGACCTAAGCACGTTATACCTGAAGGCACGGTCTTTCATCGTCTCCTCTGCACAACTGGACAAAGCTATAGACGAGGCCTTTGGCACCACAGAGAACCCCGTGAGATGGGGAGGGGATTTCAACATCAAAGCCAGTGTTTGGGGTGAGGGCAAGCCAATGACGCTTGCAGAAATGGTGGCCTTGCAGACCGATGCATCATCGATGAACAGATCCGCATTGAGCAGCGGAGCAGGTGGGTTCACGGCAGCGAACAGGGATCGTATAAAGAGGATCGCAGAGATTCTGACAGAATCCAAGATGGATGATGGAAAGCGTTGATCTGGGTAGAAACTAAGGAGGCATTTTCTTGTATCATACTATGTACAGTGGCATCTGCTCAAGTCGGGCCTCTTTCAGCACAACCTCCCCGTTGAATTCCATACTGCACGCGATTCCAACTTTGAATCTGAATGCTGCTTGACAGGGAATCGGTGACCAGTCAACTTATAGGTTTCAGCTCGTGAATTCGTCAATGTATCAAGCATCGTGAATTGGTTCGTGTTTATCATGTGTTGGTGGTCTGCATCAGAATCATTCCTTCCCACCTCTCGCGTTCCAGCCATTCAGACTACGTCTCATGCCCAGCGTTCGTCTCTTCGGTAGACCCTGCTGCAAGGACATTGATGTGGTATGGAAGGTTGTAGCTGGTCTGGTCTGAACGTGCTGAGCAGCGTCGCTCCGTTCGTTCTTGTCTTCCCTTACCTGCGGCGGTGAGCTCGATAGCAACATATAACGGCTACCACTGTTCTCCTGCGCTTCCGGCGTAGCTGGTCTATAGCGTGACGGCTTCAAAAGTGAAGGCGTAGTGCGCGGTCTGTGCTTTGTCATAAGACTCGACATCTCCGCTGACTTCAGACTGACTGGCTGGCGATTGGAAATTTCGCTCAACGGCACCACCCCCAGCTTTTCACATGAGGCAGAGGGCATCGCTTCGTCGGCGTCATCAGGTGAAATCTTTGTTCTCTTCCCAAAGAAGCTCCCCAAGGTCCCTTGCCCAGCAATCTGTCGCTTACGTCCTTTTGACTTGTTCTCCTGCTCTTTACTCTTCGAGATCTGCTCGACCCGCCTGTCTATGCCTTTCAGACGGCTCTCTTGCACCAATTCTTCATAGCGATCTGCAGCGCTGACAAAACTAGCCTTAAGTGACGTGGACGCTGTCGAGAACCCATCTTGTCGTTGCATCGTAACAGCCGCGGAAGTGAAGTTTGCCAAGGGCCGTGTTGTGGTAAGCAGAGCACTTCCATTCCTACCACTGTCCCACTTGGCAAGTTCTTCTGGCGGCATTTCCCCGTTGACTGGCCAATAGTTATCTTCATCGCGCTCTAGCGAAGCGCACGTCTCAGCGATCGTAGCGTTTCCAGGACAAACCCTTTGCAAAGTTGTGGCAAGCGAAGCCACTGTAGCTGCCGCAATGCTTGGTCCATGTTCTTCGAAGTACGCACTGATGCCAGGTTGTGTTAAGAATGTTGACATGTCGGTTTCTTTGCGTTCACTGTTCTTACAAGGACTGCTTAGATAGAGCAATGCTTGCCCTCGTGTCATACCAACATACAAGAGCCGTCGTTCCTCGTCGGTGTCGTCTGACCTAGAGTGGGGTATTGAGCCTTCGTAGCACGCGGGTATGAAAACTACAGGCCACTCTAGCCCCTTTGCGGAGTGAATAGTAGAGATGTTCACTTGCTGAACCAATTCACCGTCCTGCTCCGCCTTTTCCGTCGCTGTTGTGTTCAAGGCGACGTTCGCAAGGAAGAGTGCAAGATTGTCCTCTATATCAGTCATGCTTCGTTGTTCCATGCCGTCTATGACAGGAAGCGTATTCTCTTCCATCAGCTGTTCCAGCCTTGCAGGATGACACATGTCCATCGCTTGAGCCATGAGCTCTTCAACATTCGCCCACCGAGCTTCTTCTTCATCGACAAACTTCTCCTTTAGGTACTTCTGTAAGTCTAACTTCTTGACCACATGGTTGATGAGATCGATGACAGGAGTTTGAGCGGTCTCAGAAGCCACTACCTTTTTTCGCGCGCTCAGAATGATGTTAACGTACTGACCTAGGCCTTGCATCGCGGCTTTCGGTATCTTTGTTCTTGGCATACACCGGCCCTGAGAGATATCAAGTATCATATCCCATAAGGATTTCCCACTTTCCTGCGCCTCGTCGCGCAGAGTTTTGATCGTTACATCACCAATCTTGCGGGACGGCACATTGAGTGTTCTTTCGACAGGTTCCGTCTGACCAGGTTGGTGTATCACCCGCAGATAGTCCACAATAAGCTTTACCTCCAGTCGATCATAAAAGCGCAATCCACCTACCATGCGGTATGGTATTCCTGCTCGGCCGAAAGCAGCTTCTATGGTACGAGACAGAGCGGCGCTGCGAAGCAAGATTGCAAAGTCACTAGCTTTCAACAAATTGCCCGTCAATGCTTGTACTCTCTTGATCTCAGACACCAGCCATTCGGCTTCGCCAGCTGCTGAGGGAAGCTTCCGCAGCACAGGCCTCTGCCCAAGACTGTGAGTGGCCTGTAACTTTTTCGGCGGTCGCTTGGCATCTTGTTCAATGACCTTTTGCGCCGCACGCAGAATCGCGCCTGACGAGCGATAGTTCAACTCCAAGTTGATCGTGTGCGTATCAGGCCATTTAGTTTTCATAAAATTCAGATTCTCCACTTCCGCTGAGCGGAAGCTGTAGATGCTCTGATCCGGATCTCCCACGATGGTGATGACATTCCGCTGCTGCGCAAACAGAGCCATCATATCGTACTGGATGTTGTTGGTATCCTGGAACTCATCGATGAGGACGGCTTCGACATTGGAGACACATTGCGGATGTGTGCGCAGTAAGAAGCAACATTGGAGAAGTATGTCATCGTAATCAAGTAAATTGGAAGCCTCCAGTCCTGCTTGGTACTCTGCCCAGACCTGTCCGAAAGCTCGCTGGTCCACGTTCTTTGCGTCCTTCAGAAAATGGTCAACCGGTTTCCCTTTAGCTTTGTGGCTCGAGATTCGAGACAATGCTTGGCCTTCGGTGAATTGATCAAATGAGTTCTTCTTGATGATCCGCTTCAGTATGGCTTTGCTGTCAGACGAGTCCGCCACCCCAAAGTCCTTCGGAAGACCGATATGGTGGCCATACTGCCGAAGATAGATCAATGCCACCGAATGAAAGGTACCAAGCTTCAGCTGCCGAGCAAGATCATGTCCGATGAACAGCTTGATGCGCTCTTTCATCTCACCGGCGGCCTTCTTCGTAAAGGTGCATACTATGATATTCCGTGGTTTCAGCTCCCGGTGCGCTATGAGATACGCGACACGCGCGGTCAGTGTTTTGGTCTTTCCGGACCCAGGAGGAGCCAAGACCTGGAGAACGTTGGAGATCGAGGTGACAGCATCTTTTTGAGCTTGATTCAAGCCTCGTAGGATGTCCATCACGGTACCCTGGCTGTATTCATGTTGTGCAGTATGAAGACCAGGAACGTGAGGCTTGTCCAACACGCTAGGGCACCACGGCACGTGATCGCGAGTCGTACTGCCAGGCAAGCTGATCGGGTAATCTGCACAACCACCTACGGCGACTCATCTTTCAGTGGATGTGCTGCTTGGAATGAAGACGGTGATCCGACGCTCAACAAATTCTGATGTGGCCTTCCATTTAGACAGTCAATAGATGTAATCTGAGAGTGTCTCACGTTCAGCTTGTATACAGTATACACCGGAACTCATGCATTTCTTACATGTATGTAGCGGTCTGGAACGTCACGATCCACTCCCCGGGCCGCCGATGTCCACTCCATCCCAGTCACAACGTCGCCAATACCATCCAGATCTGGTATGAAGGATCGATCTTACATTACTGTCACGTAACAGGCTTCCCACGGTCCGCTATTTCAACTTGCCGCGCGATCACATACCATGGCCATGCGATCCTGGGCTTGTGGAAGCACGAGGCTCGTAGCCGGGGATTACACCATTGTTGTACGGTGGACCAGACCCCTGCTGGCCTAGAACTTCGACCCCAAATTATGGATGCATCCACGCAATGGACTCCGGGGCTTGCGCTCTCAGGGAATCGCATATATGGCGGGGCGTAAAGTGGTATCGCCGAACGGATCGGTGGCCCCGATGGAAGCGGGAAGGATGCGGGCGAGAGGAGGACTATGCATTACGCGACTAACACTGTGCAACGTAAAATATGGAGACATATAAAGGCAGGATCAGTCTGTTTGTTCAGCCATGAGCATAACCGAGCATTACCTCAAACTCGTTACCTGCCGACTGTCGTCCACTTCTCCCAAGATGGTCAACTACGGCTTCATTCTACTTCCTCTTTACATCTATCCCACTCCCGGCGCGTGGGATCCACTCTTTACTGCCGCAAAAAACAATCCAAACGTCACATTTCAAGCTGTCATCAATCCAGACTCTGGTCCAGGTTCTGGGATTTGCCCAGGAGCCGACTATCAGAATGCCACTGCATATCTGAACAGTATCCCAAATGTAAGTTTTATTGATAGAGTAGAAGGTACAGAAGGTTACTGAGAAAACAACAGATCAAAACCCTCGCATACGTCCATACCGCCAACCGCTACAATTGCGGGTCGTCTGGTAGAGATATTTGCCCGTGCACCCAGTCAATGTCTGCTCTTCAGCACAATATCTCAACTTACGCAGGTTGGGGGACTGCAGGGTGTTCAACGAATAACAAGCAGGACATCCACATCGATGGAATCTTCTTCGATGAGTCACCGTCGGATGGATCTTGTATCCCTTACATGCGCAACATCACGGCCTTCGCAAAGAAGACACTTTCTCATGGCAACACCGTCCTTTTTAATGCTGGATCGGCCGTCAATGCGACGTACTGGAGCATTGCGGACTACATCAATACCTTTGAGGATAACGAGAGCGCGTACGATACTGCAAATATCGGCCTCCTGGACAACAATGGCCAGTATGCACAGCAGACGAGTTTGATCATTTACTCCCATGCCAATGGCACGCTGCAACGAGATGTGCAGACCATCCTGTCCAAGTTGCATGATTCCATCGCAGGTCTGTTCATTACAGACCTTAACGTCTACAGCAAATTTGGCACCAACTGGAAGACATTTGTGAGCGATGTTGCAGCCGTGGTGAAGGGCAACATGGCATCGTAGGATGACAAGAGCCCGGTAGCAAGAAGGGAGGAAAAGTGAAGTTGAGGAGTTCAAGCTTTTGTCATGCTTTACGCGGATGCTTGAACATCTTCCTTGTGCCTTGGCCATCCATCAGATGAATCACGAAGTTCCACGATTGCTATGCTACAATATCAACTCAATCGCAGCTGTAATTGTGTCCGCTGGAGATCAGCAGCCCAGATGGAAAGTCCCAAATTTTGGTATCTCCAACATCAGGGATGCACCCCAATATGCAAACTTGCTTGTTATGATCGTGCCGTGTCGCGTTCAACACCTCTGAAGTCATGTGCCGGAGCTTTATACGCACTGTTTCGCTTCTAGTCTCCCATGCTTGAGGTGACTAAGATCATATCAAATGCTGCTCGTGATTTTCTCCTGACAACTCCCTGGATAGGACGCAATGAATCAGACCTAATGATATTTTACCATAGGTGTGCCAGAGAGGTGACCTCCTAGCTAAACACAATTCACGCGTGCAGCCAGAGAAAGATAACCACACAGATGTGATATTACGGCCTTACCTGGCTTCTGAGATCATCTCTGATGTAATTATACTTCAGACAATTGCTGATATACTTATCTCTGATACGAAAATACTTAAGCTGACTATGGAGGAACTCATATCCGACGCCAATATACTTAAGACGACCACCAAGGAACTCAATTCTAATGTGAACATACTGGTCTCTAATACAGATATACTCGCCTATGGTGTTATTTCCATATCAACTTATTTCAGTAATATGCCCTTTCTCTGTCTCGAGTGTGCCACGTTACCAGGCGACCGGCGAGTGGTGCAAGCAAAATAAGTGCTGTGGGCGTGAGCACGATGGTGGTGGCGATCGCGGAGCTCGCGATGGAGGAGCCAGTAACATGAATCTTCCTCTATCCTCTTTAACCTCATCCTCTCCGCCTCGCTTTCCTCATCCACTTCATGTTGCTCGCCTCCATCGCGATGATTCTGACCCTGCTTCCCTTCATGATTTTGCTGATTCTCATCTCCATTTACATTCGGAGGACGAGATCTGCCGCGTGATCATCGTGGTCTTCATGAACTTGATTGCTTCTCGGTCTTAGTGGTGCCCAAGGCCACTCTGCTGCTCTTCACAACGCTGCCGATGTGCTTCAGACTGCTGCCCTTCTTCCTGCGGTACAACTCCTTTCTCACCATGATTGTCGCCTTCACTTTCGTGGTGGTGCTTTACTCCATGTGCACTGTGTTGGAGGAGATCTGCATTGTTTGCAGAGTGTTCTTGGTTGCCTTGGTTCCTTAGGCGCGGTGGTGCCTAAGACAAATTAGTAGATCGTTTCCAGAGTCGAACCCACGCCCCCAACTTGCCCGGCAGAACCTCTGAATATGACCATATTTGTGGCAATTGTTACATCGTGGCGGATTTCTGATGTGCCCACCTCATATTTGCGGCAGTTGTCGCACCCGACGAAGGGCATCTTGGTGAGTGAGGATCCAGGAAATGAGTCCTTACTCCCACTTACCCGAAATTCCCGCAATGTACCGCATGTCGAAAGCGCAGAACAGAGCAACACTATAAGTCTGTGCCTGGGCCCAGAGAACGCATTTCTCCTGGTTCTTGGAGCTTCGTTGGGCAAAGAGATCTTGCGCTCATTCGAGCAAACTGCGTCGAGACCAAACAATCATTGGTGCAGCTACAATAACGCTGATATCCCAACACGAACTCACTCATTGCTAATTTCAATGTACGTACATGTACATCTAAAGACAGAATTCCTCATTGACATATTCCCGATGCAGTAGTAGTGGTGATGTCGGAATTTGACGTCGCGATGGACGATGTCAGTAAGCGCTAAGTGGGCTTATACGCGAAGAATGTGGCGCAGCACGCATTGACAGATAAGCTACAGCTGCTTCATGTTCATGTACGACGAGTGAGAGCTCAAGGCAACATTCTACCGGAAACAGTCTCGAGTACAAACCTGCGTATCTTCCGTTGACCAATTTCATTCCTGATCTGTGTTGTGTTCCACCACTCGTTCCTTCTCCATCCTTGACCCAAGCTGTCTTGGGAGTGAATGTTTGTGTAGCTATAGCTGATCGCATTCTAGTTACCTAGACCTTGCGAACGTACAACGGTCCAATATGACGGCCGGATCTCACCCTTCTGGTCGCCCAGAACCACCTCATAATGAAGCTGCTCGCGCCTACTTTGAGCACTCATCAGCAAAGCGAGTCAATACCGACAGCGTGATTGTTGATGCCCTACGCCGAGAATATCCCAACTTGCACCTTGCAGTAGCGCCCCAGCCAAGCTGTAATATCTCTGCCTACGCAGCATCAGGCCATGCCTCGCTCGCTCCGATCGATGAAGAAAAAGACCGCCTCGCCTGGCGGCTGTTCATCCCGCCGGCACAGCGTCTCAACGGCGAGCGCGGCCTCATCGCCAACCTCGTCAAGCACGCTAAATACATGCTCGACTGGCAAGGAAAAGAGTTCGTGCTCGTGGTAGCCGAGGGACGAGATGGAATGACCGCCTATCCATCGATTACAAACCAGTACATTCTCTCGGCGTCGGTAGAGGCCACGAACAAACTGCTCTTCGAAGTGGGCGTATGGACCAACGAGTTGCACCAAGAGATCTGGGTGTATGATGGCGGATTCTGGCAGAAGTCGGCCGCGCTCTTCCACGGTATGATCAATGCGAGCTGGGACAGCGTGATCCTGGACGAGAACATGAAGAAATCCATTCGGGATGATGTGACCAACTTCTTCGACAGTCGGGACACTTATATGAAGCTGAAGGTGCCGTGGAAGCGTGGTGTCATCTACTATGGCCCACCTGGTAAGTTTGCATTAGCTGAGTTTTCCAGGTCCGGAATTGTACTGAGCTCACGTTTCCAGGAAATGGTAAAACGATCAGTATCAAAGCCATGATGCACGAGTTGCACGATCGCAAGAGCCCCGTCTCCACACTCTATGTTAAGTCGTTGTCATCCTTTGCAGGCCCCGAGTACAGCATCAATACGATCTTCAGTAAAGCCAGACAGACTGCTCCTTGCTATCTGGTATTTGAGGATCTTGACAGTCTAGTCACTGATTCGGTGAGATCGTACTTCCTGAACGCTGTTGATGGTATTCAGAACAATGACGGTATGCCTGCTCCTTTAGCCCATTGGCATCACATGTCTGACTGACGATCGACAGGAATCCTTATGGTGGGCAGCACAAACCATCTCGATCGTTTGGATCCCGGTATCGCCAAGCGGCCCTCGCGTTTCGACCGCAAATACAAGTTCTCGAACCCGAACAACGACGAGCGCATCCAATACATGCACTTCTGGCAGCGCAAGCTAGCTGATAACAAAGACATCGATTTCCCCGACAAATTGTGTCCGGCTATCGCCAAAATCACAAACGGCTTCTCCTTCGCCTACCTGCAAGAAGCCATGGTTGCAAGTCTGTTGGCCATCGCGCGCGACTCTCCAAACGAGGAGGTGCGAACCTGTCTTGAATGTATGGAATCCCATACTCTACCCTCCAGTGGCGTGGCTTGTGATCGCGAAGCCAGTCGCGCATTCCGAGGGCTGTATGACTGGGTGTGGATGGTGCGAAAGACGGATGAGGAGGACCCGGGCTTGGACGAGTATGTACTGTGGCGGGAGGTCAAGAAGCAGGTTCGCATACTACGGGAGGAGCTTGACACTGGTAAGGATGAAAAGTGAGAGCGCGAGACCACACCTCGTTGATCAGGTTCGCCGGGATGTTCACTTGCAGCCAGATGTTGAGGGGATGATGCTCTGTAATGATTAAATGAATCACTGAATGGCAACGAATTACATATCCGTCACAACGAGATGCGCAAGATTTCCCTAGTCCATGCATGTTGTACAGTGATATAGTGTCCAAACGGGATGGCTCCCTCCGAAACTTCATGTTTAGAGGTAGAGTGTCGTATCGTGCGGTCGCTACCATCCATGTTTTGCTGTTGGTCACCGCTTAGGATGGATTTGTTCATCAACCTGGACAGACGTTGACATCACTTGTATCACACTGCTGCTGTCACGGATGAATGCGATAAAGAATTGCGGATGGGATTGTTGGAATTGTCTACCGGTGACAGCTCGGAGGTAGGAGGGTGCTAGAGATTATCCTGGACTCAGAATGGAGCGCGTTTCGGCAGGCGATGAGGTTTGTGCAATAGTGCCCTCCCCCTGGAGAAGACATGAGCAACGTCTTAGCTGGTGTACCCGACTATTCTGTGTTGGAGCGTTGCTTGGATAGATGTGATGCACCGTTGCTGACCAGATCTTGGCGTAATCGATCATGAACGGGTCCCAGGACAGAAGTGCCTGGTTATACAATTGGAAGCATCCGACCGCTTACGTGGGAGATGAGATCATCTTGGCAGGGCAGCACTGTACTCATGATGTTATGATTCGGGAGCAGGATCTATTGAATTTTTCGATCATTCTTCATATCTCATGATAATGGCCCAATCTTGCACCCCAACATTTTATGGACTCTTGCTCGGTCTTTTCTTTACAGCTCCTTGCTGGCACTCACACCTGCGATGCTGACCAGTTCCGTCTCGAACACCAGGACGCTGTTGGCTGGGATTGGGCCTAAAAACCACAAGTTAGTAAAATCGGTCTGGGAGACGCGACTCTTCCCTCCTTCACAGATCACTCACCCATGGCCCTAGAACCATACGCAAAATCCGGTTGTATGATCAGAGTCCTTCTCTCTCCAACGCACATGTCTAGCAATCCCTGGTCCCAGCCCTTGATCACTTGACCCTTGCCGAGGTGGAAGGAAAGCGGCTTTCCACGGTTGTACGAGGAGTCGAACTCTGTGCCATCCGACTGCAGCGTGCCGCGGTAGTGCGCTTCGATCTTATCGCCTGGTAATCGTAAAGAAACGTATTGGTCAGCCGACTGTCTGGCATAGGAAGAGGATGGCCTACCTGCTGCTGACTTCCGATCACAAGAAACGGAGTGAGTGACTTCGATGTCGAGGGGCTTCTCGAGTGCCAAGGCACTGCTTGCAAAGAGCGCGAGCGCGGCGGTGAAAATGTTGGAGCGCATCGTGTATATTGGAGTCAGGTGTTAAGTCGGGAGTGTTTGAAAGGCACACTTGGAGAAACGTCGTGGATCTGGCTACATGTATTGAACCCCGGATTGCGGGATGCATACGCAGGGTCCAAGCTCACATATCCACATCTGAGGCTACATGTATACTGTATATGTACTTTGTCGACACTTCAAGGACTATGGACCGATGGATCTTCTGATCGAGGCGTGGCTCCAGTGCGTGAGGTCGGCTATAGACAATACCGTGGTGTTATGTCGAAGTAGTTCCTCCCCGCACATAAGACAAGAATTTTTCACCGGGTATAGCAAGGCACCTTCGATCCTGATAGCTGTTGAGAACTAGGCATTGAGAGGTCTGTTGAGTGTCTGGACCATCGTGTCCATCCCAAACAACAGCTAAACATGGATGTAAGCAATCAAGCCAACCAGAGGATCACCGATATGTCGTGGGGAGAGGGGTTTTGGCTGGACACAAGTATTCATTCGTGCTGAACTCTCTAGCTGTTGCTGCACCAGAAATAAACAGCGTGCAGATCGTGTTTGGTGGATTTTCTGTCAATTCTCGTTATAAGCCAGCAAAGCGGCAGCAGTAGCAACGCCGCCATCAGATCTATAGTTTTGCATGCATCAATTCCGCATGAACATCTGGTAAGTCTCATTTTCCGTCTCTTCACAGTAAGGATACCCAATCGTCTTCAAGAACTTCTCCAGTTCAGCCTCTTCCCCTGGCGGACATTGCAGTCCCGCTAGAATCTTGCCAACATCACCGCCGTAGTTCCGGTAATGGAAGAGGCTGATATTGAAGCCTGGTTGAAGCGTCGTCAGAAACTTGATGAGCGCGCCTGACCGCTCCGGGAACTCAAATGAGAAGATTCGCTCGTGCTCGGCATTGCTTCGTCCCCCAACAAGGTAGCGAATGTGACTCTTGGCAAGCTCGTTTTCGCTCAGATCTGATGCGCTCATACCATCGGCTTGGAGGCGTTGCATGAGATCACTGAGATCGCGCGTGCGTGTGGAGGCGGACACAGATATTCCGATCAGCACATTGGCTGCACTGCTCGTGGAGTATCGGTAGCAAAACTCAGTAACACCCATCGGATGGATTGTCTCCACGAGCTTCGCAAATGCACCAGGTCGCTCAGGTATCGTGACGCAAAGCAGTGCTTCCTTCTTCTCGCCAAGCGCAGCGCGTTCGGCGACGAATCGCAATCGATCGAAGTTCATGTTTGCTCCACTTGCCACAGCTACAAGTTGACGGTTGGTATTGCGCGACGGATTGTTCGCAACATACTTCTTCAGGCCGGCTAGGGACAGCGCGCCAGCAGGCTCGAGGATGGAGCGTGTGTCCTCGAAGACGTCCTTGATGGCAGCACATATGTCATCTGTGCCTACCTGGATTACGTCGTCGACGACCTCCTGGCAGACACGAAATGTTTCTTCTCCAACAGTTTTGACAGCCGCACCATCAGCGAACAAACCGACCTCTCGAAGCGTTACTCTTTTTCCAGCTTTGAGCGATTGAACCAGAGCGTTTGCATCGAAAGTCTCCACCCCGATGATTTTGACATGTGGCGCAATACGCTACAGCAGGGTCAGTCTCGCGAGAGTGCACCATACGTGAAACACGCGTACCTTGAAGTAGACTCCAGTGCCCGCGATGAGTCCTCCACCACCAACACAACAGAAGATAGCTTCGAGTTGGCTGAGATCTGCTTGGCGAAGGATTTCTGCGCCAATCGTACCTTGTCCGGCAATAACATAGGGATCATCAAAAGGGGGGATATTGGTCAGTCCATGGACTTGTGAAAGGCGTGCACATTCAGCTTTGGCTTCGTCAAAATCTGCGCCATGTAAGACCACATTCCCGCCAAGTCGCGATACGTTGGTATGCTTGATAGCTGGAGTTCCTGTCGGCATTGTGATTGTGGCTGGTATGCGCAGTTTTCGTGCCGAGTAGGCAACGCCCTGGGCATGATTGCCTAGAGTCGGGTCATCAACTTCTACTACTCTAACTGTAAAGAATGATCTGTCGACATACCGGCAGAACATGCAATCACGCCCTTCCACCGTTCGGCTTCTGTGAGATGTGCCATTTTGTTGTAAGCACCTCTCAGCTTGAAGGAGAAGACTGGTTGAAGGTCTTCCCGCTTCAGCATCACCTTACATTCTAGGCGCTTGCTGAGGTTGACGGCATGGGTCAATGGCGTTTCCGTGACCACATCATACACTTTTGCCGAAAGGATGAGTCGCAGGTACTGAGGAGTAGCGTTAGTGGGTTGAGCATAGTCACACTATAGTTTTGAACTCGATCATAACTGCACTCTCGCCCAGGCTTTGGGGCAAGATAAACTCATGTTGACATTTGAGAAATTCTGGACGGCATTGACTTCTAATTACGTGCTTACATCGGGATTGCCGTTGGGGAGCAGAAAGTCCGCTGGTACTCCAGCATCTCGAGGTCTTGGGGTTGTTGAAGGCGGTGACGGATTGGCGGAGTATTCTGTTAGTGCGAGGGATGAATATGAAGGAGTAGGAGTTTGTGGTGTGTGAGTGCCATTGGTCATTGTCGTTTCTGCCATGATGTGCGTTGTTACGACCACAAAATCGCTGAGCTCACAGATGGATTGCGATTGATCATATATGTGGTTGATGTGCTGCAATACAACATCGTGCATATTGAAATCTTCGATCACATGCAAGTCATACCTCACCGCGACTTGCGTCAGCCAGAATTTGTGGCCGAGCTTGAGCTACATCATCACTTTCTTGATGGTGGAATAGTCTTCGTGAGCACTGACTGATTCACGGCCATCCTTCTACATTCGTAGGGAATAAGATAACTGTGCGATACTGTCACATTCAACGGAAATCTCGCTTACCCACCCGGTAGGGTAAAAGTCTGGTCGTCTTCGAAAGCACGCGACAAGATGTCAGTCCCTGGCAACATCAACACGGCACCTCCGCCATCTTCCTTCGACGACAACACAGAATTCTACGAGGAATCGCGATGGGCAAAACTGAAGCGAAAGATCATCCAAGAGCCACTGATCCCGCTCGGATGCGCCTTGACAGTATGGGCATTGCTTGAAGCGTAAGTAGCACCAGTCACTCCACACCTTGAAGATGGGGAACCACGAAACTCATTATGCTCGCTGTAGCACCAAATCCATTCGCTCCGGCGACAAGAATCGCACAAACCGCATGTTCCGTCGGCGAATCTACGCGCAAGGTTTCACAATCATGGCCATGCTCGCGGGATCCGCATACTGGGAGAACGACCGGAAGAAACGGAACGAATACGACGAGTTGATTGAGGATAAGAAGAAGAAGGACCAGCACAAGGCATGGCTGAAGGAGTTAGAGGCGCGCGACGAGGAAGAGACGGAGTTGAGAAGGATGCGAGATCGTATGGTGCAAAGTAAGATCGCGGAGAAACAGAAAGGCTTGGAGGAGAAGACGTCGGTGTTGGAGGCGACCGAGAAGAAGGGAATGTGGGGAATCGCGAAGAGTGTCATGGAAGAAAGCGAGAGGAAAAGAGAGGGACCGGTAACAATCGCCGTTCGGCATCTATGGCAACGACGAACATAGCTACGGCATAAGAGGGACAAATTTCATGGAATTTATGACTCGTTGTATACATATCAAAGTTGTGAGCAAGCAGTTCTCGGCAACGATGAAATCCTGGAGCTGGGGATACGCATACAGGTATTTGTATATGATTCGACGATGAAGGTATGTATTTTGGTTGGCATCATGCACTGTACAGATAGTTGGGATAACAAGCAGTACATAATTTCGTTGTATGCGTGGCATATGTCAAGTTGTTCAAGATCAACGTGAATCGCCTTCTGACAAACACTCTGTCGAGGTGGCCTTCTTTGTGATACATCGAAAAGCGACATGCGCCACAAAGGTCCGCTTGGACGGCAGTCTCCTGAATCAACATGAATTATACGCAGTCCCTGACATACAATGTCTTCTCGTCTCCATTTCATGCAGGGCCTAATCTAATGCTGACCAGCTGTCTCAATGTTTGCGAATGTCAACATTAGTGGCATATTTACAGGGAAACGCGTTACCTGGTAGGCGGATCATTTTCGCGTTGGCATTAGAACATCAACCCCAATATTCCAGCATCATGACTCGTCACTAAGCATTGCCCTTTGCCCTTTTGTCTCCAGTACCCTTTGAAGAGCTATCTTCTGGAACCGTCCAATGCCTGCAAAGAAATGGCGTCCAGCATCACTGTCACGGATGCGTTCTAGCAGTTCCGCAACTGCCTCTCTGACCTCGACCTTGGGGTGGAATAAACCAAACCCGATATAGAAGAGTCCTTGTGTTCCGCCTTGACCTGCAATCCCCGCTCTTGCATCCCAAACACCCTGCACAATGACCGAGAGCAGTTGATTGATCTCCTGATCGGTTTGCGCAACCGCACAGATTGAGAGATATATGTTTGCAGAGTGTTCGGGTGTGAGACGGAGCTTCGCAAGTTTGTCGTGCAAGTGCTGTAGATCCAGGTCCTTGACAGGACGGTAGATGTAGAACGCAGCAAGATCTTGCACGAAATTGTAGTAGCTCCGTGTACTGCGCCAACCTTCGATTCTTGTAGCGTTCGCGGCAAGTTCGTTAGTTTTCAGTTGCGGAGATGCCCAGACGTAGCCGTGGCCCAAGACATCAGGCGGCCAGTCTCCTTCCGCAATTCGCTTTATCGTCGAACGACCGAATGGGCTCGTACTTAGTGCTGGAGAGCTGAAGCCCCTGAAACCTGGTTTTGGTGACATTTGGACATGGAGTGCTGAAGCACCATAGACTGTCTCCTCGAATGCGGCAGCAAGCCGGGTGAATTTCAAGGTCCAACGACGGAATTTCGAGCGAATCGCATTCTCGCCGTGGCGTTCGTTTATTGCGGAGAGCACAGTTGCCATAAATGCGGCATCACCAGTCTGATCTCCACCATGAGATCCGGTGGGCGCAGTGGTACCACCTAGTCCTGCGGAGATACTAGCTCCTGCCGAGGCAAGGGCCGAGATCCCAGCAGCGGGGCCATGCGAGGGAATGTTACCTGGTTGTTGGAAGAACAGTACACCGTCTGTCAATGGAGCTTGTTCGATACGGTTGCTGATTTTCATACGGCCTGTCGGTATATCACAGAGAAGATCCCACCACTCGGTCTTGTGCGCAAAAGCCGGGTTGGTCACTCCGGCGATGAAACCTGGCACCTTGAGAAGATCATCAATCTTGGTCAGGTCCGTGTAAGGAAATGCATGTCGAGTGAAGCCGCGTAGCATTCCACCACTAGCGAGAGCGCAAGCTCCGAGGACAGCCTCTGCCACCTCGGATGAGGGAAGATTATGCCCAAGGAATATGATCCGCTTCTGTGTAAGGAGGGCATTGAGCAACACAATGATAGGATGTGTCAGCGAGCCAGAAGTTGTCATATGGGGGTGAGTAGGATTGAACGGTACTGGCGACGTAGTGTGAGGTGTGCTGAATGTGGTAATGAGCTTGATCAAGCTGAAGTCCCCAACAGTCTCGTGCGAAAGTGCCGTCGGGATTTTCACGGGCACGGGAATGTTGGCATATTTGACAACGCTCTCGAATTCGTGGGTATCTTTTGGTAGGCCATATCGTGCTCTTGAGGCATTCTGCGTGCTTGGGGATGGAGCTAACAAATTGTTGTGAACAGCGTCATTGTTTGCCATGCTTTGGGATATCATGATCTCGAACTTCTCAATGAAGAGGTCCTTCGCTTCAGATCCTTGGAGAACGAAGCGCTCTAATGGCGTGAAGCGTGGCATGAGACTCAGGTCCATGCTGTTGACCGCTTCGTACAGACTAGCCAGCGTTTCGACGACAGGATTCGCAAAGTACTGCTCGAGTGCTAGAAGTAGCAGAGGTTTGTAAATGTGCAAGAAAGAATGCCGTGTACAAATAGCCATGGCTTTGACGACAGCACCACGCTTGACACTGCTGTCCTGCTTGGTGTTTACCAAATTGAGTACGTAGACGAGCGGCGGACCATCCGCCTGCTCTTCATCTGAACTATCGCCGTCCACGTCGTCATTGTTCTCGGGAGATTGGTCGTTGTATCCATCAGATCCACCCGTACTCAGAGCGTGTTCTCGCTGTTGCCTCCTCATTCGCCGGCGTGCCATCGCCTCATTCTGATTCCCAGCATCCTTGTGCAAGAAGAATATGGTCCAATCCTGTGATCGCAGATGTGTTTGGTCCGGCAGCATCAACTCTGCTAACATATGTTCATCACCTCCAACAGGACCGGGGTATTGGTGTTCCATGATACTACCTCGATCAATGTCAAAAGACGCCACCAGAATATACTCGACATGTTGCTCTGTGCTGTCGGCAGGGTATTGAGACTTGAGAAGCTTCGGCTTACGAGCAGATCGCGGACCGGCATGCTCTGGCAAGCGAGGAGTCGCGCGAAAGCCGGACGATTGTTGACTGTGTGCTGACGGAGGTTGCTGCGGAGAATATGAGGAGGCGAAGTCATGGTGGGCATTGCTGCCATCCGATCGAATCGTACCGCCTGACAACGAGCCGAGACGCGGAAGGGTGGTCGAGGTAGACGACGGGAAAGAGGCGAGAGACGGCTTTCGAGAATAACTTTTGTTACTGCTTCCAGTGGAGTTTGTGTTGGGTCTTCCAGGGATCACTGTCGCCATGGTGGATAGACAATGATCCGAAGCTTTCGAATGGGAAGCAGTAATAGTTCAGTGCTCGATGCGCCTTGTCGTTCAAGTTTGAATACAGTGTCGATCAGCAACAGCCATTGAGGCCAATCCCCGTCTTTGTCGATGATTCAGCCGTCAGGGGAACGACCAACTTGGCATACAAGGCCAGTGTCGTAGAGACATCGCCGCATTCACATTTGAAGATGTCGCAATTAAGCTTCCGCGGACAGGGGGCACGAGGGGTGGAAGAACTGGGGACGGATCTATCCGTCTATAGGCTAAGCCTTGTGGGTCATCTCTCATCTTCACGTGCCAAAGTAAACACAGCAACCAACATCAACACGCCTTGGAATATCTTCAAGCTGAGAGACCAACAGTTCAAACATCAGCTCAAGGCATAATATCTTAGCGGCAGAATGGTGCGATCAGTTCTGTTACAAGTACTTGATCTGATCCTTGTCATGCTGACTCTTCTTAGACGACACCATCGCGACCCTCGCCGTTGTCTTTTCCAAGTTCCATAAGAGCAACGACACCGACACAGTCAACTTTCAAGAACGGGAGCATGTCTCCCCTTAAGAGTGGGTCGCTGTCGCCTGAAAAAACCAGTCCCTTCGTCCGCCGACCATCACAAATGAGCCAAGGTTCAGAACGACCCTCAAGTCCTTTCGGCAGGCGACCAGCAAGCAATCTCGCTCCAGCATCCCCCGAAAGGCAACCAAGCATTGTCAGCAAGAGCGCGCAGGAAGACAACCTAGGTGTTTTAGTATCCAGTCGACAGTATACGGCTACGCCAGTGTTGGATGCAAGACAACTTTCACCATCTCCGTCGGATGGACCGACTCCAGGCTCACCTGCTACAGTTGTGTCGGACAGAGCATACACGCGTCCAGCAGTAGTACGATCGACTACAGCGTCGACCACAACTTCCACCGTGAAGCCGCCCGTTTTTGCGATCTCGTCGCAAAAGACAGCACCAAAACTTAGCAATGCTGTAGGCGGCTACAACCATGTCCCACAGTCACTACTTCGCAGCATGCGTGAGAGCTTCGAGGTCTTGGATAGCAGTAACTCCGGTGCGGTGACTTCTGCTTCTGTGGCATACATGCTGGAGCAGATCGGACTGGACTCAAGTCCTGCTCACGTGAAGGATTTCTTCCCTGCCAACGCACCTGCACAGTTGAACCTGGCTCGGTACTTAGATACGCTGTCCGGACCACTCGCCGACCTGAGTCATGCGGATGAGCTTACGGCCGCTTTCGAAGCCTTCGACCTGGACGACAGCGGGCAAATAGACGTCGGCGAGCTCCGCCATGCATTGCTCAATACTGCACCTGAGCCGGGCGACGCTATGACACGACTCAGCGAGCGCGAGCTCGACAGCGTTCTGGGAGAATTTGCCGGCAGACGTGCTTTTGGCGCTAAGGGAGTGAATATCGCCAAGTCCAAAGGCGACGTGTTTCGATATCGAGATTTCATGGCAAACGTCAGTGGTGGAGGGGCGACTGCTGAACAAGCAGAGGCTAGTGTTAATGCGTGAAGATTGAGCTATTCGCTGTGAAATGAGTAAGGTCATGTCAGATGGTGTGCTAGTACAGTGGTAGCTCACCGGAACGGCTCTTCTCCCAAAACAATGACATGTAGTATTACTTGTTTGCCACCGTTGGGCACTTCTCTGTCTGTGTTGGAACCTATCGAACTTCATTTGGTGTCCGACCTCGGGTTCCATGTCGAGCAGCATTTGGGTTTTGAGCAGCAAGTGTCATCCATATAGTAGACCGCGAAGGAATCTCGCAGGGATTGACCCGTTCTCGACCGGACACAATCATGTTTTGAGCTTCATCCATGACTGCGGGGTGATCATCCTCATCAAGTCTGCCGGAACATGAACCGCAATACATAACCTACAGTCATGATTGCATTGCCATTGGTGTAGTGTGTCCACGTGCAAGCCGTGGAGTCTCCATAAGGTAAGGTATTTCATCCTCGCAGCTTCAGATTTACAACAATCTTCTTCTTGAAGAGCACATCTCCGTCCTGCAAGACACATCTCCTGCAGCATGGCTACGCCTCATGCATCATCGGCGACAGCATCCCCAACGCAGAAGCCATCGCCGACCTCCAACACGAAACCCAACCGCCTTCCAGCCCCAGCACTGTTCGTAGGCCCTCCATCTCGGAATGCCTCACAAATCTCCGTCGTGCGGCCGAACGCCGATAATAGCTCCTCCCGACCGACTCGCGATCCGCTCATTCGACACCGCTCTGCGCTCTCCCGCAGTGTGCTTCATAATGAGGACCTCAAGTCTGGCGCCTCAACTGCTGGGGCCGATGCGGGAGATCACAACGCCAAATCCCAGGACTCCCACCCCAACTCCCTTCCGAAGCCTAGTGACAAAGCGATCGACGCGAAATGGAAGGAGATGCAGATGACGCTGAACGAGGTGGAGCTGACGGCGCAGAGCTCCACGCACGTCTTCAGCGCCAGTCATAACACCGCACTTGATGAGCTTCACCGTGCACAGGTCGAGCTCGCGCGGGCGTGGGGTAGGGGCAACGAAGAGCGCAACGCGGACGTGGAAGCGGAGAGAGAAAATGGCGAAGGGGTCAACATCCAGCGGTTTCGTGGTGCCGAGGATCTGGCGTCGGATCGCAGCAGCAAGGCTGGACGGGCAAGGGCGGCCACGGCAGATTCAGCAAGCACAGCACTGAGTGATGAGTCGGTGTTGACGACGGAGGGCGGTTCTACGGCGAGCGGAGGGTCGAAAGGCTCGGGCAGACGGGGTACTAGAAGGGGGGCATCGCAGCTCGAAGACGAGACCGCGCAGGACATACGACTGGCAAGCGAGCGGCGGGCGGCCAACGAGGCTTACTTCCGCAAGGTGGACGGCAGCGTGAAAGATGTCGTTGCACGGTTGCAGGTGGTGGCAGAGGCCATGAAGGGAGTAGAGGGTGAGAGCAGAAGCTTATGGAGTGGAAGCGACAGTGGACGGTCAACCGAAGACCAAGCAGCAAAAGCTGGGGGTGCTCTCCCAGGCTGAGGCGAGAAGTGGACCGCGGAAGTCTACGCGGACTTATTGTTGGAGCAGGAAGATGTTCTGCAAGACTCATCGCCACGACATTACCACGATTTCACGTGGTGGCTATCATCGTTCCATCGATTGCTCACACCAGGAAGTATGACTAGCCACCAAGGCGAAACGAGTGGTCTGCAACGAGCTGCCTGCTCTTCATATTTGTTCGGAGCCACAAGCCGACCACCACTTGGTCATACCGTGCAGCTTGGGGGAGATTGAGAATGAGTAGGTTTGCGATGTGCACCGCATCGCCTGCTTTATTCTCGAGCTGGGTCTGGGAAGGCCGGGTTACGGTTCAGATCTCCAGCCCCATCGTGAACCTGTTCATATCACGGGCTATGCTTTCGATCACAAGTCAATACTACAAACAAGGACGTTTTGACATTACTAAAGAATTGACAAATTATACACCAAGTGAGTAAAACTCGAGATCTTCGCAGATATCTCGGCCAGTTCGTCGTGGAGACTACAAAGTGGAGACATGGTCGTGTGGACTAGCAATGCGGCTACTGTGTTCTGTAGGCCGTGGGCGATCTGGTTCTGCAGATCCTCATCGAAGGATTTGCCACGGAGGGCAGATGGCCGCGTCGAGGCCACGTGGTGAGATACAGACAGATGAAGTGTTTTCAAGCAGGCATGCTAGACTAGATCTCAGAGCAAAGAAGCGTTGACAGGTGGGAATTTTGGTATCGTTCTTAGGGTGATCCGTCTGATATGGACATACTCATGTCATCGTTACTTTGACACCGTTTCCATGTCGGCATGCTTCCGACGCAGTATATAGTGGAGTCAAAAATCACTTATTTCGTGGTATAGACTTCACATTGCCATCAAACGTTATATGCATTGTAGATACTATAGATTGATTTGCATTTCCCACCACTCTGGTACCGGCCGACGCCACCACGCCTCGATGCAGGGCTGCAGGATTTCCCACATGGCATCTCGCGTGGGCTAGACCAGTATTGTAAACGCTTTTTCAAGCCCCATCTGCCTCCAGTACGCTTATGCCCTAGTCACGCAATCTGACAGGAAGCGGGAGGCTGTTACTAAGTCTGTACGATGTAGCCGTCAAGCCATAAGACGGTGGCGTCGCTTTAGAGAGAGCCATTGATCGGGACATTACAAGGCCGGCTTGGCCACGATCGACATCGTAGGGCTGAACATCGACGTTGCGCCGGGCCGGACGTGTACATAGACCTCACATCCACGCCACGCCACTCCCTTCAGAGACTCAAGTTGGCTTTGCAAATCTGTTGGTGCTTGACCGTCCCGTCTCGGCGTCTCGACGTCTATGATTTCCGCCCCGGATCCTGCGCCGTTGTCGATCTAGAAATAGGCCCACTTGGAATCCTCCTGAAACCGCAGGAACACAGAAGAGAGCCAGAGATCTGGCCGCTTCGTGGCCCCTGCAGTAGTCCAGTCGACGAGCTTCATTACGACGTGCGCATATTGTTCAACCATTCGCCCCTCGACCTTCAGCGCAACGGCATCCATGCTTCTGGTCGTGTTTCTTCTGTTGCGACGCTAGCGAGCAGACGGCAGCTTGGCCTCGCACTTGGAGCTGCGTAAGGAAAAGATTAACCATCTCCACGATCCACCTGACATCTCGTCTGGATCTGCCGAACCCGCGAAACGTGTTGGAAGCATGCTACAGCCGCAGATCGTCCTTGGCCTCAACTGACGGGAGCTGTTCAATCGGTCCTCGTTGTTTTCCTGGCTGGGCTGTGCTCCAACTACTATGATGCTTCATGTCTCCCCGTCCGGCGATGTCCATGCAATGTCCTGCTCCATCACTACAGTCCATGCTCCTGTTACCATGGACCTCGCACGACTGAGTTCAACGACACCGTCTCCAGATCGATCACCAAGCGACGGCCATGTCATTGTACCGTCACCACCAACCCCGCCATGGGCTCAGCCTGTTACGCAAACGCCGCCGGCTGGCCAAACCACGGTCGTGGAACCGCCCTCCAAAGCCAAGTGGGAGTCTTTTCGGCCCATGATCACCGAACTCTACAAACGAAAACAGTTCACGGCACGGCAAATTATCGAGGAGCTGAGGAAGCAGGGTTTTCATGCATCAGAGAAGATGCTTCGTGACCGCTTTCGCGCGTGGGAAATCAATAACAAGAATCGAACCTCCAAACGACCAGCAACGGACAGTGCTACCACTGGGGACGTCGCCGTACGGCCCCCAGTCATGGACGTCGTACGGCTCGGCGGCCTCGCCTATCCCGTCAATGCTACTCCTGCCGACTCGGTCGCCCATCGTTCGATGGTGGCCGTTAGCGACTGGTACGATAATATTCTGGACGATCATGAGAAGGCGTTCTCGTCGTGGGATCAACCTTGTTCGATGTTCGACGTGACTTATAAATTCAGCGTGACTCTTTACGGCTTGAAAGAATCCAACTACAAGTTCGGGTGGAAGAAGTTGCGCGAGGTCGGTTCCCAGATCGACCACGCTCTCCTTTCCCGCCATTCCCTCTCACTTATCTGGCTCATCATCAACATGATCACATGGGGATATGGCCATGCAAACCACCCCGAGATTGTCGATGCCGTTCGACGCTTTTGGGCGATCCGCTCGCGAGAGGTCCTTGGTGCTCGCCACCCGATCACCATTGTCGTGGCAGCGCTTTGCAATCGATCCATTTCCGAAGAGCTGATTGACCAGTTCTTTGCGACAATCAAGTCGAAACTATCAGATGACAACTCGGTGGTCTCCGAGCAGCAGCAACAGGTCGCTTCCCAGGGCCAAATCGTCTATGCGCAGCTCCTGCTGACCCTGCAACGGTATGAGAAAGCCGATGGTATATTGGCGATCCTAGCGGCCAACAGGGGTGCATCGCAAAGCCATGTGTATATCTACGCACAAGTCTTGCGCGTCCAAGCTGTCTCTCAGAAAGAACAAGGCAACTTTCCGCGAGCCGACGACCTGTTCCGAGAAACGCATGCCAGACTCAGAGAATGTGGCAAGGAGATGTCTGCAGTGACAAGCATTACCTTAATCGATCACGCCAAAGTGAAGGATGCGCTCGGTCAGCTGGAGCAATGCGAGGAGCTCCTGTACGAAGCACTGCGCGTTCAGACACTGTGCGCAGACCTAACAATCCTGCAGCAGCCCATCACATTGTACTATTTGCACGACGTGTTACGAAGAAGAGGCAAGTTGGAGGAGGTGAAACTATTGGAGCAAACACACCCCGAGGCTTTTGAGAACTTGGGAGTCGCCGCAGTGGTCGTCGAGTGATTTTAGCATTCGCTGTACCACCACGGGATGGCGCAATATGGCAGAAGCAATGACTTTGACGAAATCTGGCGCACACGGCGTATGGGCACTTAGGTCATGGGATATGGCGCATTTGGACGGTTATGGTTGCATAGTCAGGGCGTGCTGGATCGGTTGCTCCACAGCATCAAATAAGAGGATGATTTGCTTGGCCAGATCAGGCCTATTCTGTTCCGGACGCTATCAAGATGAATCGTATTGAGATCTGTTCAATGCCTAGCCATCCTTTCCATCTCCAGCAGCACTTAAAGCTAAGAGTAGATGACATGCCGTCGAGACACTGTACATTGAATATGAAGGACTGGGCCCGATGTGGCCGGACATCATGGTACAGGATGCCCGATACATCGACCGGTCTGAGAAACGTTTACCATTCGATGTATGCTTTACAAGATGTGACGTGCACCTTGCAGTGATTGTCCATTCGAAATGGTCTACTTCTGACGAGACTCTGCCATTCACTTCCGAATTTGCGGTGCTGTTGGAGATGGACCCGGTAGGCAGACACCGAAGAGATCTTGATAGAATCTATCCTACATGGCTCCAAGGACTGAAGGTGCGTGGCATGCCAGACATACCTGCATGTAATCTTGTCATGTCATTTCATCGTGTTCAACCTCGAGACTTTGATCACTCACGGGTACTCCCGCGAGCGCGTCCAAAGACGCGGTTCTCGTGATGCGCTTCACCCATATCTAGATTTCACTTCTCTGCCGACCGATCACTATCACTTGCTAAACGTCAACCTCGTATCATTGTACTCACTAATATTGTCATTCTTTCTTGAACCAAGTGCAGTCCGCGACGCCGTAGAACGTGAGCAGCGACCCAGCTTCGCAGCAGTCGCAACTGCGCCTTACAGTCTCCGCAGCGTCCTGCTGCTTGCCGGTCTTTCTACAACATGTACGTTCTCCTCAGCCCTTCACACCGAAGCATCAAATAATCATCCGTACCATGGCCCGCCGCAAGTCTCGGGCGGATTCGCCTTGCGCAGCTCGAACCCTCCCCACTGACCCCATCGCCAGGGAATCCTTCGACGACATCTACCTCGATCTCTCCAAACAACCTGGCAAATGCAGGCTCGCTGAGACGGGTTTGGGATGGAAACCGCCCGGTGGATCGACGTTCACTCTGGACAAGAATGACTTCCTAAGCGCACAATGGAGCCGTGCCGCGCGTGGCTACGAAATGAAAATCTATGCGCGCAACGTTGGCGTGGTGCAACTGGATGGATTCAAGGCAGATGTATGTTGGAGGGCTGTTCGGGTGATGATGTGTGCTCGACGAACGCTAACAAGGCGGGTAGGACTTCGACACCATCTCCAAGTGCTTCAAGGTGTGGTACGGCGTAGAGTTCATTCAGAAAGAGCATGCGCTGAGGGGATGGAATTGGGGAAAAGGCGAACTTGGTCGCAACGAGCTCACATTCAACGTGCGAAATCAACCCGCGTTCGAAATTCCATACACCGAAATCTCGAACACGAACTTGGCGGGCAAGAACGAAGTCGTGGTGGAGTTCTCGCTGCCTACCGATGGCGAAGATACGGGGACAAACGGCCATCTGGGAGGCGCAAGAGCGAAGGGCAAGAAGATGGGTGGTGCGGTCGATCAGCTCACGGAAATGCGCTTCTACATACCTGGTACCGAAACTCGGAAAGGAAAGAACTCCGACGGAGACGAGGATAACGATGGCGATGAAGAGGAGCACAACGCAGCCAACCTCTTCTACGAGCAGCTCATGGACAAGGCCGAAATCGGTGACGTCGCCGGCGATACATATGCGACTTTCCTGGATGTTCTGCATCTCACCCCCCGTGGACGTTTCGATATCGACATGTACGAGAAATCCTTCAGATTACGCGGCAAAACCTACGACTATAAGATCCCCTTCGACCACGCCAAACGATTCTTCTTACTACCGAAGCCCGACGACCTGCATCAACTGCTTTGTGTCGGCCTGGACCCTCCGCTCCGCCAGGGACAGACGCGATACCCGTTCTTGGTGATGCAATTCAAGAAAGATGAGGAAGTTAACATCGAACTCAACATGACTGAAGAGGAGCTCAAGGAGAAATACAACAACAAACTGCAACCTAAGTACGAGGCACCCATCGGCCACGTTATCGCACAAATTTTCAAGGGCCTTACCGGCAAAAAGCTGTTTCAACCCTCCGCAGACTTTTCTTCGCACCACCAGATGGCTGGTGTCAAGTGTTCTATCAAAGCCAACGAGGGACATCTTTTCTGCCTGGACCGCGCCTTCCTGTTCGTGCCGAAACCATCAACGTACATCTCGTTTGAGCAGGTGGGCGTGATCACCATGAGCCGAGTAGGTGGGGCTGTTAGTGCTAGCCGCACGTTTGATATTACCGTGACGATGAAGGGAGGAGGGGAGCACCAGTTCTCCAACATCAATCGTGAGGAGCAAGCGCCCCTCGAGAGCTTCTTCAAGACGAAGGGCCTCAAGACCAAGAACGAGATGGACGGCGATGGCGGGATGCTCGCCGCCGCGTTGTCCGCCGACCCTGACCTCGCTAGCAGCGATGAGGAGGAGATCGTGATCATGCGTGGCAGTGACGAGGATGATGAGAGCGTGGACGAGGACTTCCAAGCGGACTCGGACAGCGATGTGGCGGAGGAGTACGATTCGGACGCGAAGAGTAGTGGCGGGAGCGACGAGGAGATGGACGATGCGGAGGCTGATGCGGATGGCAGTGACAGTGACACGGCGGAGAAGGTGGAACGACCGAAAAAGAAGACGAAGACTGGGAAGTGAGAGCAGGAAATGGAAGGAGAGCTCGGCAGTGGTCTAGATTGCCCATAGCCTCTACCTACGAAGACTCGGAAACATGGCTTTCAGATCTTGACTGCTCGTGAAGATGCAAGTATAGCTACCTGATACGAAGCAAAGTGACGGCCTGCCGGCGTGGGCCTCTCCCCAGCGTGACACGCAGAAAGAGTGATGTGGCATGGTCAGGCGCTTTCTGCTTTACGAGCTGTCTGCGATGGGTTCTGAGAAGACTTGATCAGCGAGGACCGCAGTGTGCATCCCAGGCAATGCTTACCACTGCAAATATAAGTGACTGTCCTGCTATCATACCAGGAGTAGCAGATCATCACAGAGACAGGAACAGGTCGGCCAGCTCCATACATATCGCGCGGGAGAACCAAGCTTTCTGGTGGCGTGAACGGGCGTGTGAATTGTGAGGCTAAAATGCTTGATCTTTTGTCCTTGCTGTCGGTTCGGATGCCATGACCATATTGACAACATCCTCGCGTGTGCATGATCTCATAGGATACATGTGCATGATGTGATGTGGTCGGCCTCCATGCGGCCGCCGAGTCTATCTGCACTACTGCTTGGTGAATTTGGCTCCGAGGAGATAAGATGCAAGACAATACCACCTCGAGGTTCTACAGTACCTTAACCTTCCAGTCACAGCTCATCATCTAGCATTCTCGGCATTGTCGGAAGCACGACTTGGCCATGATAGGTTGCCATAGCTATCGATGGCTATCACTATGTTTCGCCGCACGGAAATGATACCCAAAAGAGCCCGGCGAGCCATGTGGGGACATGATGCCGATCCTTCAGCAGCCGGTCTGTCAGCACCTTAGACACCTTAGACACTGTCAGCGTTGCAGCGGTGTCGCGTGTAGGCAACGAGCTGCGCGCAATAGTTCGGGAGCTCGTGTAGCTCCGTCGCATCAGCAGGTCGACTCACCATGATTCTTCGCGCCCGGTGAAGCGAGCCTCCCACAGTCATCAGCATCCAGCGCCGAAGCTGCTGCTGACTACGAGGACAGTTTCTTTCTTCTAAGCTTCCTCCCCTTCTCTCTTCTTCTAGCATCATCGCCACATCTCATCGTAGCCGGCCATGGCGGAAAAAGAACTCTCCATGGGCAACTCGCCCTTGTTCCCGCCAACTCCCACTGGCTCCTCCACTTTCATCAAACCACAGGCTCGGAGACTGCACGACCCGGACGTGACGTTTGAGGAATACCACTACTACGCCTTGCGTACGCGCGAGGAAGAGAACACCCTGCCGACGCCCAAGACCGGCTGGAAGGAGATCGTGCTGCGCAAGAAACCTGGCTCGGACGAATTTGACCCGGACGCCTCCACAGTCCAGGCATTCCCGGCCGTCAACCTCTCGAATCGAGAGAAGCGAATCGAGATCAGTGATCAAGAGTGGACGGATGCGTCCCGAGCGTTTCGAAGCGCGAGCTGGGGCGCATGCTTTTATCTCATTGTAAGTCCTGCGATGCTGAGGAGATATGGCCGAGGACTGATCACCCTGTGTAGACTACCGATATTCTAGGGCCATATGGCGTCGGCTTCGCGTTAGGAACCCTCGGTTGGTACCCGGGAATATTGCTTTACACCACGTTCGGGTTTATGGCTGGCTACAGCGGATATCTGATCTGGCACACATTCCTCGGCCTGGACAGCCACGAGTTCCCGATGAAGAATTATGGCGATATGGCATTCAGGGTCTACGGGACAGCTGCACGCTATGGCCTGAACATCCTTCAGGCGCTCGCCTTGATCTTGATTCTGGGGCAGGTGACGATCCAGAACGGGCAGGCGCTCTCGCAGGTGTCGAAATTCAGATTGTGCTACGCGGTTTGCCCGGTCCTCTTCATTTGCGCCGGATTTCTGCTGGGACAGATCCGAACGCTGCGGAGCTATGGCTGGGTTGCCAATTTCGCGGTCTGGTTGAATCTCCTAGTCATTTTCATCACCATGGGAGTCATGGCGCACTCGCCACCGAATTATGCAATCTCAGTCCTTGGCTCAGCCGGCAGCGCTGTTGCTCCTGACACCATCAAACCCGATGCGAACGGCGTCTACCCTGCCGTCATACACTACGCTGGCCTGCCTGATCCCAACAGTTTGGTTGGTGCTTTGAACGGCTTACTTTCGGGTGTTCTGGCCTACAGCGGTGCCCAGCTTTTCGTCGAGTTCATGGCCGAAATGCGCCGCCCTAGGGATTTCCTGAAGGCGATGTGGGGAGCACAGTTCTTCATCTATTCCGTTTACCTGATCTATGGATCATATGTGTACTACTTCCAGGGCCAGTACGCGTACTCCATCTCCTACCAAGGCGTTTCGCCATATGCGTGGCAGACGGCAGGGAATATGCTTGCACTGGTGTCAGGACTGATCGCAGCCGGGCTTTACAGTAAGTTCTTACCGCCTTAACTACTGTTCAACTCATATATACAGCTCTAGACCCCGACGCTAACTTCGTACTCCCTTCCCCAGGCAATATCGGAATCAAAGTCCTCTACAACAACGTCCTGATGGACATCTTCCATGCACCCTCACTCAACACCCGCGGCGGCAAGCTGCTCTGGGCCATCATCGTGCCCCTCTGGTGGACCGTCGCCTTCATCATTGCGGCTGCCATCCCAGACTACTTCGGCTTCGTGAGCGTCATGTCCGCCGCCACTCTCATGCACCTCGTCTATACCTTTCCGCCCCTGCTCGCGCTCGGCTATGATATCCGTCTGGCTAACATGCACGCCACTGGGAGCAGCTTTGACCCGGTCACTGGCGAGGTCAAACGCACCCTGCATGGGGTTAAGTACTGGTTGCATGGCTTCTTCAGCGGCAGTCCTTTTAAGATCGTCATGAACGTCGCTCATCTGTTGTATGCGCTGGGTGCTATCGCCATGGCGGGACTGGGCTTGTATGCAGCGATCGAGGGGATGATTGTGGCATTCAAGGACCCTCAGTTGAACAGCTTCTCCTGTCGATCGCCGTTAGATCTGTCGTAGTTCGTCCGAAGCCATGGTGGGCGGCTCCTTAGATGTCGTCAAAGACCTTAAGGATGAAGTATATATGTCGTGTCAACGATTATACTGTGATGATGCCAAGAGCTGTTCAACAGTGTCAGCTGAATTGTCCCCTGGTGATACTTACACGATCAGTGATTGGCTTACATCGGTCGGCACTGCCCTCTGTAGGAGTTGCTGGCGATAATTGTAGAGCGTAAGAGAAGACTCCATTCTCGGCTAATGTAACTTTCGTTTCACAAGTGAACTAGAAGAAGTCACACATAGAGATGTGATAGTATCACCAAGGTGTATTGCGAACTCATCCTCTCCATAAATATACGTGCATGCACTAATAACGATGTATATAGCTCTCAACTCAACACACTCGAGTGTGTATAATGCTGAGCCAACAATATAATGGTCCCAGGCTATGATAAAGTACCTCCTATGAATGTCCCGTCACCAGCCTGCGAGTGTACCTTGAGGCTAGACTAGGTAGTCATATAAGATCGCGTTCCGCAGACCATAGGAGGAAGGTCAATTTCAACGAGACATTAATTTACGCAGAGCGAAGCTCGGCGTCCAGGCTCGTTCGACTAAGACGTCTTTCTTTTGGTTGATCATGTCCAGCCCCGTGGCCACAGTGATGGTTTGCTCAACCTACGATGAGTTGCAGGCAGGCGGAGCCCGCCCTTCCAGCTGTCAGAGATGGGCGATGCAAAGTTGTGGGTAGTATTTCTCTACTAACTTCAACCATGCTGTCCAGATCGGACAACGCCTTGATAAGGCAGTCTATGACTATAGCGCGCAGGGCACCATGCAGATCGTCTGGAATAAAGGTGTTATTCCGGCCAGCATCGCATACATGCCAACGAACCAATATTTGCGGCCAGCTCAATTCGAGGTGAATCATCTTCGTTTGCGCCCTAAAGATTGTAGAGGAGGGGGAGGTGGCCGTCGACTTCTCCGTGCCGGCGAAATAGGAGGTGACGCGCTGTGGACGTCGATTTGTGGCGCGTGATCAGAACCATCGAGGACCATCTTTTCCAGGCCCGTTGTTTTGTCTGATGATGTTTCTTCCTCTCCCGCCGAAAGAACTCCTGTGGGATCTTCACGTATCTCATCGCCTATGACCGGAATCTGCTCCCAAATCTGCTTCCACACATCCTTGACCACACCCTGCCCGCCCCTCTCGTCATCCATTACCACCCAAAACTGGCCCATATACCGCCGCACGATCCATGCGCCGAAACGACTCTCCTTCCGGAGCTTTGTCGCCACCGATGGCGGCATGTGCTCAAGATTGCTCATGCGCACGCGCGAGGGCGGCAGACGTCGGAGGTCTGAGAAGAGCACTTGGCGTGTGCTCGGCCAGGGAGCCCAGCGCAAAAATTGGATGGCAAGTGCGCTGTTGGGTGGCAGTCGGGAGGTGAAATGACGCAATTCTTCGGCAGAACGGCGAGCGCGCGAGGGTAGATTGAGCTGAATCGCCATCGTCCAAGGCCCACACAGAAGCACGGTGAGCGTCATGGGGATGGCGGCGCCGACGAGGACTAGACAGAAAAGGGGGTCAGATCAATGAGGTAGAGACGACGAGCAGGCTGAGGGTCTTTTACCAACGGGGATCCATAAGTTAGAGGCATCGGGGTTGCTGTAGATGTTCGCGACCAACGGAATGCTCGCAACGAAAAGAACAATGGTCACGACACGTCCGATGCCATTGGCGCCGGTCTGCGCGGTGGGCGCGCGATAGATCTGGACGAGCTCAGGATAGACATAGGCTGTTCCGTTTGTCAGAATTCAAGCATGCGTATCTGCACAAGGATTGTAGCTCACGCGATCTTCTACTCCCCTGTGCTGTTGCTGGACGCTGGGCAAATCCACGTCGTGATGCCGCTCCACGTAAATGTAGTCGCAGCCTTATTGATGGAAGTGAAGTCACTGCTGGACATTTTACTGTGCCGCAGATAGACCTCCGACTGATAGTCAGCACATTGCTTTTCCAGCCCGTTGATGAAAGCATCACATGCTGGTTGTGACATGCATTGGATGTACATGTGAAGATGCGAGGAATAATGCTGACTGGCACGCAATGTACCATTAGTGCGATGCTCCCGCATTCCCATCTTCAGGTGGAAGTCAAAGCGTGTCCTCACTCCACCAACCTCAAATGCCGACGGTTACATAACAGCGCCAACAACCGCTACGGTAGAAGCAGCGCACCATACACCATGCTTCTATTGCAGTCCAAAGAGCCATGAAGCTGTTCTCTGCCGTCCAGGCGCTCCTCCTGCTCCCAGTAGCGGTCCGGGAAGCAATTGCATACACTACGCTCAGCGACGATACTCTGCGTTCGCTTCCCTCGCCAGGTTCCGACTTCGACATTCACGATGGCGCGATCCTCGCCCCGATACTCCGACCTCGAGTCCCTGGGACTCCCGGCTCCCAAGCAGTGTTGTTCCACTTTGTGGACTTCTTCGCTACGAACCTGCCGGAGTGGAAGATCACATTCCAAAATAGCTCCAGCACCACACCCGTCTCCAATGGCGCCAGGGTCCCTTTCACGAATCTGATTGCAACGCGTGACCCGCCGTGGGTCCAGAACGAGGGGGACGTGGGCAGGTTAGCACTGGTGGCGCATTACGACTCGAAACTCGAGCCCGAAGGATTTATTGGGGCGACAGACTCTGCCGCGCCATGTGCAATGATACTGCATGCTGCACGCAGCATCGACGCTGCATTGACAGCAAAGTGGGCCGCTATGGAGGCCGAGGGTGTTGGTGCAGGAGGATTTGACGATGTGGAAGAGCATAAGGGAATTCAGATTCTGTTGTTGGATGGCGAAGAGGCTTTCCAAGTATGGACTCACGATGATTCTCTCTACGGTGCTCGGGCACTGGCAGAGGAGTGGGAACATACCATGTACCCGGCAACAAGCTCTT
Source organism: Microcyclospora tardicrescens (assembly GCA_003012245.1). NCBI lineage: Eukaryota > Fungi > Ascomycota > Dothideomycetes > Capnodiales > Microcyclospora > Microcyclospora tardicrescens. Next base: position 313,939 of record PXOE01000003.1, read on the forward strand.
ATCAAACGCCACTACGTAGCATCGACCTGTTTGTGCTTCTCGATCTGCTTGGGTCCAAAGATCCGCGCGTGCCATCTTATTTCAAGACCTCACATTGGGCGTACAGGCGTATGGCAGACGTGGAGAAGCGTATGCGTGCGCTTGGAACGTATAAGACTGCACAATCCAGCCAACCTTTCCTGAACGAGGGCGAGAAAACGGAGACTGATCGATGGGCTGGTGGTTATGTCGAGGACGACCATATTCCCTTCATGCTGAGAGGGGTGGAAGTGCTGCATATTATCCCAACCCCTTTCCCAGCGGTCTGGCACCGAATGCAGGATGATGGAGAGCACTTGGATCTCGACACGGTGGAGGATTGGGCCATGCTCACCACGGCGTTCGCTGCCGAATGGATGGACTTGGAGGGACATTTTCATGCTCGAAAAGAATCGAAAAGGGAAAGGATGGTAGCCGAAGGTCATGTAGAGCTGTAAGTGAAGTCCATGTGTGTTCACTCGTGTCGTGTAGGATATTGACAGCAGCTAACTCGACACTTAGAAATAGCCCATAAACGACGATTTGTTCGAAAACGCTGCTTCTTTGCGTACAAGAAGGTTCAAGACATCGGATGAAGTTGTGCCTTGATGCTAGGACCAGACCATGACAGAATGGTCCTTGAGTCCAATACATTTATATGTACAGTGGTGCTGGTCGAGGTGGCTCATCCTCCACAACGACTGGTAGATCCCTGGTACGTTACGGTGCGGTCACTTTCATATCCCTATATTGACGTATTTTCCGAGATGCATATTGTGCACGAGCGTTAATAGACTCTGTGCAGTCTCTATCACGGACAGCTGCTGAAAAGAAAGTGCTTGATCGTACCAACTGCCCAGAAATGCATATTACCTCGAGGAAAAGCCTACTTCAACAGCATACCACTATACGCCCACAAGCGGTGTCACAGAAAGCGCATGTCGGCATTGTATGGGTATCAGCTGTATGATTCTACATGAATGTGGCACTACGTTACACGACCTCGCCCGAGGCAAAATGATGGTATGTTCCACATTATGCTTCGAGACGGGCTTGATAGTGTATCACTGCCTCTCCACGTATTCACCACTGCATCAGATTCAGAATACGTGGCCAATGTCTCGTGTACAGATATGATGCTCACAATTAATCGGTCGATCTGTGTCTCTAACAACACTACGGAGCGACGGTTGAACATGTTGACCACTGTGCGCAGGTTGATTTGGCTTAGCTTCTTCAGTTGTTTTTTCCTGACATATCTGTATACCAATGAACACAGGTGGAACCGGAATATCGGAGCGATAGGCAGTCGTACACTGCCAACAGGACAGACCATATCCGAGATGAATCGGCCTACACATTCTACAGGTCAGGACAAAGAAGAGGCCGCGGTTACGGCGAATATCGCCGAGCTTGACATGAAGGACGTTCCACTTACATTGAGAGAAGTCAAACCTCGAAATACGTCCTCTACGCCACAAACATACAATGTCGGAGACGTTTCCGTGTTCTCCTTCAGAGAAAATCCACTTCACCAGAAAAGAGCTTCTCCATACAACGAGCAGCAAACGCAGGGAATGAGAGACTATGATCATGCGAAGTTAGTGGGCGACTCCAGACTCCGGGATCTGAGAGGCGCGTGGGCCTGCAAGCCCAATCCGTTCGCGACCAAGCCCACCCTCGCGTTCGAAGATAATGGTTGGAGACAAAGGGAACAGCCCTTACCTGGTGTGAGCTTGCAATGGCCACCACGTCTTGAAGATTTTTTCAACGCCTGGCATATCAACTGGGACAGGAAGACTCAACAAATCGTATATGTCGACCACGTACGACAAGGTACTACTCAGCACACGTGGGGCGAGGTCCCCGAAGGCACATTTTACAATCGTACCCACGCCTACTTTTACAATACCATCGACACTGATGCAGGGATCATAATTTCTCTGCACAACCACCCACCTGATGCATGGAAACGAAGAGCGGCGCCTGGTGCGGCACTGCCACCTCTTCGTCACCTTTCTGAGATCATTGGTGCGCAATGGTCGTTGCGGGAATCCCCCTTCTCCGCTCCCCTCAAGTATTGGATCCGCTATAATATCAAAGACGACCTCACAATCGGTGTCATGCGAGCAGTATGCTGGAGGAAAGTAAGTTGTCCCCTCCCACACATAAATCAGTGGAAAGTGCAGGTTCACTTGCCGTCTTATTGGTGGCAGCTTACTCGACTGCAATGCAAGTGTATTTACTTTCAATTCTGATATACGCATTTTCCACACCAACGCACTTATACCTGATGCCAGTACGGTTCGAAGGTAACAGTGGTGTTGCCCATGAATGCATATATCTAGGGATGTGGCTTGTCTCTTTGTTCCGTGTGCCCACCCCTGTTCATAGTCTGGCCCCTAAGATGTTGGAGCTACTCACCCCGTACGTCAATCTCGTTCATGGACCGCTGGCGCTGACTTTATGAAAATCACAGGGGGTGGACTTCGATCAATTGACGGCCAAAGGCCTAAAGGTTTTCACATTCTTTGACGAAGGCAAAGCATTGCTCGGGACACCTTTCGGCCACGGTGTGACCAGGACACTCGTGATAAACCAGCCGGCATTTGGTCGCAGCTATACCGTGGAAAGTGTCACCATCTTTCGTACAATGAACAATCGCCGCGTTCCAGCTTGGAGCCTGGCATTTGGGATCGAAGATCTCGAGCCCGAAGCTCCTGATGCACCTGACGTCGATTTAGGAAACCTTGAGAATAAGCTGCGACGGGCGCAGAATGCCGAAATGGCCTCGGCGTCGTTGATAGAAATGAATCATTCCGTACAGAAAAGAGTCGATCCGAACGAGTGGCAACTGGATTGGGACGTCGCTTATGTACGTGGATGCCGGAACGAAGTAATGATGACTCGTGAGCTGCCTGTTAACGTGAGCCCAAACCCGTTCAGGAGAGCACCACTTCTGGCTCTGCAAGACAACGGGTGGGAAATCACTGGGCTTTCGCACCGCAACTATAGACTGCCTCCGGGCCTCGATGATTTGCTTCGACAGCTCGGTCTGGCGCCGTACCTCTCCAAGAACCAGCTGATTTACGCTTACCATGACCAAGGTGGAAGTACAGAGAAGAGCTGGGGCCAGGCATTCCCAGAGCATACCTCTTTCGATAAGTCTGGAGGTCATTTCAGGAACATCTTCAACCCCAATGGAGGTGTGATCGTATCTTTGGATAATGAATCGCCCAACACGTGGAATGCACGACCACTGAATACAAAAACACGTCTGCCACCTCTCCATCAGTTTTCCGACATGATCGGAGTGCTTTGGAAGTTGACGTCGGAGCGCCCAAGGGAACAGGGAGATCGCCGAGAAGGACAAGGAGATGGCCCAGAAGGCCAGGGAGATGGCCCAGAAGGACAGGGAAATCGTCCAGAAGAGACCGTTGGACAGCTAGAGAACCTCTCAGCGCCACTGAAATACTGGGTTCGCTGCGCGAGTGAGAGAGACAAGCATACCTGGCACGTCATTCAGGCGGCTTTACACAGAGATATAAGTAGTTCAACTCACCACCCCTACCCAACCACCCCATCGTCGGCGTGCCGGTAATTCATTCGCTTGCTGCCACATCCGCTGAATTGGTCTAGGATATGGCGTTCGGTGACATCCCTGTGGCAGGAAAGACCTACTCGAGGGACGCTCCAACTTTCAAAGCATTGCTGGGCAGTGACATGGGGAATGGAGTGGCTTGGAGTCTCGCCGCCAATGTGGATGTCTTTCGTGGCACTAGTATCGTTGAGAGCATTACCATCTGGCATGATCAACGCCCGCTGCCATTAGGCGCTGTAGTCGAAGATCCTCGCCGGACGTACCTGGTCTTCAAGATTCGATCCCTACACGTCCAATATCCTTCGGAGTGATCGGCACAATCATGCTCGTTGAACTGGGTACTGAAGATCCTTTGTTAAACTGGGCACTGCAGACTTGAGAATTATCACCTCTAGGAAACTTTGATCGAACACTTGCGCACAAGTGAGTATGGACGTAAGATTGTGAAATACGTGTGTCGATGAGAGCCTTCCAACGCAGGCGAGGTGAATGGAGCAGGCTTCAGTATTGGTATCGCCGCAGTAAGGAACCATGGCGCTGTCCAAACCCGTCCATCCCTGGTCTTTATCGTTCTCGATCAGGGGCAATCCCAGATGCAACACTTTCCAGGTCCCTCATGTTTAGCTATCTTGAATTCCCTTGGTGGCCTTGGGAACATTCCACATCCATACTCTAAAGCCTCTTTCATCAACGCTGACTCGACTGTATGTAACCAACATGGTAAAACTTTATGAGCGACAAATTAGGCAAGCTGCTTTGGGAGGTGATGTTGGGTATGATGATGTAGAACCAGTGAAGATAAGATATCGGCTGTCGCAATGCAGTTGCGGTGCTCGCATGAGTCCCCGCGAAACGCGACCTCCGTCATCGTCATGTCATCAATGATGTCCAATGCACCATCAACTCCTGGATCCATCCCACGTCAATGGTATGAGCCAATTTCCACAAGCCCAAGATCTTACAATCCAGAGAAAATTGTTGTTCTTGTAGCCATACGATCATGCCTGGCATCGAGAAATACAAGATTACTGCGCCGTACCTGGACATCAGATGCGGTCTAGGAGAGGCGCCCTTCTTCGAAGCTGCACGCAACTCGTTACGGTTCGTCGACATACTTAACAAGAAAATCCATTTCGTCGATCTCGACAAGGGTCCCGAATCGCATACCCAATGGGACCTTGACTACAACATCGGCACGACAGCTGACATCGAGGGAAATCCAAGGAAATTCGTGTTCGGTGGCAAAACAGGGTACGGGATTGCTGATCGCGAGACGGGTAAATTGCAGTGGATCAAGCAGTTCTGGACGGACGACGAGAGGAAAGACGATGGTGGGGGAAAACCAGGGGTGGGGAGAACCCTAGAAGAACGGTCAAGGTCAAATGACGGCGCCGTGGATGTGCAGGGGAGGTATTTTGTGGGCACGATGAACGATCCGGCGGTGGTCGGAGACAAGGGTAGCGACGAAGGTGAGTTCGATTTTGATTATTCAGAATGTCTTGAACATGTAAAGAGAGGGTGACAGATCGTTGCTAAGCTTCAAGACCTACAGGTGTGCTATTCCGTCTCGATGCGGATCTCTCACTTCATAAGGTATGTCTATCATCTTAGACATGCAACGAACGCAAAGATCTGATACATATTTAGCTGAAAACAGGAGTCACCATCCCAAACGGCATGTCCTGGAGTTCCGACAACCGAGTGATGAATTTCACGGATTCTCCGTCAGGAAAGATAATGCAATACCCGTACGACCTCTCGACGGGACAGCTCGACTGGGATCAAGCAAAGCCAATCTTCAACTGTCCTATTGAAGGCGGTGTCCCCGATGGACATTGTCAAGATGAAGAGGGCTGCTTGTGGGTAGCGTGTCACGGAACTGGCAAAGTCTTTCGCGTTGCACCAGACGGACAGATCGTGGCCGAGATCGAGTGCCCGACCCGCTGCGTGACTTGTCCAGCTTTCGTGGGAACGGAACTGTTCATCACGTCTGCAGCGGAGGAGGAACCGGAAAAGTACGAGTGGAGTAAACGGTATGCCGGCGCACTGTTTAAGGTCGACGTCGGCGTGCGAGGAAGCCCATTGAACAAATTTAAGATGACAGCGAAGGCTTGATTGACAAACATGGTAGAGTCATGAGATGTGGCTTCTACTGCAGGATATGGAGGGGTCCAACCTCAGATCTGGAGATTCATCATACCTACCGGTTCAGAATTGCCGTTACACCGTCAACCATGCGAAAGAGGCTGCCGTTGCGGAGTGTGAGCCTTGACCTTGCTGGGTGTTATGTCGGACATCAAACGCAAAGTAGTTGCCCTGCCACAAGCAGTTATCATAGTTTTTTGAGCCCATTAGATCAGCGAGCTCTGTTCGGGCACCTACGAGAGTCAAACCACGAGTTCATGTCGCTGTGGGAAGTCTTCCTCACAAAGAACTGCGGGTATCACCTCGAAATCATCGAATTGGGTTCTATCGAGAAGCTGCGACTCCGGTAAGTGTGCATACCTGTACGAACGGACTGCCGATTCGATATCATCACTGGACATATTCGTCCTCGTTGCATGTTTTCAGATCGCCATTTAGCCGGTTCGGCGCCGACTGACGGATCCAGGCGGATTTCCTCTTTCAGCCTTCCCCACAAACCCACAGTGGAGAGCTTCTGGGGGACAATCCACTTACAGCATCACGGCATCAGCAGTCCAATCCGCGCAGACAAGGTAAATCTTACTTCCTCGCTCAAATCCTTGGCATTGAACGATATGCTCAACGTGACTCGACCTCCGTGATCTTTTGTCTACCTTCCAAACAACGATCCGTACGGCCCTCCGGCATCAACATCATGCTCGAGAACACATACCTGGTACCGAAATTTTTTCGAGACCATGGCGTACAACACCGCCTGCAAAAGCGAGCGCTGCTCATTGCCGTAAATCTGGTTGCGGGTCTGTCGATCTTTTTCTTTGGTTACGACCAAGGTACGTTTCCTTCCTTTCGAACATTATTATCATGGTAGTTGACTTTTCCGTGCCGTAGGTGTCATGGTATGCACTCATCTTATTGCCTACCGGAAAAGTGCATGCATCTAAACTTCGTCTCTACAGGGAGGAGTCAATACCACCCGTGACTACGCTACGCTCATGGGCTTTGGACATTGGTCGGGATCGCAGGGCCAGGTCATCGTCGATCATCCGCTGCTGCAGGGTGGCATCGTCGCTGTCTACTACCTCCCTGGCACGCTCGTGGGTGCATTCTGGGGTGGTTGGCTCGGCGACCGCTATGGACGTATCTTCTCCATCGCCTTTGCTACACTCTGGTCTATGGTCGGCGCAGCATTGCAAAGCTCGGCGCAGAACGCCGACTGGATGTTTTGTGCTCGCGTGTTCACTGGCATCGGTACGGGCATCTTGAATGCGGTCACTCCGGTCTGGGCCACCGAGACTGCGTCACACACAAGCCGTGGCGCATTTGTGAGCATGGAGTTCACACTAAACATCTTCGGCGTTGTGGTTGCGTATTGGTTGGAGTACGGAACCTCGTTCTACGGAGACGGCACTTCCGGGTTCATCTGGCGGTTTCCAATCGCTTTTCAGATCGTCCCGCTCATTGGTATGCGAATCAA